>CM071874.1:8872278-8905770 GCA_036759665.1 Gynandropsis gynandra
ATCCACCCGATCGGGCACTATGTAGGAACACGACTGGGCGAGCCTCTGCACGACCGGGCAACGCTGGTGCCCGAGCGGGCCGTGTATTTCGCAACAACCTAGATCTAACTTTCAAACGAACAAATTTAAGGAACAGAAGAGATCTAGAGCAAGGGGGCGACGTACAGGGGAAGGAAAGGCTGGAAAAACATCTGGAAAGGCTTGGGAGGCATCGGAGAAGGAGAGAAGCATCAATCCTTACACCGGTAACACGATAGGGAAGGTCGAGGCATCGAATTCCTTAGAGTCTATCATGTATAGGATTATGTTATCTTCGTCTTTTATTTTCTCCATGAGTGAGTAGAGTCCCTACTGCGGGTAGGGATATCGGATTTGTATTGTATGAACAATGACTTGTGTTAATGCTTAGTTCTATTGATTTATTCTTGATTTTCGGTTCTACACTTAGCATTATCATTCCTACGCTAGTGCTGACCGCTCAGGGATATAGGATTTCAGACTTTGCTGGAAGGTTAAAGGATGAATCCGGACCTGCTAAGTTGTAGATTAAGTTTGGCTAATGAGAATCTGACCGGTCGGTTAGTCATCTTAGGGATAATGATTGCGTACGTAATGCTGCCATGGTACGGGTTAATCACTGCTGGAAGGTAGGGTTGCACGTATCCATGGTTAGGAGGTTTAGGCTCGGAAGAATCACTTCTCACCTTAGGGCATGAATTTCCCGTTGTCAAGAATAGTTGATAGATCTATGATCCCTAGTTGTTTCGTCCATGCAATTCCCGGTATCCCAGACACCCGTAGTATTTGTCATATCCGACTTTATCCCCAGCCTAGTATCGTTGTCACCATTTAGATTAGTTTTAGGAATTTAGGATCACATCCCCTTCTATCTCTAATTGTCTTAGTTTAGTTTTATTCTTAGTTTGGATGCTTTAGTCCCCAGAGATCGACCCTGGTACTACACGATCCGTATACTTGCGGTGAAGTGGTCTAGGAATATTTATAACTCGTGTTTCCAGTACATCACATGTCCCCACGCGTTATGATCTCTCGTATCAGGTGAAACTTCCGGAGAACATGTTTTGATTTCTGATGAGACCTTGGTTCCTTCGCCTGAGCAATAGCTTCAGTGTTATCACACAATAAACGAACGACTTCTTTTATCGAAGGTACCACACCAAGTTCATCTATGAACTTTCTCTTCGAAACCGCTTCTTTAGCTGCTTCGCAAGCTGCTATATATTCTGCTTCAGTCACCGAATCGGTTATAGTAGCCTGCTTGGAACTTTTCCAACTTACGGCGCCTCCATTCAGACAAAACACATAGCCTTAAATGGACTGACCATCATCCTTGTCTGTCGAAAAACTCGCATCAGTGAATCCTTCTAACTCCAAGTTAGAACCACCATAAATGAGGAATTGGTCCTTAGTCCTTCGTAAGTACTTAAGGATGTTCTTAACAACCTTCTAGTGTTCCTCCTCAGGATCTGTCTGATATCTACTCACTACACTTAGTGCGTAGGCTACATCAAGCCTAGTACACGTCATGGAGTACATGATGGCTCCCACTGGTCTAGCGTAGGAAAGCCGACTCATGCGTTCTCTTTCTTTCGGGGTCTTAGGACAATCCTCCCTAGAAAGAGAAATTCCAGTGCCTATGGGTAGATAACTCTTCTTGGAACTTTCCATGTTGTATCGTCTCACGATACTGTCAACGTACTGGGATTGTGAAAATCCAAGCAACCTCTTCGATCTATCCCTATAGATCTTAATTCCCAGAATATAGGCTGCTTCTCCTAGATCCTTCATGGAGAACTGATCCGACAACAATGACTTCATCTCTTGTAACATCGGAATGTTATTTCCTATGAGCAATATGTCATCCACATAAAGCACAAAGAAGACAACCATGCTCCAACTAAACTTCTTGTACACACAAGGCTCTTCATCACATCTAAAAAGTTGAAATTTTCAACTACCTTGTTAAAACGAATGTTCCAGGTTCGAGAAGCTTGCTTGAGTCCATAAATGGATCTCTGAAGCTTGCATACCATATGACTTTGAGTTGGCAACGTGAAACCCTCAGGTTGAGTCATGAAAACGTCCTCCTAGAGCTCTTCGTTAAGGAAAGTTGTTTTCACGTCTATTTGCCAAATCTCATAGTCATGGAATGCTGTTATCGCAAGCAGAATCCGAATAGATTTGAGCATTGCCATAGAGGAGAACGTTTCTTCTTAGTCAATCCCTTCTCGTTGACTATACCCCTTGACAACTAGACAAGCTTTATAGGTCCCTACCTGCTCGTCTACTCCAATCTTCCTCTTGTGAAACCATTTACAACCAATCGGTCTGGAAGTCTTTGAAGAATCAACCAAAATCCATACTTTGTTGATCTTCATAGATTCCATCTCGGATTTCATGGATTTCCACCATTTCTCAGAATCTGGGCCTTGTATAGCTTCTTGGAAAGTCAATGAATCGTCATCTCTATGACCGACCATGTCCTCTTGCACCATTAGATTAGGTTTGACAGGTGCACGTCGAGAACGTGTTGATCTTCTCAAGAAAGGTTGTGTAGCAGGTTCAACCTGCACTGGGATATCTTGTTGAACTTGTTCCTGAACAGGTTCCTGAACTTGCAATGTCACTTCAACATTTGAAAACGAAGCACCGGAGCCTAACAACATATCTCCTAGCCAAGAGCGCTCATTTGACATCTCCTGTCCATGAGCTTGTGTTGGTTCGTCGGGTTCTTGAATCTTGTCAAGAACTACTTCTCCACCATGAATTCCTTCCTCAAGGAATTCTCTTTCAAGAAAGGTTGTCATTCTGGCCACAAACACTTTGTGTTCAGACGGGTGGTAGAAATAATATCCCATAGTTTCCTAACCTATGAACCTACACCTGTCAGACCTAGCATCTAGTTTATCTGGTTGAAGTCTCTTAACGAAGGTCGGACAATCCCAAACCTTGATGTGTCTCAGGTTTGGTTTTCGTCCCTTCTATATCTCATATGGAGTCCTAGAGACTGCTATAGTGGAAACCTTGTTTAATATATAAGCAGCTGTTTCTAAAGCATAACCCCACAGGTTTATTGGAAGATCCGTGAACCCTATCATGGATCAAACCATATCTAATAAAGTCCGATTTCTCCTTTCGGACACACCATTATGCTGTGGTGCTCCAGGAGAAGTCCACTGAGACAAAATCCCATTTTGTCTTAGATAATCAACAAATTCATGACTAAGATATTCACCGCACCGGTCAGATCTCAACACCTTGATACTCTTTCCGGTTTGTTTCTCCACTTCACACCGGAATCTCTTGAGCATTTCAAAAGATTCGGACTTGTGTTTCATCAAGAACACAAATCCATATCTCAACATATCATCAGCGAATGTGATAAAATATGAATATCCACCCTTGGCTTGAACTCTCATAGGTCCACATACATCGGTATGTATGAGTCTTAGGAGTTCTGTAGCTCTCTCTCCAGTTCCGTTCTGTAGCTCTCTCTCCGGTTCCACTAAACGGAGATTTGGTCATCTTACCAACGAGACAGAACTCACAAGTTGCATAAGATTCATAATCAAAATGGCCTAAAAGACCATCTTTATGCAGCCTGTTTATCCTCTTCTCACCGATGTGACCAAGTCTATAATGCCAAAGGTACGTCTGTCTTTGACGATCATCTACCTTTCTCTTATGGCCCGAAACATGCATGTTAATTTGTTCTACATTAACATCTGGTAAGATATAAAGTCCTTATTGCAAATAACCATTCACACATAAATCATCATGATTATAAACATAGCAAATGTTATTACTAAAGACTGTTTGAAATCCACATCTATCAAGCATAGAAATAGAAATGACGTTCGAAACAAATTTAGAAACGTAGTAACAGTCTTCTAACAACAAGGTCTTGCCCGTAGGCATTACAAGAGAAATCGATCCTACAGCTAGAGCAGCAACACTTATGTTGTTTCCAACCTTTAGATTGAATTCTCCCTTCTTGAACCTCCTACTGATCCTCAGTCCCTGCAGCATATTGCAAACGTTAAAACTGCTACTGGTATCCAATACCCATCTAGATGAATCAATAGTAGTTAAGGATAACATGAAAACATTTTCCATGAGAATCTTACCTTGTTTCTTGCCCTTGAGAGACTGCAGGTATTCCTTGCAGTTCCTCTTCCAATGACCTTTCTTCTTGTAGAAGAAACACTCAGCATATGATTGGTCGGTCTTGGTGGCGCCGCCCTTTGTCCTGGTCATACCAGTCTTAGGCGCGCTCTGCCTGGTTCTGGGCTTCTTCTTGCCCTTCCTCTTCTGATAAAAGTACTGCCCAACCATCACCACAGATCCTGATACCCTCTTCCCAATGGATATCTATTTCTCATACTCCGAGAGCATGTTGTGCATCTCATGCAACCCAACGTCTAGCTTGTTCATGTTGTAGTTGACCACGAACAAGGAGAAGGACTTTAGAAGTGAGTGCAAGATCATATTCTACTGCATCTCCTTGCAGAAGGTGCACCCCATCTTCTCAAGCTGTTCTATCAGATTGATCATCCGTAGAACATGAGGTCCCACAGGAGAGCCTTCACTCAGAGCGGACTTGAAGAAAGTCCCCGACAACTTGGACCTTGCCGTCCGACTCTGCTCACTGAACATCTTCTTAAGATGTTCCATGATCTGCTTGGTATCCATATACTCATGTTTCTTGTGGAGTTCGCCACTCATTGACGCCAAGATAAGGCACTTGACAGTGATGCATTTTTCCTCGTACTTGGTGTATTCACTGAAAGCCTCGTCATTCGCTGGGTCTGGCACTGGAGGAGTGGGTTTGTCGATCACATCGATCAGCTTCTCGTGTGTCAGCACCATGCGCAAATTGCATTGCCATTCGTCGAAGTTCTCACCAACCAGCTTGTTAGTCTCGAGGATTGGACGCAAGTTGAACTGAGATATTCTCAGGAGATCTGAACATAAAAGAAAAATTTTACAGTAGAGAGTTAGACATCGTGTATATATCATAAAGACATGGACTTCATCTAAAGGATATATTTCGCTAATCAACGTTATAATAACATTAGAAATCTTATTTCTCATTAGCATTAATCTATAACTATATGCCTGAACCTCTTGGTAGTCAAGATGTTTCCCAAACATATAAAATAGATTCTTTATAAATTTTATCCCCATAAAATTTATAGTGAATTAACTTCGGCTCTATATAACATAGTCACCTGGTAGTCAGGTCATTCCTATCGATATAGTTGAGTTCATCCTTCAGCTCATGGTCGGATAACAATTAAGTTCATGTCCCCCGGGTAGTCCAGACGTTTACAAGAACTAATTGTTTTCTCCCACTAGGCATCTGATATCATAGACAAACGAATCGAATTCTTGAACTACATGCCTCCTGGTAGTCAGGCCGTACCATATAAACAAGAACCTATTCAAGCGTTTACGATGAAGGAAAAGCCAAACTATAACAATTTATCGTCTAAGAACTCAATTATTAATTTTAATTTTAATTTTTTTAATATTTTTTTCACGCACGTGTTACGCGCGCCCGAACGGGCAGGAGATGGCCGTTTGGTCGGCTGGCAGAGCGCCCGCTCGTGCAGCGGATGAGCCCCGACCGGGCTAGGGTTGCATCGCTCCACGTGCCGCCACCTCTTGCAGAAGCTCGCTCGGGCTCCATCACGAACCGCCGCTCGGTGGTTCGTCGACCATCATCGCAATCGTTGCTCACACCGGCCGTCGCTCGACCCACGCCCTCGCCTGTCGTACGCTTGGGCTCACATCGAACCACTGCTCGGGCTCACTGCGAATCGCTCTAGACCGTCGTGATTCGCTCTCTCTCACGCACGACCGCTTGCTCGCGCTACACGGCTGCCGCGATAGGCGAACGAAACCGTCGCCCCCGTCGTGATTCGCTCTCTCTCACGCACGCCGACCGACCCTTCGCCCGCGACCGATGACCCTCGTCCGGTCGGCTATGGTTTCGACCGTGCGGCTGTCCTTCACTCAGCACGCGTTCTGTTCTTGTGCGCGTGCGTGACTTTTACGTTTTTTCGATCCGTTTTTCAAAAAAATCCAGAAAAACTAATCTTAAACACACGACCAGATGTTCTGATACCACTGTGGGTTGATTTGGGTGCGGAAGCGTGTTTTTATCAACCCGAATAGTTAGATCTAGTCATGTTCGGATTGTTTTTCGGGGTTAAACGACGAACACATTTAGAAACAACTTCAAATATACCTATTAACGTTGAACGTGTGATTGTCGGATATGAGACTTGATAGAACAAGCCCTCTACTCGTATCCGCACCGAGATTGGATCTGCTTTCCAACCGTTGGCGCAAAATTCTCCGATGAACGAAACTGTTTCGTTCTTCGGTTTTTCTTCTATGACGGCTATCGTTTTAGGGTTTAGATTTTAATAATGAAATCTGATTAACGAAAACATGTTTTTCGTACATTATATAATTATTAAACTTTTTAATAATTACAACCTAAACCCGTGACTCTTAAAATAATACATGAGGCATATTATTTTCAATTATGTGATATGCACGACAAAAGCATCAAATCAAAAAACAAATCCAACTTGGAAGTCATTTTAACGGGTGTGTATATATATAAATATTATTATAATGATCTCACAAACATTTAAGTACTAAATATATATGTATATACATTTATATATTTAAAAAATCAATAAAAATCACATATATAAAAAGAAGGATTTTTTCTCCCTTCCGGTGCTGCCACGTCAGCACGGGAGGGAAAATCCCCTTTCACATTCGGAATTTACAACCCCCGCTTCACTCCCCGAGTCTATTCGTCTCCCCCTTTCACAAACCATGACTTCATTCTCCCCCAGCGTCCATCTTCGCCTCCCCCTTCCTTCATATCTAAACTCTTCGCCTCTCGGTACCTTCATTCTCCCCCAGCGTCACTCTTCGCTTCCCTCACTTCTTTACACCCGACCGATTTACCCCGTCCATCACCCTTGGCCATCACCCCTCCCCAAAGTCAGAAGCCGATGAAATTGCTCGATGATATACTAGGAAAGCAGACCGCCATCATAGGTAACCTTCATTCTCCCCCTACATCACTCTTCGCTTCCCTCGCCTTGTTACAGCCGGCCATCTTCATCTTCTCCAATAACGGACGAAAATTTCCTGAAACCACCGAACCCATCTTCATCTTCTTCTCTGTTTCCGCCACTGTAAATCTCTTCCTCTACTTCTCACTGAAACCCTGTCACCGTGTTGTCCCAAAAAATCGATAACCTTCGAAATCCCATTACCGGAAACCCAGCTACCCAAAACCCAGAAAACTGACCAACCTTCGAAACCTCATCCGATTTACCCCGTCCATCACCCCGGCCATCACCCCACCCCACTTCAAAAGCCGATGAAGTTGCTCGAGGATATCCCAGGCAAGCAGACCGCCCTCACATGTAACCTTCATTCTCCCCCTACATCACTCTTCGCTTCCCTCGCTTCTTTACACCCAGCCGATTTACCCCGTCCATCACGCCGGAGGCAGCCATGGATTTCCACACCGAAGAAAGGATACGGGAGATAGGCAATTAGGGTTGGAAGAAGCGAAGGAGGATAGTCGGCCACACCGGCATCGGTGGAGACGACGGTGGCATCAATGGAGGGAAGCTCAAAAGAAAGGGAGCCGAGAAACAAGCGAATAGTCTTCTGGAGATGGAGCGCCGACGGAGACGCCCCAAAGCTATGAAGGAGGACCCATCAGTTTCCCGGAATCGTAATGCTTCGTTCCGCGTCTCTTGAAATTTCCGATTCATTTGTGGGTTTATGATGTTGTTCGTGTTCTCTCTCATTACGAATTTTGATTTCAGAGTTTGATGCCTTATTTTAGGTTTATTTCGATGAAACCGCGTCTACTCATAGGTAACCACGAGTCTTCTTTCTCATTTTTTGCGCATTAAGCACTCACTTCCTTTGTCAATCATCTTGGAATGTCTAGAGTCTTCTGTCTCATAACGAATTTTAATTTCAGAATTTGATGCCTTATTTCAGGTTCATTCCAACCAGAATTTGATTGCTTATTTGAAATTGGTCTTGGGGCTTCTTGGGAGCTGACTTATACATTGAGAATTGTATGTTGAAACTAATTTCATCTACCTTTCAGGTGTTATGAGGCGGAGCAGAAACACGAGGACAGGGAAATGCATCCTATCCTGGAATATCTCTGTTTCATTACGAATTTTCATTTCAGAATTTGATGCCTTATTTCAGGTTTATTCCGATGAAGCCGCTTCTGCTCATAGGTAACCACGAGTCTTCTCTCCTTTTCTGCATATTAAGCATTCACTCCCTTTGTCAATCATCCTGGAATGTCTAGAGTCTTCTGTCTCACTACAAATTTTGATTTTCAGAATTTGATGCCTTATTTCGGGTTTATTTCAACCTGAATTTGATTGCTTATTTGAAATTGTGTGTTGAAACTGATTTCATCTACCTTTCAGGTGCTATGAGGCAGAGCAGAAACGCGAGGACAGGGAAAGGCATCCTATTAATCAGAAGGATAAACACACACTGTGTATCGTGTGAGTTTCTTATGCTTATTTTGATTAAGTTTTTGAAAAAACAAGGCTGACTTTTAGTTTTATCTTCCCCCAAGTGTATGGCTTTATTCTTTTGTTTCTCGCGGTGGTGATTTTCATTTTGCAGGTTGAGATTAGTGATGTTGTTGAGGATACTGAGGACAAAGGCGAGATACTAGAAAGTGAATTTTTTGATACTAGGCAAGCAGTCATGAGTCTTTGTCAAGGGAACCAATTCCAGTACGATACCCTGAGGTGGGCAAAACATTCTTCGATGATGGTGCTTTATCATCTGCATAATCCAACTACTCCTGCATTATCACGATATGCAATGTATGTCACCTCGCCATCAAAACTGTCAAGGTTGGCGTTGTGAAGTTGGGCTCTGACTATGATGTGTGTAACGCGTGCCACAACAAAGATGGTGGAATTAATCATCCTCATAAGCTAACAAACCATCCATCTCTAGATGATCAAAACGCTCAAAACAAAGAAGCAAGGCAACTGCGGGTCTTGCATGTATATCAACGGTTTATCTATGTTTCTTTTGTTCTGTTATGTTCTCTTCTTAAATAGGTTCCATACGAAGCTAGGGTGTTCCTTGCATGGGCAAAGTAGGAGCCGATATTTACAACATATATGCAAATGTTTCACCTTCGTTTTAATTGTCGCTTAGGAAAATGCTCGATCTTCTGGTACATACATCACAATGTTTTCCTTCATATTGCCAATATCCCAATTATCGCAAAGTCAAGGGGTTATTCCGCCATGGTATACAATGCAAAGTACGTGCTTCGGGAGATTGTGTTCTTTGCAAGAAAATGTGGTATCTCCTGCAACTCCATGCTCGAGCATGCAAAGAATCCGAGTGTCATGTACCTCGATGCAGGTAAGCTTCATAGTCCTCTTATCTGTTTCTTCTAAGGTATCCGCTTCTATGCCATCAAACTCGGTTGCTCCCTCTTTCTATTACCTGAGGATATTGTCGAGGTAAAGCCCTCGATACGTGCTACATCAGTCTTTTTAGGTCAAGTGACAATGGCCTCACTGTTTGATTCATATGTCTCAGGTGAACTAGAAGATGATGCTCATTTTGACATCAAGCATCATGTATTGGAGACTGCAATATTGTTGGTATGTTTTTATTCTACCTCTTAGTTTTCCTGAAAGTTTATCATTTTCATGCGCTATAAGCATTATGTTGCAAAGGATAGATTTGGATAGTAAGATTTCTGACAACTCTTGGTTGTTACTGTTGTTCCCAGATTTAGCTCGGTTGGAAATTATCATTTTTTTTGGAAGGCCGATGAAAAGCGGGACGATCGAGTGCAGTGTTTCTCGATCGGGATTTGTTCCTCCCACTAGCAGAAGGAGCAATATGATACCCTGAGGCAGGTAAAACATTCGTCGATGATGGTTTATCTGCAACATCTTGGGGTCCAAATAGGAATTCAAAGGAACAATACTTAACACTGGAAAAACAACAATACAAGTATTTTATGTTATATGTGTTGTGTATGTGTGTGAAACATGTCTAAATCTCAAAGCCATAACTCTAACATAGAGTAGCATACGATGATCGAAGTTGAAGTGTGGACTGTTGTTGCTTCCTGAAATCATGTTCGAATCAGTGTGTCATATATTTCATTGAATCTTTGAATTTTTGATGCAATGTTGTTATCTTTATGGTTATCAATGTATATATTTCATTGCATTTCTTAATTCTAAATGCAATATTGTCCCTTCCATGGTTATCAACAGTGTATATGTTTTCTTCAGGAATCTAAACTGGAGAGACAAAAACTCGATGAAGGTAAGAAGAAGGTCATATTTTTAGGTCCATGTTACTTCTTTTTGTAGAACTGTACTCTACCCGCAATTATTTCTATGTCCGTATGTATACATATGCATATTTTAAGTTGCTGTTGGTCTTTTTTTATGTCTTTGCGTTGTGACAGAGCGATGCAATGAACCACTCGGTTCAGTGAGCTTCCCAGGAGTAGAAAAAGGGCTGACAAGAATCTCTTGAGACTTGTAGATGAATTCTTGCATATACAGAGTTCTAGAAAGCAAACCCTAAATCCGCCTTTAATCTTCTATTTTCTTTTTCAATTTTCAGAGGCGAAAAGAAGAAGCCCTGAACAAGATTTTTGAGCTTGAGAAGCAGTTAGATACCAAGCAGAAACTTGAAATGGAGATTCAATAACCGAAAGGTAAATTACAAGTCATGAAGCATCTTGAAGATGAGGACAGTGAAGCTGTGAAACAAAAAATGAAAGTGATGAATGAAGAACTGGAAGACAAGAAAACTGAGCTAGAAGGACTGGAGCAAATGAATACAGACCTCATGACCAAAGAGCGTCAAAGCAATGACGAGATTCAAGACGCACGGAAAGCATTGATTGCGGTACATATCTGATGCTTAAGCTTATTGCATGCTTCTACTACTATCATTAGCTACAATAGAACTCACGTAACATATATTGGGAAAATTCATAGTTAAATTTAGTTGAAAGGATTAGCATTTGCTTACACTGTTTTGTGGTTTCACACTAAAAAAAGGCCCTTCAAGTGACCAAATTCACTTAGTTTTTGCTCTTGCATCCAGGGCTTGTCAGAATTGTTGGGTCGCATGATATCATAACTTAGAAAAATTAATTAGATGAGCTTAGTAACAAAGAAATAATATTATCTATTCATTGATTATCATTGGACATTGTTGAAACTTTATTTTACTAGATTGTATTAGTTGTGTCAATTCTCATGATTGTTTTGCTGATATTCTTCGATCTTCCTCTTACTTACATTTTGTATCTCTGATGACCCTTCAGGTGATTCGTCATGCCAATCTGTCAAAGAAGAATTTGTAGGTTTTCTTTGTGGATTTGAGTATTTGTCTCCAAAATGAGTCCTTCGTGTGATTTGTTCGGTTTGAACTCCAAGAAATCTTGACATTTTGTGTTAGCATAATTGATACTAATTGGTGAAGGTGTGATGGATGTCAGTTCTGATGAAGAATCAGAGATCAGCGAGACTGAGCTTGATGACTATTCTGAGAAATCATATAATTGGCTAAGGAATGGGACGTGAAAAGTTAAGGTGAATGGGATTTTGTGATGACCATTCTGTTAAAGGAAGAAAAAGCAATACTATGAATACAAAGAGTTGTTTGCTCATGCTTCAGGTGTTGCAAGCGGATCTTCCAACAGAAGTGCCAAGCAAAAGGCTAACAATCTTCCTTTGGCAAAGTATATGGAGATTAAGCTGGCTGGTGATGCGGAACATCTTCCACGTATATCGTTATGTCTATTTTCTGAGACTCAAATATCCACATTCCATTTATCCGCATGTTGTATGTGCTCTAAGGATATGACTAATAGGTTGCATAGTATCTTTATTAATTCTTCTGCAGGGATGATGTTCTCAAATTGATTGAATGAGTTTTTATGTCTTTTTATACTCAGATATATTATGCGGTTGTTGTGGCTGGACTTTTGAATGCATCTCTTGTCATCCCAATTTTTCATTTAAACGGTGTATGGCGTGATTCTAGGTTATTGCTGGTTTTGCTTTTTTCTTATGTTTGAAGGTTATCTTTAAAACATGATTTTCGTACAAATTCATGTGCTTCTTTCTCTTTTCTTGGTTGCAGCGAAATCGGAGATATAGTTGACGAAGAATTCTTCATAGATGCTCTTAAAAATAATGTGAATGTGGTGAAATAGCTCCCAAATGACATACTTGAGCGCTGTAACTACAATATAGGCAGCATTGTGAGGCTTGGTCAAGTCCAACATATTATCTCCAGAAGGTGCTCCCACAACTTTTGCGTATAGGATATGCACTTCACCATCCATAGCCTATATATTTCAATATTTACATCATGAAATATTCACCAAAATTTTGTTCCAAGGTCATCATGAGTCTAGGTCGAGTACAAATTCGTGTTGGGAGTGGAAAAAAACGTAACGCCCCCTCGAACAATCTGGTAAGTATTCTATTTTTCTGTGTTGCAACCGCTCATAGGAAGAGGTGGAAGCTCGTTGATGAAGCTCATGATCCCAAACCTTCAACACCTAAAGTAATCCGAAAACCTCAAACCACTACTTAGAATGTTTGTAAAAAAAATATTTGATTTTGAATGCTTTCCCACCCACAATCCTCTCTCCGTCTCCCAAAAAAAATCATCATTTACCCAGGAACAAACTGCCAGTTTGAACGCTTTTGTGCCATCGAATACCTACGACCACCCATTTTCCATATTTCCCTTCGAAATATTGACCACCATGTACATATCGCGGGCGGGCCGGGGACGATTGATCACACTCACGAACGGACTATTGGTATCTTATATCTTTCTTCGATTATTTTGATTTATTTGATTTGCTGTTTGGGCTTTGATAACTCCATTTTTTGACATTAGTGTTGTGTATACTAGCCTTATCATGTATGATTCCTAAGTAAACTCTTCCTATTAGTGTTACTGATTCCTGATGCTAGGATGAGATATCTAAGTTTTACTCAAACTTCTACTTGGAAATCGCGATTTTTGAAGCTATTGATTGTGTTGTACAGAGGTAATCAGAGAGGGATTTGCAGATTTTTTTGCGCTATACACAGGTTTAACAATGCATATAAATTCTCTATTAGAATTCAAACTGAAAATTAATTTTAAATCGGTATTGAAAATTCTCTGCGAATATTGCATTCTCGATCCTCAAGCTCGGTGTTTTGACATATTTGTGGAGATGTATCAGCGAATTGATTATGAAACCTCGGTTCATTTCAGCATGTTGTTTGTTCTCTAAGGATATGACTAATAGGTTGCATAGTATCTTTATTAATTCTTCTGTAGGGATGATGTTCTCAGATTGATTGAATGATTTTTATGTCTTTTTATACTCATATATGTGATGTAGTTGTTGTGGCTAGACTTTTGAATGCAGCTATTATCAATACTGGAATTATTGCGAAATTGGTGATTGGAAATACTGTTTTTTATTATCATATTTTTGTCAGTTGTTCTACAGACAAACCTCTAGCGTTTTTCCTTCAAGCCCTTTTAGTTGTCTTGTATGTAACATGCTGACCACAAAATTGCAGATTTCTGGTGATATCCTCGAGTATAGTATACAGTTACTACTCCATGATACTAAAGATCGATGAAGAAGACTTTGGCGGCCATGCATCTCTTCTGCATGAGGGTTTTTTAACTTCTCTAAGTCTGTTCCTTAATTTTAGAGTCTGTTGCAAATGGAGTTTCTCAATCCCGCAAATGAAGCATCCATTTGGCCAACTGCCCCAGATGAGGATCCTCTAGAATGTCTCGAGCCAATGCATGTGTTTGGTGTCCTTGCATTGAAAATGTATTTTCAAAGAAGAGTATTTTCAAAGTACTTGTCTGAAATTTTTTCTGGTTAAGTTAAATATATAAACAAATTTATGTGAGAATGGTGAGAAATTTGTGTAGTCCACCTAACGTTAGAATCTCTCATAATTTTTTTATTGAAATATATTTAGTTATTTAACTAAAATTAAACAAATATCGACAAAATCGAAAGTTTTTTAGATTTCCAAAATCCATAAATAAATTTTCAACACTTTATTGATATATATCGATATAATAGTATTGTTTGATTAATTAATTGGTCCCAGCCCAATTAATTGGATTAGTTTGCAATCAAATATATTATTTTCTTTACTACTAAACTCATCTATTGGAATGTTGTAATTTGTAGATGTTGGACTCCACATTGCTATGCAATGAGCAAATTTGCAACTTCCAACGTCCGGTAAAAAAATAGAAATCTGATTGTTATTGAATATGTAAATACTATATTATTACTTCATTAACATGTTTGTTATTTCTAATATAAAACAATTTACTCATCTCACTTCAATATTTCATATACATAAAACATTTCGTAAAAATAATCATGTTGGACAAACTTGCTACTGCTCCACACACATCTACACAGATTCACAACTAAAGTCAATCAAAAAATTCAAAGGTAGGTAATTTTTCAAAATTTCCAAATCTTGTCCATATCTTAATAATTGTTCTTAAATCATAATATTGATTATATTAAATCCTCATATTTATGAAAGTACGGATAAGAAAATAATCATGAAAATACTACGCCTCAATTCAAGCAATTGCTTTTTTCGACAATTTATAATCCACAAGTTTACATTACAACTTATAAATCTATTGATCAAATTGAAACTTTTATTTTGTAGCTTGTATTGTCTCATATACATATCAGATCTAATGACAATATTCAAATTAATAATTTATATACAAACTATAAAATAAATATATTTTAAGTATCACAAATTCGCGTGTAGTGCGGATATCACCTAGTTATATATAAAATAAAAATGATTGTATCACTTTCATAATTAATTAAATTAATGACGAAAAATCCTTTACAACCCGTCTAAAAATATTTTTAGTAATTTAGTGACTGAAATTTTTTTGTATGTGTACGATTATTAAAAAATTCAAAACATCAATTGTCCGTGAGAAATTAGAAATGGAAATTTCATCCCAAATTCACCCGCAACGTTTTCTATTTTTTTAGTAGATATTATATTATATTATTTAAAATATCAAATATAAATATATAATTATTAGAATCAAAGGGATACAAATCTGAAAATTTCGCCATAAACTCATATTCTCAAATGATTTAAATCTTTATATTTTAAAAATATTTGCTTTAGTTTAATATTCAAATAAAAAAACAAAAATGATTGGGTGACAAAAGTCTAACAAATCAAGCAAAGGATGAGTGGACACTCTATGCATATGAAGTGTCATTCATGTCCCATTTCATTTTATTTCACTTTTTATTTTATCTTTGCTTAGAGAGTAAACAAACATTTCATGATTTCCATGCAAAACATGGGCTCCGCTATATACATTTGACTCCGTGTATATATTTACATATAACAATTTATTTGAATATTTTTTTTCTTTAAATAAGTTTTAAGAAATATGAGATAAAGTAACAAATATAACAAAACCTACAATTATATTCCTTTAATAATTCAACTGCTGGAGTTTCATCATGCGAGAGTGGAGATATTCGATCAAGTTGGTGTTCAATTTGGATTTATTCATATAAACCTAGATATTTTGAAATCTAAAAAAGCATATAATACTAAAACCTAATAGCATGATAGAATTGAATTTATCATATATATATATATTTGATTTTTTATATTTTAAATTTCGTATTCTTATTTGTTTATATAAGTTTAAAATTGTAGGATAAGAAAAGAAAAAATTTAAATAATATAAAATTGATTTGTTATATTTTAAATTGTAGCATAAAAATTTATATAAGAAAAAAATATAATATTTGATTTGTTATATTTTAAATTTCGCATTTTTATTTGTTTATTTAATTTTTTTCTTTTATTCTTTCTTTTTATATAAGAAATTTCATTTATAACTTCAGTTCTCTACATAATTATAAATATATTTAAGACTATTTTTTGAACTATATTAAATTTTTAGTTATGATTACATTTTTATAATTTTTAAAGTTTTTGGGATAAGAATATAAATAAAAAAATTGGATAAATATCCAAAATAAAAGAATAACATAAAATATAAAAATAAAATATATTGAACTTGTATGTCCGAAGCCTAAAATAATCTAATATTCTTGCAAATAATAAAATATGATTAGAGGTTATGTATTTAGACCAACTAGCAGTTAGCGCCGTCAATAGAATCCGAAGCGGCGACGGGATCGGAGCACAAAACGACAATCGCCAGCGAACGCCACGTCACCTTCCTCCTCTCATTCTCATTCGCGGACTTTTTTTTTATTTATCAATAATCTTTTTATTCATATGGACAAACTCATATTTCTCTTTAAGTTTGTTGTTCTTTTTGCCTTATTTCCCTTACATTCATCTTCGTCAACTCTCAATTTTTGTTTGTTTTTAATCCCATTTTCTCATCATTTTTTACAATTTTACTTATAACACCTTTCATTTAAACTTCCATAAAATCTTCTAATTTTGAACCGATTTAAGTCTACTTTCGATCTAGTATAGATCTAGTTTTGGTTAGAATTTAGGTTTGATTTCAACCCAATTTTGACCATAATTTGGATCCAATTTCGATTTGGTTTAGGCTCAATTTTGACAATAATTTGGATCAAATTTTGATTTTTATCCAATTAAAACTCGAATCAATATGAAATTTCAATAGAATTAAACCAAAATTTAAACAAAAGCTCATCCCATCGATTTATTTTAGGGGTGGGCGTTTCGGGTTTCGGAACGGGTTCCTCGGGTTCTAAAAAATTGAACAAAAAAAACCCATTTGGTTTTCGGGACGGGTTCCTCGGGTTTCGGGTTGGGTTCGGATTGTTCGGGTTTTGAAACATTGAATCCAAAAAACCCTAATTTTATTTGGTTTCTTTCGAGTTCTCGGTTCTTCAGGTTTTTTGGTTATTTAAGTACGAGTAATTCGGGTTTAAACGGCTAATTGGGGTTTTAAACGGCTAATTCAGTTTTAAACGGATAATTCGAGTTCTAAATTTAACATACAAAAATTAGAATAGAAGGGTTGGTTTTTTCGGGTTCTTCAGATTCTTCCGAACCCAACCCGGACCGGCCCGAACCCATTTGGGTTTTAGATTTTGAACCCATATGGGTTTTCTACAAAACCCGTTTATCTCACGGGTTGAGTTTTTCGGGTTGGGTCGGTCCGGGTAACCCGATATGCCCACCCCTAATTTATTTCATTTTAACTCAATTGGTTTAATTTTGACTCGAATTGGGTGCAATTTTGACCCAATTTCGATGTAATTTTGAGTGATTCGGATTTTAATCGAGTGAAAACTAAAATTAGATCAAAATTGTACGCAATTTTGACTCAAATTCAGTGAATTTTGATTTTCAGTCGATTCAAAATCGACCACTCAAAATTACACCGGAATTTGAGTCAAAATTGGATCAAATTCGATCAAACATGTAAGAATCTATTTTTATTTAAATTTCGGTTTTGTTCTATTGAAATTTTATATTGGTTCAGATTTTAATCGAGTGAAAATCAAAATCGGGTCCAACTTAGATTGCAATTTCTGCGCACTTTTGATCTGATTTTGATTTTTTACTTGATGAAAGCCTAGATCACACAAAAGTGCACCAAAATTGTACCCAATACGAGTGAAAATTGGACCAAATTCGCGTCAAAATTGAACAAACATATAAGAATATATATTTGTTTAGATTTCGGTTTAGTTCAATTGAAATTTCATATTGGTTCAAATTTTAATCGCGTGAAAATAAAAACTGGATGCAATTTTGATTGCGATTTTGATCCGATTTTTATTTTCATTCGATAAAAAACCGAATCACTCAAAATTACACAGTCAAAATTGCATCCATTTAGAGTCAAATTGGGTCAAATTTAGATCAAAATTGAGCTTAAACGAGATCAAAATTGGATCTAAACGAGATCAAAATTGAACCTAAATCAGACCGAAATTGAATATAAATTGGTCTAAGAAATACACATAAATTGGATCAAAATTAACTTAGAATTAGGTCGGATTGAAATTTAGGTTAAAATTGATGAATTTTTAGAGTTTTGAAATAAAATCGAAAGATTTAACGAAAATTTAAATGGAGGAGATTATAAATAAAATTGTTAAATATGAGACGAAATAAAATTAAGACAAAAAAGAGAATAAAATGAGAGCAAACTTGAGGAAAAAAAAATGGACAAAGCATACACATTTGAAGGCGAAATATGAATTTATCTCTGTCGACTGTAATACCCTCCCATTACCAACTCAGCACAGCTGTTTTGGGCCCCACGTATCCCTACCATGCTCGGTCTTGTGTTACATAAATTGCATATAGGAGCATGCCAAAAATAATGATTTAATTCATATACTTTTTAATATTTTCGAATAAAATTTATATATGTTGTATTGCATCAATTTTATTTTAGATGAAAAAATATTTTACTATGCACCCACCAATTTAACTAATATATATATATATATATTTACTTAATTAATAAAATTTGAAATGCTAATTAAGTTTATTGAATTCAGTATAAATAAGCCATGAAATGATTTGGAAACAATCACAAAGAAAAGATAAACATTTAAAATAATTGGTTGCAAAAAATAAAATAAAATAAGAAAAAAGTGAGTATTTTATAATCATAAATATCCACCATATTCATTAATAATGATAACATTGGTGCTTAAAAAAATGAAAACCTTAGATATGAAAAAAGGGGAAGGGATTATTACTTATTAAATTGGACGCCGAATTTCCCGCGAAGAAGAAAATTATATATAATTAATAAACAAGGTAGGGAAATGCTGGGCCCCACTTCCCCATGATACTACAAAAACAACACCAACAAGAAGACGACGACGACGAAGAAGAAGAAATCGACGGACTTGTGATGGATCCATGCCCTTTTGTACGGATTACTGTTGATTCTCTTGCTCTGAAGCTGCCGGATACAGCCGCCAACAAACCCTCCGGCGGCGGAGTACACCCCTCGGCTACGCCTTGCTACTGCAAGCTCCGTATCAAGCACTTCCCCTCCCAGACCGCCCTCCTCCCCCTCTCCTCCACCTTGTCTCCGCCGGAATATTCTGCGTCGGCTCCGGTTTTCCACCTAGACGCTGAATCTCTCCGACGAGTTTCCGGAAAGAAGTTGCCCCTTCGCGTGTCAGTGTACGCCGGCCGGATGGGCCGCACGTGCGGCGTCACATCCGGGAAGCTAATCGGCCGCGTCGATGTGTCTGTCGATCTCGCATCAGCGATCTCGAGAACTGTTGTGTTCCACAGTGGGTGGAAGAAGCTTGGCGGAGATGGAGAGAAGGAGAAGCCGTCGGCGAGGCTTCACCTGGTAGTTAAGGCCGAACCAGACCCCCGTTTCGTGTTCCAATTCGGCGGTGAACCGGAGTGTAGTCCGGTGGTTTTTCAGATTCAGGGAAATATCAGACAGCCTGTGTTTAGCTGCAAGTTTAGCGCCGATCGCAACGGAAGATCTCGGTAAGATTCTTCATGTTAAATTGTTAAATTGTTTCTCGCAAGTTAGTATTGGGTTGAATTTCACATGTCTTTACCAGAATTACAAAAACTTAGAGTGTGAACACTGTACGATGTCATAAGTTTTGAGTTTGATCTCTTGTGCTGCTGAAATGAACTGTTTCTAGCGACGAATATATATGCCAAGTTTACTTGGATGTTTGGCATGAATCTTACTTACTGGTTCGATTTGGGATCTCATTGGAAGATTCTTAGTTAAAATCAGATGGAAAGGGTTATATAGTATTTTGGAACCAAACCGGCGGAGTTAATGTGGCATGTATAGTTTCAGTTTATGTGTGTTCTGTCTGATTCTGGTTATCACTTTGCGATTGGACTTTGGAACTTTTGCAGCTCTCTACCCACAGATTTCACCTACAGCAGCAACGGGTGGATCACAAGAACGCTCTCCGGAGAAACTCGGGAGAAGAAACAAGGAAGAGAGCGAAAAGGGTGGATGATAACGATTCACGACCTCTCTGGTTCCCCTGTCGCGGCCGCTTCTATGATCACTCCTTTTGTCCCCTCCCCAGGCTCGGACCGCGTCTCTCGGTCTAACCCTGGAGCCTGGTTGATCCTAAGGCCCCACGGGAACTCTGTCAGCAGCTGGAAACCCTGGGGCCGCCTCGAGGCTTGGCGTGAACGAGGTGCCATTGATGGTTTGGGTTACAAGTTCGAGCTGGTGCGAGACAACTCCACAAGTACTGGCATACCAATTGCAGAAGGTAACTATACACCCCTTGAAACTTCAACTTATGATGTTCACATAAAACCACCAAATCTATGATAGTTATCAATTGGTTAATAGTTTAGATACTCAATTGAACCGTGAAATATCATGCTTATGATCATAATTAGTATCACTACTAATAAAAATGATATGCCATTATTAATAGTAAATAATAAACTCATATACATGGTCTTTGATAATCTTTTGATCTATCTTTTAGATTTATTTAGATCTAAATCCATTTGATATGGTATCAAAGTTTCGATATTAGACCCTCAATTATGATGTGCATATTTTAAGACCAAATTTGCGTGTGATCGGGAATGACTCATATATCACATTCTTTTGTCCTGCATCGATTATAACAAGAATTAATGTGACAATTTGACAATTAGCATTGGAAAAAAGGTATCTAAACATATAGTGGGACTAATGGAAACAGGCACAATGAGCGTGAAGCAAGGAGGAAAGTTCAGCATAGACAGTAGAATGACAAGAGACATAGCGAGATCATCACCAGTGAAAGGGTTCGTGATGGCTTCGAGCATAGAAGGGGAAAGGAAAGTGAGTAAACCAATGGTGCAAGTCGGGGCTCAACATGTGAAATGTATGGCTGACGCTGCGCTCTTCGTGGCTCTCTCCGCGGCTGCAGACCTCAGTATGGACGCTTGTCAACTCTTCTCTCGCAAACTTAGAAAAGAGCTTTGCCATGAAGAACATTACTCTCTCACGTGAACTACCTGAACCACTTACATTGATTGCTTTGCCAGTTCTTTGAGATTTTTTTGTTTTGCATTGATGAGTTTTTTTTTGTTTTTTATATTAGAGAATGAGGAAGACGAAACGAAAATTGTACAGGCAACGATCTTGTGTTGTTTGTATTTATTCATTTATTTTCATTCTTTTGTTGTTTTTCCCCTCGATTATTATTGTATTTGATTATTTTATATCTTCATTCTTTTGTATGGTAAAGTACTATTATAATAAATCGATCAATGTATATTTTTCCCCCATAAATCAATACACTACTAGAAATTTAAACATTCCAAATGGAATTTGCGGACGGAGAAATCCGTCCGGAAATTTCCAGACGAAATAGAGACGGGAAGATAAATCCGTCCGTAAATTTTCGGACGGAAAAACAGTCTATCCGTATTTGAGGACGGCTTGGAGACGAATCCGACGGGCGTTGCGGATTAGGGACGGCGTCCAAGCCCATCCGCAGTTTGCGGATGGTGTCCAAGTCCGTGTGCAATTTTTAAGGACGGTATAAATGGCCATCTATAAATTTGCGAACAGTTACGGGGTACCGTTTGGATTTAGGAATGTTTTTGGGACGACTCGTCGGCAAATATTTGTCTTAGTCCGTAATCCGTTCTTAATCAATCAAGAAATTATCTATTTAACCCCCTCCTACTTTTATCCATTTCTCACACACAATTCTCATATATTTCACCACATACCTTCTTATTGTTTCTGATTATAATGACATTATCGACGAGATCGAATATTTTCGTTTCTAGACAATGCATATACACAAGAATTGATCCAGAAATTCAAGGTGTATCGAAGGAGTTTCTAGAAGGCATTACGCAGTTTATGACGATGGCGACAAATCAACAAGTTTATGTAGAAACCGGTAAATTTGTTTGTCCATGCGTCAAATGCAAAAATGAAAAATTTGTTAATGAGAAAACTGTTTGGAATCATCTTTACTTAAGAGGCTTTACTCCGAATTATTTTATGTGGTTATCTCATGGAGAGAATTTTGCACTACGACCTAGTAATGTTGTGGAAGATTTTAGTAGAGGTATTGTAAACCATGAAGTGTTTGAGTCTTCTCAAGATGTAGGCATGAACCCTTATGTAAAAATGATACAATATGTATTCGATGAAAGAAACGAAGAAAATATTGAAGAAGATTCGAATGAAGAAGCGGAAAGATTTTTGAAATGTTAGAAAGTGCTAGACATCCACTTTATGATGGTTTTAGAATGAGACTCAGGACAACATTTTTTTCCGTCCAGAAATTACGGACTTTGGGATGACACACTTTTCCACCCGTGCCTATAGACAATTTGCGGACGGATTTTCTTGCCCATTCGCAAATTTCTATAAATTCTTCTGTGTGGCTCCTTCCCCCTCATTCCAAATTTTCCTAACTTTTTCTCGAAGCCTGCCGAATCGCACCCATCCGCCTTTCCATTGGTGCATCTCCGTCAGTCTGTGCGTCCCAATTCGTTCGTCTATTTGTCCTGTACGTTCATCCGTCCGTCCTTGGTTCGTCTATCTGTCACCGTCCAACCGTGCGCCTGTCACTGTCCTTCTGTACGTCTATCACCGTCCAACCGTGCGCCTGTCACTGTCCTTCTATATGTCTGTCACCGTCCTTATCCTTCATTCGTCGGTTTGACAGGTTAATTTAAAAATTATTTTTAGATATGGAATTTTTTTGTTAAGATTTCTTTATATCGTTAGTTAGATTTAGATTAAGTTTAGTTAGATTTGGAATGTGTAGTTTAAGTGTTAGTTGAAATGTCTACAAGAGATATTTTATGGATTAAGTGAAAATTTGACTATTCAAAATTTTATTGATTAAGTGTAGTTGAAAATTTGATTAGTTTAGGTTAATAGCACATATATTAAATTATATGTGTTTGTTAAATTATATTAGAATATTTTTTTATAAGAAGTAGTGAATTAAAAATTTAAATTAATAACGATTATAATATTTTAATTTAAAATTTTAGTATGTCTCGTCGCGTTGGAAGAGGCGGTTACACGATGATCATCTCGTTTTCGTACATGATTCTCGCATGATTTTAGAGATGTTTACGACGATAGATGCGATGTTTATGTGTGATTTTGTATCCGTTTTACTTGTTTTTGTGTTCTCATGTTCTTATAGGTTTTAATGCGTATTTGGTTCATTTCAGAGCTAAAGAACATACACGGGAAAAAGTACGAGCATCAGAGATCATAGCGGAGCAAACGAGATAAGAAACGAGCAAGGAATGCGATATGACATGAGGAGACAAGACCCCGTGTGGGGTGGTTTCCTTAGCCCGCTCGGGCTGAACATCCAGCACTTGTTACTACCTCGAACTCACCTTCAACATGCACAGATCAAGGACTAGTGAGGAGCCGCGTGAGGTGTTCTCCTTAGCCCGCGTGGGGTGATGGTCCAACAGAAGTTACCCGACTCGTGCTCATCCTTAGCATGCACGTGTCATGGAGGATTTGGGGAGCCCACACGGATTGGCTACTTAGCCCGCGCATGTCGTATCCGCAATAACCTCCCTTGAAGTTCGCCCTCATGGAGGATTTGGGGAGCCCACACGGATTGGCTACTTAGCCCGCGCACGTCGTATCCGCAATAACCTCCCTTGAAGTTCGCCAACAGAGAGAAAGTTTTAAAAAGGACCCCCAATTGAGTTCTGAAGAGGAAAAACACGAAGGGGAACCCTAGGAGGGTAGATCTGAGCCTATCCATCATCGGAGAGAGCCCTCTTGATAGGAGACACGCAAGGAGACAGAAGATCAAATTGGGACGACACCTCGTTTGATTTCTATGCTCCTTAGACATTCTATTTCATTTACGTTGTTTGATTCTGAACTCATGACTAAGTAGTTGCCTTGTTCTAGGAGAATGGATTAGCCAATAGCTATCCTGGAACCCTCTTTGATTTATTTATGAATGCATTTCTTGTTTTGCTAATTTGTTCTTTGTCTGAGCGTTGAATGTCTTGTATTTACGAAGGCCATGTAGATGCATGTGTTAGGGATTAGGAGAAGGACCGAAAGAAGAATTTAGTCTTAGAAGATCAGGCTTAGAACAACCGAGACTAAGTCACGAAAGTAGGGTATAACGGTTGAGGGTTAATCGGATGAATCATAGATCATATGGGTTTTATTTGGGGTGTCAGCCACGAAAGTAGGGATAAATCAATTGAATCATGTTCCTATGCCTTGAAATAGGGTAGGAATTACATTAGGATTATCTGTCTTAGATATCTTGATAGGAAATGCATGATTAGATAGATCGATAGTTGGTTTCAGAAGCTATGCCGTGAAACCGTATCCTAGAACGTTTGTCAAGAACTCCTAGGTTTACTGCATTTTCATTATTTGCACCTCACAACCATTATTCCATCGTAGCAAGTTTGATTCTAGTTTGATCTTAGTTCTTGTTGTGTAGTCCTTGTGGGATCGACACCTAGAGTACTACACACGTGCCGTGCACTTGCGGAGTAGGTTTACGTTATATTTAACTTGAATGCGCATCAAGTTTTTGGCGCCGTTGCCGGGGACTATTTGTCAACACGCCTTAGATTCAGATTTAGAGTTGTTCTTGTTTTTCTTTTCTTTTCTTTTTTTTGTTCTTTCTACTAATTCTTTTGCTTTTCCTTTGTAGGTGCATGACCCGATCTCAAGGTACTTCGAGTTTGCATCGAATTGACCCCGAGATCAAGAGAACGATTAGACACTGGAAAAAGGGCAAATAAAAAGAAAGAATAGATCCGACCGAATTACGAACGATGGACAACCAAAATGATATATTGGACGGTCATGGATAACCCCAATTACCCGTGGCTAATGTGGCAAAATTATAGCAACCGTAGGCTCCTCCATCACGTCGGCTTCGTGATTACGTGGTGCCGAACATGAGTAACATCCAAACCGCAATAAGGACACCCACTGTTGCAATAGAACAATTCGAGATCAAGCCTGTGATGATCAACATGTTATACCAAAATCAATTTATGGGCGGAAATCATGAAGACCCTCATAAGCATCTAAATGACTTCATAGAGCTTTCAAGCATACTCAAGATACATGGAGTCTCGGAGGATGTGATTTTGCAATCTCTTCCCTTTCTTAATTGGGGGACGAGCAAAGACATGGTTGCAATCTCTTCCGCTGGTTCGATCACTACTTGGACCAATTTTGTACAACATTCCTATCAAGGTTCTTTCCTCCGAGTAAGATGATTCAAATGAGGGGATAAATCACTATGTTTAGATGCCGAGAGGGAGAGACATTGTTTGAAGCGTGGGGAAGATTCAAGGAACTTTTGTATATGTGCCTACATCACGGTCTAGAGCAGTGGTACGTGATCCAAACCTTCTATAATGGGATCGCGAATGAGCATAGAACGACTTTGGATAATGCTGATCGAGGATCATTCATGGACCTAAGCGTAGAGGAGGCATACGAGCTGATCGACAATCTTGCTATGAACCACACCATGTGGTCCACACCGTGGAGTATGCCAAATAAGAAAAGAGGTCTATAAGAGGTGAATCAAGGTAGAGCAATGGACAATGCAACAAATGCCATGTATTGTGCCAATTGTGGATGAAGCATATGGCTTACCAATGCACGATGCAAGAAGGCATAAAACAAATGAATTACGCACAACATCAAGGAAACACACAATTCGAGAATACCTACGATCCGAATTGGAGGAACCTCCCGAACTTGTCTTACCGTACGACCCAACCGATAAAGTACTCGGGATTTCAAAAGCAGCTGTCGTACCAATAACCCCAACAATTCCAACAAGCTCCTCAACCTCCTCAAGCTCTTCATCAAACCTTGAGGTGGTGATGCTTGAATTCATCAAGGAACAAAGGCAACATCAAGACAACATCAAGGAGCAACAATCGCAGCAAGCTAAATTCAACGCGAAAATAGGAACTGCGATCAATGAGCTCAAAACTCAAATGAAATCCTTGAGCACTCACGTGAAGATGCTAGAGAACTCTATAGCACAACAAGCTGCATCATCCTCTCGGAATCCCGGAATACTGCCCGGAAAACCCGATCTAAACCTGGGAGAGTTCGTAAACGCTATTACTTTGTGAAACGAAGTTATGATTGAGAACCCGTTCTCCAACAAGCAAGAGAGAGTTACTGGAAATTCGATGGACAAAGGAAAGGGCAGAATCAAGATTATGGAAGGGTTTGAGCCAGATTTTGAAAAGCTGTACATTGGTCCAACGACATATGGACCTCCTATACCATTTCCTGGATGCTTGGTAAGCAGCAAGAATCAAGAGAGTGTGACCAGATTCTTCCATGGCCTTAAGAAACTTGACATCAACATGCTGTTTGTGGAAGCCCTCTAAAAGATGCCTTATCGCGCAAATTTCGTCAAGGAGGTTCTTTCCAAGGAGAAGCGTATCAAAGAGAGTGAGACAGTAGCACTCACCGAGGAATGCATACCATGCACCATAGGAAACGTCGAATCGACAAAGCTTTGTGCGATTTGAGAGCAAGCGTGAGCCTAATGCCACATTCGATCTTCAAGCGGATGAACTTCAGAAATCTCAAACCTCCCAAGATGTCTCTACGAATCACGGATCGTTCGGTAAGGTATCTGGTGGGAATTGTTGAAAATATTCCCACCAAGGTAGGTAGTATTTGCATTCCCGCTGATTTTGTTGTAATCGATATTGAAGAAGATGCTAGGGTGCCTAGAATTCTTGGTAGACCATTCTTAGCTACCGCAGGTGCGATGATAGATGTACAACAAGGGAAGCTCTCTCTACGTGTCGATGAAGAGAAGATTGAATTCAATTAGTCGTGCTTGAGAGTTGATTTCCGACCCTCTTGTGAGATGTTTGAAGAAAGTTTGCAGAAACGAAAGACTCATGGATGAAGAAGCTGAGATCTATACGAAATTCATGAGTGCCATTGAGGCACTGCAAGACGCCCACATGAAGAGATGCCGCGTGAAAAGCTTTCTGATTTTGCAGAGGAGAAGGCATCTAGGCTTAAACTCGAACATCTTCCTTCTTCTCTTTGACATGAGACGTGAAAGCCACCCATTCGTCTTAAGAAGCTTAGGAGAGTGAGCCCTTGATTGTGTATGCACGGATTGATTAAGGAGGACAACCACGAACCCTCCATCGACACTCAAAGGAGTCTGCATTCGAGTTTGGAAGTTAAAGGAGCGACGACATTAGTGCACAATGAGAAATACGATTGCACTGAAGGATGGCACGACGCAAAGATCCTACCTCATGACTTTCGACCATGTGATTTGGTTCTACTTTTGGTCTCTCGTTTTAAGATTTTCTCGAGCAAATTACGTTCCCATTGGTCTGGTCCTTTTCAAGTACGAGAGGTGTTCATGCATGGAGCAGTAGAACTAGGAGCGAGACAAACGGAACATTCAAAGCAAATGGGCGGCGCCTAAATAAATATCAAGCCGCTCAACCGATTCGAAAGCGAAAACTCCATCTCCCTATTCGATCCACCCATCACGAGCACATGAAGCATGGATACATCAAGCTTAACGATGTTAAATAAGCGCTTTATGGGAGGCAACCCATCATTTGTTTTCTTTTGTTTCGTATTTTTGGACTTGGTTTATATAAAACATAAAAAAATTAAAAAAAAACATAAAAAGAAGAAGACTTACAACCGTGATTTTACCTTCCTTATCCTCCTTCGGAGCTTCACGTCGAGAACACCGTTCAATTCAAGTCTGGGGGAGTAGCTCACATTTGTCAGGTGATTTCGTTTCATTTTATTTTGTTTTTCTCTTTGATTTCGTAGTTCTTAGCTTAGATTTAGTTTGTTTTTGTTTTCATGAGTCAGAGTCATCCTAGGCAGTTGTCTGATGCCACATTTTGAGATGAACCTTGAACCTAGGATGCTTAAGAAGTTGGCATTTTCTGTGATATCTGGCATGTTAGAGCTTATTAGTTGGTTGAATAACAAATATGTCACAAGTATTTGGGAATCCTAGTGTTACTTGTGGGAAGTTTAGACGAGGTTTCTAGGTTAGTTTCTTCTTTATTCTCTCTATCCAAATGATTATAATTCATATCGACGATGCTTTACTTGTTTTTCACGAGGATAATTTGATCGTATAAATTGAGCTTATTTTTCAGAATAAGGGTGCACACTAACACTCCGCTTTCGATAGAAAATAATGCCTAAAAGCATGATCTAAAATTGATATGAGTGCATCGACCTTGATACTTCTTCGATGGTTCGGGTCTAAGTGGTAGGTTCGCGATCATCTTTCTACGTCCTAAGAGCAAGACACATAAAAACGCTATCTCCTCTGCTGCACTTTTGAACGAGATGCAAGAGGATACTGTCATCGGTAGCTTGGGTCTAAGTAGAGGTTGAATCCCATCAAATCCGATGTCCTAGAAGCCTAGTGTGTTCACATATCAATAAAATAAGAAGAAAGAAAGAAAAAATGGAACAAAGGAATAAAGAAGTTCGTAAATAAAACAAGTATCCTTTTTGATTCTACGTTTAGCATTTGTTTGAAGTCTCTTTGGTGAGAGAGTTGCAGTTTCTCGCTTAGCTCGTCTTTGATTTGCTATAGGTATCCATGGTGAACCCAAGATGAAGACTAAAAATTATTAGGCCGAATTTGCTCTTAACTTGCTTGTTGATCGATTAGGTTTTCTTTGGCGGTATTTCTAGGGGAAAGGGGAATTCTCGATTTTTGTATCTCCCACGTGTTCCACGTTTACTTTTGCTTAGGGACAAGCAAACATTCAAATCTGGGGGATTTTGATCATCTCTTTTCGTACAAGATTCTCGTATGATTTTAGATGTTTATGACGATAGATGAGATATTTACGTATGATTTTGTATCGGTTTTACTTGTTTTCGTGTTCTCATGTTCTTATAGGTTTTAATACGTATGTGGTTCATTTTGAAGCTAAAGAATATACATGGGGAAAAGTACGAGCACCGAAGATCATAACGGAGAAAACAAGACGAGAAACGGGCAAGGAATGCGATATGACATGAGGAGACAAGGCCCCCGTGCAGGGTGGTTTCCTTAGCCCGCTTGGGCTGAACATCCAGCACTTGTTGCCCGCCTTAGACCCACCTTCATCACGCACTGATCAAGGACTCATGAGGAGCCCATGTGGGGTGTTCTCCTTAGCCCGCGTGGGGTGATGGTCCAACAGAAGTTGCCGAACTCGTGCTCATCCTTAGCACGCGCGGGTCATGGAGGATTTGGGGAGCCGACACGGATTGGCTATTGAGCCCGCGTGGGTCGTGTCCACAACAACCTCCCTTGAAGTTCTCCAACGGAGAGAAAGTTTAAAAAGAGACCCCCAATTGAGTTCATAAGAGGAAAAACACAAAGGGGAACCTTAGGAGGGTAGATTTGAGCCCATCCATCATCAAAGCGAGACCTCTTGATAGGAGACACACAAGGAGACAGAAGATCGAATCTGGACGACGCCTCATTTGATTTCTATGCTCCTTAGACATTCTATTTTATTTATGTTGTTTGATTCTGAACTCATGACAAAGTGGTTGTCTTGTTCTAGGATAAGGGATTAGCCCATGGCTATCCCAAAACCCTCTTTGATTTATTTATGAATGCATTTTCCATTTTGCTAATTTATTCTTTGTCTGAACATTGAATATCTTGTATTTACGAAGGCCACATAGATGGATGTGTTAGGGAATATGAGAAGGAACGAAAGGATAATTCTAGTCCAAAAAGATCAGGCTTAGAACAACCGAGACTAGGTCATGAAAGTAGGGTAGTAATGGTTAATGGTTAATCAGATGAATCATAGATCGTATGGGGTTTAGTTGGGGTGTCAGCCACGAAAGTAGGGGATAACTCAATTGAATCACATTCCTATGCCTTGAGAGAGGGTAGGAATTACATTAGGTTATGCATGATTAGATAGATCGATAATCGATTTCGGATTCTATGCGGTGAAACCATATCCTAGAATATTTGTAAAAAACTCCTAGGTTTACTGCATTTTCATTATTTGCATCTCACAACCATTATTCCATCGTAGAAATTTTGATTCTAGTTTGATCTTAGTCCTTGTTGCGTAGTCCCTGTGGGATCGACATCTAGAGTACTACACATGTGCCGTGCACTTGGGGAGTAGGTTTAGGTTATATTTAACTTGAACGCGCATCAAACGAGAAATCGTTCTACTTTGGAAGAAAATGCTAATGGTCCATTTCCTCTACAACAAACACGGCAATCTGATAAAATATTTTTGGATTTTATGAAACAAAATTTATTTTCGAACACTGGATCAACATAATATATACCGTATCCTTATTATCATTATATACCACCACTGGTGGAGCCAATGATGCATGACGAGCCTCAGATGCCTCAGGAACCAACGGTGGAAGAAATTCTATAAATGGATGAGGAAAGGCGTAAACTTCCTTGTTTAGACCCGAGTCGTGAAAACGACACACAATGGTACGTATCACTAAATTTAAATGTAAATTTATAAATAGTTAGATAACTATAAGTTAATTTATCTTAATTTTTATTTATAGGTTTTGTTACGATCAACTTTCTCGTCATATAACAAAGACAATGAAAGGTGATTACAATCGTCCATGTTATCATTGGATGTGGACCGACACCGATATTAAGGAACATTGGTGGAATTATATTATGGTACATCTTTAATAATATTTATTTTAATCAAAATTTTAAACAATAGTTTAAATAAAATCATCATTTGATTATTTCAGCAAAACTTTTATTGGAACCACGAGATTATCGAACTAGTAAAGTCTGAATTTGAACGAATTGCGGGAGTCGTCTCAAAGCTCTCATAAACATTGCAAAAAAGATCGAGAGAAGAAAGGGAAATCCGTTTGGATGGCAGACAATGTTTGGGAACAAATGTGCGCTTATTGGGAGGATCCTAGTTTTAAGCAAAAAAGTGAGCTAGCAAGTCAATCTCGCTGTTCTGATAAAGAAAGATATGTGATGAGTGCATATACCGCTGGTTCTCGTTCTTTCGTGGAAGTTTACGAATATTTTGTAAGATTTATAATTTTGTTTAGGATTTTATTCAATTGAAATTTGATTTTCACTAGGAACATAAACGACATTCGTCAGACTTGAGCAGTAGGTTTTGCCTCGGTCAGCTGTCTTGATGAAGATTGCTTTCAGCCAAAGAGAATTAATTGACTTCAGGCTTGCACCCTATGTGCTCGATCCGATAAGGAGCTAACAACTAGGGTTTTAAGTATGGATTCCTTATTGTGTCAAGCAAGTGACTCCATCTATTAATTAGGCCAGCTTATCCATTCCCGATATAGGCTTCGTTCTGGTCATATAAATGTAGGTGCGTCTAGCCCTCTCGCCTAGCGATACTTGAAATATTTTTTAAACGAAAGAGAAGGGATCCAAACCGTTATACGTAGAATTGTTGGAACGTACGCATATTAAGAAATTTGACGGTTCGTGAGTAGATGCTAGAGTAAAACGTGTTCATGACGATGTTCAGAACATGGTATCAGAGCGAGTGTCACAAATTCCTCCGAGAGAAGACGGAACACAACCTTCTCTAAGTCATGAAAAATATAACGAGTTGTATCTCGAGGTAAATTTATTACAATTTCATATAATTTTGTTACTTATAATTGTAATTAAATTTCGATATTTCTTTCACGGCAAGTTACATTGTATAAAGGTCGCATATTTGGTCTTGGAGGAATGACATCATAACATGCAAGTTCCTCCAGAAGTAAGGCAAAAGCGATAAACAACGAGATGCAAAATACCGTATCTCAGTTGATTGAGTCGCAACAAGAATACGAAAGACGACATCAACGATCAGATAGATGACATCAATGGTTGATGAGCATGCTGAAGAAACAAATGCCTTCTATCAATTGGAATGCGTACGAGAACGATGGTTCCGATGACGATAATTAAGAAATACCCCTTAAAAATTTGTAATATACATTAATTATGTATAAAAATTTATTAATTAATATTATATTTTAAATTTATAAATTTATAAATTGTAATTATAATTATAAATTTTTATTTTTTTAAAAAATTCTCGATGGAAAATGCCGTCCGAACGCCGTCCTAAAATTTTACGGACGGATGGTGGCCCGTCTGCAAATGTTGGGACGTTTTCCCAACAATTTTTCCGTTCGCATATTAGTCTCCTATCCCATTGATTTGTGGACGATCTTGCAGTCTGGAATTACGGACGGTTTACGGTATGAGATTTCTGTCCGTATTTGCAGACGAATTGCAGATGTTTTTTATTTGGCTAAACTCGTTTGCGAATCATTGTCTTACGTCTCTAATCCGTATCTAAACGTGTTTAGGGACGAATTCTTCAGTCCCTAAATGGTTAATTTCTAGTAGTATACTAGGTATCTATAAAGGTGATATACTAGGTATATATGAGATCTAATATTAATAAATTATCAAAGATGAATTTGTTTAATCGATTATAAAATGATACAAAATATTTTTTCAATACAAATTTGAGATCCGAGTAAAAGATAAAACTATGATCATAAATTCATAAAATCGAACATCAATTTTTATATAGAAAAAATAGAAAAACAATTTTGAAATGCAAATAATTTAAAAAATTTTAATACATTGGTTTAAAATGACACATCCATAATTTTTATATATGTAGATAAAGAGAAAGCATGTGAGTTATATGTGATTTGATTTTTTATTTTTATATTTTTGGTAAATAATTGTATATGTTTTAAAATTTAATGGCATCATAAATTTCATTGACAGACTGAAATCAATTACGAATCATAAAAAAAAATCTACTATTAAATAAATGTTTAACCAAAAGAGTTAGAAAACAATATTTTTTATTCACATAGATCCAGTAATATGTTCTTTTGAGGACTAATAAGTATATAAAAGCAAAAACACGGGTAACTCTAATGATAACACGCAATCCGTAGTAGTTTTTATGTCATTCTTAGGTCTAGTTTTAGGTAGATTTATTAGATTTCATTCATTTATCGAGACTATTCGAGGATTTTATCTACATTTCGTGTTTGGTGTAGGAAACGAGACATTACGAAGAAACACGAGAGAAATCGGCAATTAACCCCAAAATGACAAGATTCAGCTTATACAAGACCGTGGATTGAAGTGAGCGCGCAAACACCGAGCGAAAGGAGCGAAAACGCCATTTTAGGACATGCCCGCTCGGGTAATGGAAGATGCCCGCTCGGGTAATTTGTGCCTTGACAACCCCGTAGCCTTACACGACTCGGGTGCCAAAGGGACATGATCGGGTATGTGTGCCC
>CM071874.1:8906287-8920877 GCA_036759665.1 Gynandropsis gynandra
CGCATCAATTCCTTGTGTTCGACCCTAGTTGCTACACGATCCGTATCCTTGCGGAAGCGTTAGTCTAGGTAATTTATTACTTGATTAAACGCACATCATCTAACTCAGACAAATATTTTGTTGAATTGATGTTGGTTCGACGTGAGAATGGTCTTGACATCAGTAACTTTAATTTAATGGAAAAACTACGTGGAAACTGCATTACACCCGTGTGGGATAAGCTTTGCAAAACACGATTAACGCCGAATTGTCTTGGCCATTGCATTGGCCTCAATGTATTGTTTTGGTAATGTTAGGACAAGTCTGAGTCGGTAACCCCCGCAATGTTCTTATATAAACTGAGGTTTACTTGGTGATTGTTTAATATTTGAACGAGAAAAATAAATTTTGGAGTTGTGAAAACTCCACCATTAAACCTTATCTATTTACTATCTAGTCTTCTGAATTGTTATTGGAGCTAGGAACATATCAAATGAGTTGAATTTACATATTTGATAGAGATCCAAAGAGAAAGAGATAGATGCTACACAAGATTGATATTGCTATGCAAATATGTCATGTTCAATTCGTCAAATGATGAGTATTGGAAAGTAAATAAGAGAGCAAATATTCGTGGAATAGATAAAGACACATATGGAGCTTTCAAATATGGTTGGAATCCTCCAATGGTGATTGATGATGAAGGAATTGAGAATAAAAACCACTCGAACAATGAATAACAACAAAAAAAGGACTATCCACTTACAATGCAAAAGCACTAACTACCATTTTTGTTCTATTGATATGGACAAATCCAAACAAATACAAGGGTGTGAATTAACTTAGGATGCATGAGATACATTAGAAATAATTTATGAAGGAACACCAACTATGAATAAGACAAGGTTGAGCATTGTTGATCATCAATTTAAAAAACTTGAAATGTGAGAGAATGATACTGTCAAAGAGTTTAGTGGAAGACTCTAATAGTTAGCAAATGAAGAACATGTATTGAGTTAACTATATGAAGATAGAGAAACTTTTTTTTCGATGTTTGTCTACAAAGTTTTCTACTTAAAAGGATGCAATGAACATGACTGTTAATATATACACTACAAGTTTCAAGGAAATATTGATTATTTTATCAGCTATTGAAATGGAATTGCAATTAATACAAGGATATTCAAGTAAAGAATCTACACAAGGAATAACTTTTCAAGCTACCGAAAGTATGGAAGAGATCGATCGAATAGTTGAGGATATGCATTTATTGGCAAAACATTTATAAAAAAGTTTACTACAAGGACACCTCAAGGTAGCTAAGGCATACCATGAGAAAGATGTCTAAATGAAAGTACAATATCATGAGTACAAAAGGTACAAACACATGAAAAATGAGTGACTAAGTATAGAAGATAATCTACTTTGAAAATCTAGAATGAAAAAAATTGTTATAAAGTGTTAAGGTTATGGGTACACAAAGAATAAATACATTGCAAAAAAATAAAAATAAAAATCAAGCAAGTCATTTCTCACACAAGAGGATACAACATATTCTAAAAAAAAGTGATGATGACGAAATGAAGAGATGGAGAGCTCTGTAACCTTCTTCGGAGTTAACTGTGATGGAAAATATGATAAACATGATGAAGAAGATGATGACAATCTCATTATAAGAGTGCTCTATGAAAAATGCATCAAACTTAGTCAATTCAATATTAAGGAAAAGGAGGTAACAATGTTTCAATAAAAAACTTTCTCATGAGAAACTCAAAGAAAATGAGGAAGAGGTAAATCTCGTTACATGCCAACTAATTAAGCTAAAAAAAAATTGAAGATGTTCAGAATAGAAAATATAATTTGAACTATCTTCTTATGATAGGAAGAAGGACTCAGACCATTTTGGTTTTGGTTATAAAAAGGATTTTAAGTACTCTAAGGAATTCATGGGAATCTTTGACCGATGAATGTAAATCTCTAGAATGCAAAGTACACTTTGAGTAAAAGTTAAGTTCAAAGATGATAATAAATAAAAGAAGAAAAAAAGATTTTACTATTTTGGAAAAAGGTAACATATTCAAACAAGCTCCTATTATTTAAATAGACAACAAGCTCGATATAATTATTACTCCTATATTCCACGAAAAAAGTATAATTATTGAAAATCTAGATAGATTCGAGAATACGTCGATCGTAACATTTCAAGGTAACTACATTTCTTGAAAAACACCTAAAATTATACATTTTACTGTAAGAAATCCAAATAAATACACATCTTAGGAAAAGCCTAAGAAGAAACAAATGTTGCTAAGAAAGTATGATTTTTATTTAAATGTTGCATTTACTACTAATCAAGATGAATATGAGTCAATGTGGCATTTTCATTAAAAAGAAGAAGAAAAAAACACAAATTCTCGTTGGAAACATGCGGTTTCGTGTTAGAATTATTGTTTCCAACGTAAAACTAATGAAAATTTTGCATTGGCTACTGCACCGTTGGTTAACAACAGGGGTCAGTCCTAGGAAATATTTAGTGATGCAATTGTGACATTAATTTAAATTACCATTTCTAACGCAAATGTAATGCCATTGCGTAAATGATAGTAACACAAAAGTGGTTGAAAACTATTGTTGGACAAGTTGTCAGGAGTCTAACAAAATTTTGCGTTAAATATGGTAATGCAATTGAAACACAAAAACCGCGTTGCCTATTCTAACGCTAATGTGCCGCTAAATTATATGACAATTTGTTACGAAGTTCACATGCTATCCACGTTAGAAAGGTCAATTCAATGCCAATGCCAATGCTAATTGTGTTGGTATTTTCAATTTCTTAAATATAAAACAAAGAAATTAATTTTTTTAAAAAAATATACAAATTCAGTTTTAATTTTAATTTGCGAAGAAGATTAATATGGTGACTCTGTCCGTAGAAGGCATGAGAGCTGGGGTGGGAACGAGACTAGAAGTGGAAGAGTTTGAATACGAAATGGATTGCTAGACGGGCTCCAAAACTGATTCCAGATCGAATATCTTCGTCTTGAAATCCGCGATACCGCTCTATTGCGACTCCACTACCGTTGTCATATCATCGAATCATAGGATGCGGCTCACAACCTCGTGCATACTCATGGGCATCCCTTAGCTCAAAGTCCCGGTGATGTAGAACTTCAATGAGCTTAAACCAAATATACTCAATATCGACTATTGGACGATCTGCAATGTAAAATATTTTTAAAACTAGAGTTGTACAAAAAATAAAAATAAGTTAATAAAATAATGATACTTATATCCATATAAAGAAGATTTAGCATGGCTTGCGTGATTTTGATTATCAAGCCATCACCTTGATTCGTTGACCGTTAATTTCTCTCATTAAACAAATAAACTATATATTTAAAATGAGTTTTTATATACTTGTTTTCCTCTCGACCATAACATTTTCAAGTTAACTACATTTCTTAGAAAACACCTAAAATTAAACAAGTTAAGGTAATAAAGCCCGATAAATACACGTCTTTGATAAAACCTAAGATTAAACAATTTTTTGTAAGAAAGTCTGAGATTTATTACAATGTTGTATTTACTACTACTCAAGAGGAATATGAGTCAGTATGGTATTTTGGCAGTGATTGTTCAAGGCCAGTGATCAACCTGATCTAACTAATGTACATTTTTTTATAGGAACTTCAAGCTAAGCTTATAAAAATTAGTCAACTTTATGATCAAGTATTACATGTTCAATTTTCCAATGAAAAATGTATAGAAACCAATGAAAATAATAAGTATGTTTTTTGTTGGAAAGATGGCTTCTAATTATTGTTACATCTACAAAGAAGAAGAAAAATGCTACATAATAACATAATATCATGTACAAATATTACAAAATAACACAATATCATGTACGAATGTTCGAATATGCAGATTATCGTACACTTCATAAAACATTTAACTCGGATTAAGTGTGAGGTATGCCTAAGACATCTCATACAAAGGCTATAATGTGTTAACAATATCAACTAGGGAAGAAGGATCAAGTATAGCATATCGACATTTCGTCATCATTCTCTCACGGAACTAGTTGAGAAAAATAATTTTCGATCGAGTATGTACCCACCAAACGAAAATTGGTTGACATTTTAGGTAACCATTGGATATGAATCAAGTTTTGAACTTGCATAAATCCCTCTGAGTTTGTGAACTTTGATCAATATGCTTTAAAAGTAGGAAAATGTACATAATTGTATGTCTGAAGAAGTATACTTGTGTTAATGTTAGGTTGTACCTGAAATATGTTAACAACATATCTATACAATCTTGATCTATGTTAGGTTGTACCTGAAATATGTTAACAACATATCTATACAATCTTGATCTTAAGTGTCCAGATTTGAACCACACTTCTACACTACGTTATACAAAAAGTGCTAAAAATACATCATAGTTGGATGAGTGCGACAAGATTAGTTTCGATATAAGTGGTGGTACAAATATCCAGCTTCAACATCTCAAGGGCATAAAGTTCAAATTATTGATATGTGATCATATGAGTATACCTATAAGGTAACATGAGTCTAACTCGTGAAATAAATTTGTCAATTTCAAAGTCCTAGAAGTCTAGAGTGTTTGTTCAAAAATGAATAAAAAATGGTTAAAATGCTGAAGAGAAAAATCAAGTCAACATGATAAAATAGTTATGCTTCAAGTGCAATTGTATGAAGTACTAAATATCATTACAAACAATTCATTTGCATTTTGTACTAACATCTCATAAAAAAGTATTGATTACCGCCTAAAATACATAAAAAAGGTTTTAAATGATAAATGTCAATTGATCAAAATTAATTGGAAACATATTTGTGAAGTTAATTGTTATATTAATTTTCTCAGGGAACTAAACGTTAAATTTAGGTATTTAAAAAGAGAAACAAGCTCATAACTCATTATCTTTCCTATAATCTCTATTAAATTTCTCTAAAGAAAATCTTAATTCCATGGCTCTCAAGCGAAGGGCTCACAATTCTGTGGGAAAGGCTATACCCAAGAGAACGATAAGAACAACAACTACTAAAGGATAAAAAAAAGTTTGAGATGCACATTCCTCAAATTAAAATGTTTGTCTAACAAAGCTCAAGAAGAAGGCTCATGTAAAATGTCAAGGTAATGTAGAAACTACAAACCATACAGAAATTCTATTGGATGCGGTGACAAAATATCCTTCAAAGAATGTCTTTAAAGGTGAGGAACCATCTACGACGGTTCTTAACATAGCGTGTATTGTTTTCAATTGAACCCTATTACAATTATTAACGAGCATCCGTTGGCAATATCACTGTTGGAAAATTTTGGTCGTTGAATAATTGGATTTTTTTATTGAAAGTTAGTTTTGTGATGATGAAGAGACTCCAAACGAGATATCAAGTACACATGGAGGACACACAATTTCTTTGCTCAAATGGTGTAAGAAGAACTTACAAATGCACAATAGGGGCATCAAGAGGAGCCAAGGGAAGCATACACGCCTAAAAGTGTAAGAGTTAAAGAGAAGCAAGAAGTTGGAGGATCTAAAGGCGCTCAATCTAAGGACGTAGTCGCTCGACTGGAGGCACGATATGCTCAACTCGAGCGAACTTACGGGGATAAAAAATTGATGGGTTGGATCCTTCGGCATGAGCATCCCGTAGCTCGACCGATCACCAACAGACTGAACCGAGTAGAAGTGTTGCTCGACCAAACCTATTTCCATTTTTTTATTTTAAAGTTAGAATTGTATGATATGCTCGACGGAGAGTTTTCACCACTCCATCAAGCATTTTTATTGCATTTTACTTAGTTGGCTTGTTTTATTTATTTTTTGTTTATGGTTTGATCTTTATAAAGAATAGACCCGTTGTATGACTTTTTAATTAAGTTTTATCTTGTTGAGAATGTATTTTCTTTTCTCATTATTGAGCTTTAGCTTCCGAAATCTTATATATTTTAAATGTTCAACGACTTATCAACGCTAGATCAAAAGTGTTATGGCATAGTTATTTGAGTTTGAAGTTTTCTAGTCGAGTTGTAGTTAGGATTTGAAGTGTTCATTCTTAGGAAATATAAATTACATATTCCGCTATCAGGTTGACAAGGGAATTCCATCAAATTTAATCCATCTAACAAAACTACTTCGGCTTAGGTTCATATCAAGTGGTATCCGAGCCTTATTCTTGCATTAGGCTTTCATGTTTTCATCTTATATGAGTAATTTTTCGTTTAATTCAACTTAGTCTATTTTAGTTTTATTTTCTTCTTGTTGTTGTAGAAAAAGAAAAAAAATGAAAAAAAAGAATAAAAAACAAAAAAAAAAAGATGAAGAAAATAACAGAAAGAGAAATAGAAAGAAAAAAAATAGAGAGAAATCGGAATAAACGGAAACAAAAAGAAATAGAAAAAATAATACAAAATGAAAAAAAGAAAAGAAAACAAAAAGGAATAAAATAAAAGGAGAAATATAAAAATGGAAGAAAGAAAAAAATAGAAAGAGTCTTGTGATGAAATACAAGTGTTTTAAAAACTAAGGTGATGATTTATGGAGTCGCAGTCATCCGCAAACGCAGAGATTACATTTTCTGGTGACTGCGGGCGAGATTAAAATCGACTGGTTGTGTCACACTCGTCCGTAATTGTCGCGAAACACAAAATTTAAAAGGCTGAAATAATATTGCGTTACGACTGGACTTTGGTGCATTTTGGTTTAAATTACGAAAATAACCTTCAAATTTTAATGAAATTACTAAAAAACCTTCAGTCTTCGGTCTCTTTTTCTCTCCTCTCTCTCCGGTCTGTCTTTCTCTCATCGCCGCCTTCGGTCTTCGATCTGACTTTCTCCCCTCTCTCTCGCCTCGTTGGTGTTTGGTTTCTCTTTTTTCTTCTTCTTATGGTGTTTATGATCATCGCGTCTTGATCATCATCTTGATCATCATCAAGACGTTGACGAATATGTTGTTTTCAGTGAACTTAAGCAACATGTTTGTTGCTCATTTAAGTTCACCATCTCCATGCATTACGTAGATTGTGCAAACACAAATGTAAACTACAAAATAAGCCAAAAATCACACTCAGAATGAAAGGATTTTATGAGAAATGAGAGAGAAATGAGGAAGATGAACACGAGCAAGAACAGTTTTCTGATAAGTGCATTACTTCATTAATTCGAATTTTTCATACATATATGCCATATTGGCATTTCAAAATGACAAACAAAACATGCTTAGAACATTACTAAACCATTGTTCTGTTAATTACTAAAACTAGCAATATTTGACTTAATCCAAGAACCTTTGTCCTCGGAAAAAAACGACAACCTGCACCTACGGTTCTGGTGCAGGTCCTTCAAACTGATTCTGAGGCCTTCTCGTGCTTCTATGTCTCCATTTTTGTCCCGAGCTTCTTCTATCAAACCTCTGCTGCATTCTTGTCGCCTACTCCAGTCCGCATGGTCAGCTCCTTGTCGTTTTCTTGATCACTAAAGTCTACAACTCATTCAGCCTGTGCTCTGTATTCCCTTGCATCTGCGTTTCGAGTCGTGAGTTTGTCATGGACCAACTGATCAGCTCCTTCAATCTCCTTCTTGATCTGTTTGTTCATGACTCCAAGCTTGTTCCTTAGTTCCTCAAAACGTTTAGTGCCCAAGGATTTGGTTAATATATCCGCCACTTGATCCTCTCCAGCCACATGCTCCAACTTGATCTCACCATTGCTAACAGCCTCCCTCACCACATGAAATTTGATCTGAATGTGCTTAGTCCTATTATGATCCACCGGATTCTTACCAGTGGCTATAACTGCTGTACTATCACAATGAATAACTAGGCCATCATTCATATCAAATCTAAGTTCTAAAAATAACCTCTTAAGCCATGCAGCATGGTTTGTGGCTGTACACAAGGCTGCGTATTCAGCCTCTGCAGTTGATTGGGCGATGATGGTCTGCTTCTATGTCCTCCAACTAAACATAACACTCCCAATTCTGAAAAAAAACCCTGTAGTGCGATTTGAGTATTCCACACTACCAGCTAGATCACAATCATCATATCCAACTAACCTAGCATCCTCAACCTTCTGAAATCATAATCCATAACTCATAGTTTCAGAGATATACCTCAACACCCTCTTAGCTTCTTGCAAGCTCTTCTCTGTAGGCTTGGCATCATATCGACCAATATCATAATTCATAAAATAATTAACCTACCTTTTGAAACAATCATTCAAGTTCATTCAATGTATACAATCTAAATACAAAACTTAATAGCTCGGATGGTGTCACACGATCTTGCAAAGACACCACAAGGGCATAAATAGGCGTCAAAGAAAACATATGTGACTTGCTTAAAAGTAAAAGATCTTGAGAGGGGCAAGAACCTGAAGGAGGAGAAGGTGCTATGTCCAAGTAGGAAGTTGCTCGACCTGAGAAAACTCTTTGGACCAACATACACATGACATCAATGGTCGCTCAACCGAAGCGATGGTGTGTTTAACCAAAGGGAACTTACAAAGTAAAAGAGAATTTGATGGATTGGATCACTCGACCTAAGCATCCTACTGCTCGACCGAGCAGTGACACACTAGACCGAGTAGAAGCGCTACTTAACCGAAAATATATTTTTTTATTTTATTTTAGGGTTAGAATTTTATGTGATTCTCGAATGAATGGTTACACTGTTTGACCGAATGTTTTTATTGTGCATGTTTTATTTAGTTTTCATTTATTTGTTTGGTCCTTATAAATAAAAAAACCAATTGTATGTCTTTTTAACTAAGTTTTATCTAATTGAGAGTTTCTTTTCTATGCAAATTATTGATATTTATTTACCAAACCTTTGGAGAGATTGTAAATGTTAAATAACTTATTAATGCTAGATCACAATTATTGTGGCATCGCCATTGAGTCTAGGATTTTCCAGTCTAGTAGTAGTTGGGGTTTGGAGAATTCATTCTTCACGAAGAACAAGTTCTAGGTTCTATTATCAGAGTGGTAGGGGGTTTCAGTGCAATTTTATTCATCTACTAAGAGAACATATGTTTAGGTTCATATCATTTTATATATTATTACCTGTTTAAATCTAAATTTACTCTTAAAAAATGTGTTCTTTTTCGAATATAAATATATATGGGTAAAAAATGGCTGTATAGAAAAAAAAGATATAGTAACTAAAGAGATTACACTAGAATTGTTATTAGAATTGCAAAAAATTATGAGCTTTTTTTTGTCAATTTACCTTTGTGTCAAGAATGCGGTATAATATTATGTATGTATACGTGTAACAAGTGTCTCCAAGCATGTTTACAAGGTTGTTTTATATAGAATTAACAAGTTTGATTCTTGCATTGTGAAAACAGCGTTGTTAGAGGTGTAACGTTGCCCGAATTACAATCAAATAAATAAATATTGATGTTACAAGAAAAACGACGATCCATCCATATGTCTAAATGATTACATATATTTTCCAAGATTTGGAGAGCAAAAATTAGAAGACATGCCAAAAAATGATATGCGATGATTCTCTGAACAATTGGATGATGTAAAACAACATATATACAAAGGTTTTTATGAAGTTCAATCATGTTTACTGAAGATTACAAAATCCAATTACAATGTGGCAAGGAATTGAATGGATTAGTTTTTTTTCAAATTATACATGTGTATAATAACATGTAATCCGTCATAGAATTTTCATGTTTCTTAAGTTTAGTTTTGATTAGATTTCTTGGATTTTACCGAGTTATTGAGCATATTCGAGGACTTCATCTACTATTTCGTGTTTTGTGTAGGAAACGAAAACTTGAAGCAAACACGAAAGATTACGGAAAATCCACTCCAAAAACGTGACCAAGTGATAAGATACAAGACGTGCATGACCACGGAACCAAACGGAACACCCTAGCGTCTAGCGAATGGAGCGAAAACCGCAAGAGAACACAGCCCACTCGGGCTTGGAAGAGGCCCTGCTCGGGCTGCCAAACTCCAGCAAAGTTTGCGCGGGTCGGGGAGCAGATCAGCACGCACGGATTTGGCTGAAGAACAACAGCCCGCTCGGGTTGTGTAAGGAGCCCGCCCGGGCTGCACATTGGACTGCAAGGACAAGAAAATGAAGCACGGCTCGGGCTGAACAAAAGCCCGCTCGGGCTGGAGATCACTCAGCCCGCGTGGGTAGAGCATGTGCCCGCGCGGGCCCCCTTTTTCTCAACAACTTAGTTTGAATTTTGAACGTGCTGAATTAAAAAGGAACAGAAGGGGGAAGCCAAGAAAAAACTGGAAAAAGGAAGAGAACAAGGACACGAACCATGCCAAAGGAGAAGAGAGAGAGCACGACCGAAGAAGGCGACTTCAGGGAACCGAAGGATTCATCGGAGGTCATGCTCGGAGGATAGGGAAGATGAATATCTTACTGCGTTTGTATTTGTTTCTCTATAATTTCTGAGTAGTTCTCGTTGTCATGGGTTACGGATGCCGTTGTAAAGGATAGTTTGATTCGTTAATGCTTGATTTCGGTTTTGTTCAATCGTATGGTTCGATAGGTTATAGATATGTGCGTAATGCGTTCTTACTTTATTGATTTCATGTTTGAATGAGACTAGATCCGAATGAGTGAGAGTAGACATGTTTGAATGAGATTAGAGATTCGTCTAGGCTTGGAAGAGTCAGACTTGAGTCTCGGGAATCAATCTTCGAATGAATTAGACTAATGAGAATTTGTCCGATCGATTAATCTATTTAGGAACGGTAATAATCGAGGTAGAACTTCCATTGTTCGTCATGCATCTAAGTTGTCGATTTACTGCATCGGAAGGTGAGTACGTTAATATCTTAGATAGAAGATTTAGGCTCGGAAGAGTCATTTCCGTTTACAGAGGTTGAGTTCCCATCCGACATTAGAGGTCGAATTCCCTATTGTTCTTCATGCATCTAGACGTTCCGCGCTACATCGGAAGATGAGTGACGTTGATTCCCTAGGTAGAGGATTTAGGCTTGGAAGAGTCATTTCTAGCATTAGAGGTTGAATTCCCTATCGTTTTTCATGCATCTAGACGTTCCGCGCTAAATCGGAAGATGAGTGACGTTGATTCCCTAGGTAGAGGATTAGATTATGGTTCCCCATCGATTGATATAAACTGATTTCATGATCCATAGAAACATCCATTGCATGTTCCGGTATTCCCGAAGCCCATGGTATTCTATCTTTTGAGTCTAGCTTCGTCATCCTTTATTATCTTTACTTTTCTGTTTCATAATCTTATATTGATTGATCTTCTTCTCGTGAATTCTTAGTTCTAACGCTGCACTCAGTCCCAGAGATTTATTTTTGAAAAAAATAGTTGCATGTTATTTCGCGTTTAAAATCTTTTGGAATGCAAATTTTGTAGCGAAGAAACCATATGTACAAAACTATTCAAAAAAATACATGTCACACAAAAAGATGATTTATATTTATATAGAAAAGAGGTTAAAAATATTAACGAGTCAAATAAAACCATCACATCTATGAGATAGCACACATGACATTTGACGCAACTCAAACCACAACTCAAACCGAAATTTGTATTGTTCTGCCTTATTTGACCGTGCTTCATCCAATAATTTTCTTATAATTGTTTTTTATATTCTTTGTCTAATGGATGTGTAGATATGTATCCTTATTTTTATTGATTTACATTTAATTCTAATTTATGTTCATTTTGTATTAATGAATAAAATTAGCCTGACTAATGTGGATTTTTTAATCCTTAGCCATAAAATGGTTAACCTCGCACCTTTTTTCACTAAAATATGATAAAATAACATATATATTTGCGAATATCATATATGAACAATAAATTTAAATTAATAAATTTCTTCGGTATATCCTTATAAAGTTATTAGATTTAATTAAAAATTATTAAAAGAAAAAATAGAACAATATAAAATAATATAAGTAGGTTTCAAAATAACCCTTAGAACAATCCTACAAAAAATTAGGAACAAGAATAAGCAAAAAGGTAATTAACTAGTGAAGAAACAATGTGTGTTTGAGTGCAGAAATATTCGTTGTTTGAGGTAATGATAAAATGGTTGTGTTCTCACTCCGTCTCATAGAAAGAAAAATCGTTGTTCTCATGGGTGTTCTCTCAAATGCCTTTTTCTAGATTTTTCTCAAAATCTCATAAATTTTTGAAGTGATCTATCTCATAGCTACTTATTTTATGCGTTTCTCATCTTTCTACAAATGCAGTTGATCTCGTATGCTTCTTTGGGCGTGAAGGCTTCCAATTGAAATCTTTTCACCACTAATTTGAATGTATATTTGTTTCTAAAATCGTCATGTTTGTGCTAACGCATCAAACTCCCATGACCTTCCAAAACAAATTGACGTAGTTAATCTCAAGTAATGATTTACATAGACTAAGGTTCCGCAAGAATACAGATCGTATAGTACCAGGGTCGAACACAAGGAATTGATGCAACTGTAAAGCTAGTAAACTAATGAATAAGACGTGTGAAATCGATAAGTTATGGGAATGCGAATGCGACTAAACTAAACTACTTAACGGGATAAACTCAATGACTAGACACCACAGGTTTCGAGAGATGCACGATGATGCAACAAAGTTCTAACAAGATCATGGTCTTAGATATTATCACGAGTTCAGAGAATTCAAGCTCTAATATATGAACTGACTGGCGTAGACTTCTCCACTACCTAGCATGCGTACTACCAATCACACAATTGCGTAATCTCACCCACTAGACGTATTAAGACCGCTATCATAAACCGATTAAATCCTAAATCATGGCTAAGTTCCAAAGTCTAATCACCTAGCGTAGATTCATTAGACTTCTATGATCATTCATTCGAGTGGCGTACAAGAATGAAAGTATTAAAAACAACCAATCAATCTGAAAACGATCAAATACCAAAATCATTCATTCAAGTGCCGTTCAAGAACAAATAATTAAGAATCACCAAGCATTAAAACAAGACTTCGTTACAAATCGGCAAAACTCTCTAACCCATGGCTGTAGATCTACTCAGATATGAACTCAGCAAAAGAAACGCAAAAGATAACTATAGTCGACATGGATAGAGAATGAGATCCCTCCCTATTCTATTACCGATGTCTTCAATAGCTCCTCCACGCTCCGGCTACTTCGTTCCGTCCTTCTCTCTCTTTCTCTATGTCTCTAAGTGTCTCCTCTGGTTTCTGGTTCGTCTCCTAGCCCTAGATGGCTTCTTTTATCATTAATTGCCCGTTCAAATATTCAAATGAGTTAGTTCCGGATTAGGCGGCCCGCGCGGAAACCATATGCACCCGGTCGTGTAGAGGATGAGCCCGAGCATGCACTCTTCTCAGCCCGAGCGGGCTTGCTTGCACGACCGTGTAGGATTTCACCCCGAGTCGTGTTCGGCCTCGGTGATTTTTCAGTCCCAATTGGAGAAGTGTAGCCCGAGCGGATCCTCTCTTGCAGCCCGAACGGGCTTGGCCACCCGACCAAGTTCACCTTGTGCTCGAGTCGTGTATAGTTTCGGGGATTTTCAGCCTTAATTTCACAACCTCAGCCCGAGCGGGCATGGTCCAAGCCCGAGCTTGTAGCCTCTAATTGGCTAAGTGGGAGTGTCTTTCTCTCTCTCTAGTAGATGTATGTGAAGTGTTCTCTTGATCCTTTAATAGAAGAATGTTGAAATCCAGAACTTACAATTCATCTTAATGATTATTATAAAACATTGATGGGTTTAGTATTTTTTTCTCAAAACATTTAAAAAAAATTCAATCTCTCGAGTCATGGTCTATGTAAAAATAAAAGTTCAAATTTTTTTTCTCAAATGGTTTTATTACATGACTTTATTTTATTCACGTAAATACAATATAAAACACTTAATATAATATAAAAAGTACAAATTTTCCAAACGATCTAGAAAACTAAAGCAATTGATACAGATTGATCGAATTTGATTCTAAATCGACACACTTGTTTCTAATACATTTTGAATAGAAAAATTACAATATTACGATCCAATTAGTCTGAATTTTATATATTATCAATATATAATGGAATTTATAAAAAACATTATTTTGATTTTAATGTTGTTGAGATTATTGAGGATTACACACCCGAATTCACTGGAAATACATCTCCTTCACGTGATGATATTGCTATTAATAGATTTTATGATGCAACTGCTAATGTTTATATGTCAAACGCTAGAGATAAAATAGCACGAGAAATATGGGATGCAGAATACTAATGTTAGAAATATGATTATATTATATGGTTTATATGTACTCAAAACATTTTTTAGATATTATGTTTAAGGTCTATATGTATTTGATTTTTTTAGATATTATGTTTTATGGTTTATATGGGGGTAACTTCAAAAATACCCTCGTAGGGCTAAAACACTTCAAAAATACCCTTCCCGAAAAAGAAAAAAATTTTAACTTCAAAAGTACCCGTATAAATGTTTATATTCCCAAAATACCCCTGCGACCTTACGACCCAGTTCGACCCAGCGACCCAGTTTGACCCTGCGACCCTTGTCCCTCTGCGACCCTTGTTCCTCTGCGACCCTTGGACCCCTGCGACCCTTGTCCCTCT
>CM071874.1:8929762-8966551 GCA_036759665.1 Gynandropsis gynandra
TCCCCCCACATCACATCGGATCTCCAAAATTTGTCACTACATTCTCCGTACAAGGGAGGTGAGGAGGTGGTAATTGGTGATGGTTCCTCCTTGCCCATCACTCACATTGGTTCTCTCTCGATCCCTAGCTCGATAAATGATTCTTGTTTGCATCTTGATCAAGTTCTATGTGTACCTACAATGAACAAGAATCTGATCTCCATTCACCAATTGTGTCGGACTAATGATATTTTCGTGGAATTTTTTGATGATCATTTTCAGGTGAAGGATCTAAAAACGGGGGATCCTCTGCTTCACGGAAAGGCTAGAGATGGTGTCTATGAGTGGCCGAAACCCAAACTCACCCAACCTCCAATTGTGGCTCTTCATAGTGTCAAGACCACTTTGTCCGAGTGGCATTCACGTTTAGGTCATCCTTCGCTTTCTATTTTAAAGCATATTGTTTCTAAGAACTGTTTACCATTGTCTAAGTCGAGTTTGTCGTTGTTATGCAACTCTTGTTCCAGTAATAAAAGCCACAAATTGCCTTTTCATGAATCTTCCATTTCTACGTCGTTTCCACTTGAAATCATCTTCTCCGATGTTTGGACATCACCAATCATCTCGGTTGATGGTTTCAAATATTATGTCATCTTTGTTGATCACTTCACTCGATATACATGGCTGTACCCTCTAAAACAAAAATCCCAAGTTCGAGAAACCTTTATCACGTTCAAAGCTCTAGTTGAAAAACAATTCCAAAGCGTCATCCGTACTATCTACACCGATAATGGTGGAGAGTACATTGCTCTTGCTTCATTCCTCTCCACAAACGGCATATCCCATCTTACCACCCCCCTCACACGCCTGAACACAATGGTATATCGGAGCGTCGTCACCGTCATATCGTTGAAACCGGTCTTTCTCTCCTATCTCATGCGTCCTTACCTCCTTCGTTTTGGTCATACGAATTCCCAACTGCAGTTTATCTCAAACCGCTTACCCACTCCCGTTGAAGCGGAATATCGTGCTATCGCAGACACAGCAGCGGAACTCCGATGGATCACGTCTCTTTTAATGGAACTCGGTATTTCTACATCACAACCTCCGGTCATTTATTGTGACAACATTGGTGCAACATATTTGAGCGCAAATCCCGTCTTTCATTCTCGCATGAAGCATCTAGCTTTGGATTACTTCTTTGTTCGTCAACTAGTGCAAGGCGGCATCCTTCGAGTTTCTCACGTCAACTCCAAAGATCAACTAGCGGATTTACTCACTAAACCGCTTGCTCGTCAACCATTTCTTACACTTTGTCACAAGATCGGCATCACCGATGGTGCTACGTCTTGAGGGGGCATATAAGTGCAAGGGACATAAATGTAATTTTGGTTATTAGGGTTTTCATATCTTTTGTATATTGCTATATATCTGATGTAATTATTCATTCAAGGAAATATACGAAAACCTTTCCACATGGTATCAGATATGGGTTAGATACGCATACTAAGAGAAGAGACGTAGACGTTAACTTATATACATGGGTCGGAAGGGTCACATGGGTCGGCAGACAGGAGTCTGACAGCAAAAGGACAAGTCACATGGGTCGGAAGAAAAGATTCTGACTGCAAAACGACAAGTCCATGGGTAGGAAGGGTCACATGGGTCGCATGGGTCACATTGGTGGCAAGATAGGAGTCTGACAGCAAAACGAATGGAGAATTGATTAAATCTGTAATACCTTATTTAAATCTGAAATATTTTCGAAGATTGTATAATATTCTGCGATCCCAAAGGTCGCATGGATCGCATGGGTCGTTTCCTTTTTTCTAATAACGAAACTCTCTCTCTAACTCTCATCATCATCATCATCATATTGCCGAAAATGCAAACGACTGGTGACGGCGATTCAATGCCAGGGTCATCTTCTTCCATGGGTTACAAAGGTCACAAAAGTTATTCTGACGATATTCTATGAGATATTCTGGATATTTTCTGATATCTTATTTAAATCTGAAATATTTTCGAAGATTGTATAATATTCTGCGATTAATAGAATGAATGGAGAATTGATTCGACCATGTGAAAGAGAAATCACCTGACGTTTTTATACAAATCACCCCGTGATTAATAGAATGAAACCCGATGATTTGTGTGCTAGAGAAAGAGAAATCACCCGACGTTTTTATACAAATCACCCAACTTTTTTATACAAATCACCCGACGTTTTTATACAACACAACACAAAGTTCAGAAAGAGGTTTAAGAAGAAGAAAATGAAGATGAAGAATAAAAAAAAAGCCAGAAAGAGGTCCAATACACTAGGTTTTGTGTATTGATTTCTTCTTCCTCATCAACCCACAGTTTATTCGGGTTTTGTCATACTCCTCCTTCACAAGCTACAACACAAGGATGATTTGTCCAACACGACGAATTTTAACTCATGCTCAGGTAAATCACTTGAATTTGTTCGAAAGATTAAATTTTTATTATCTTAAGACGGGTTTTTTTTACTTAGTTTCTCTTGTTCAGGTTTATCATCTATTATGTGGAATCGATCGAAGGTTTATTGAATCTTTCGCCTACTTCTACTATAACCGCAGACTTCCTGAAGACATCTTTTGAAGGTCTACCTTCTTGTGTCTCTGACATGTCCAGTGTATTGGACCTTCTTGCGTCTCCTACCATCCCAGTGTATGTGACCTTAATGCTACAACACAAGAGATGATTTGTGTGCTAGTGTATGAAGGTCCAATACACTGGACATGTCGGAGACACGAGAAGGTCCAGTGTATTGGACCTTCTTGCGTCTCCTACCATCCCAGTGTATGTGACCTTAATGCTACAACACAAGAGATGATTTGTGTGCTAGTGTATGAAGGTCCAATACACTGGACATGTCGGAGACACGAGAAGGTCCAGTGTATTGGACCTTCTTGCGTCTCCTACCATCCCACTGTATGTGACCTTAATGCTACAACACAAGAGATGATTTGTGTGCTAGTGTATGAAGGTCCAATACACTGGACATGTCGGATACACAATGTACCAAATATTAGAAAAAAAAACAATGTACCAAATATTAGAAAAAAAACAATGTACCAAATAATAGAAAAAACAATGTACCAAATATTAAAAAAACAATGTACCAAATATTAAAAAAACAATGTACCAAATATTAAAAAAAACAATGTACCAAATGTTCACATCTACCAGTCCAAAAATAAAACAATGTACCAAATATCAAGTTAGTCTTCGGGTTCAAAGGTACGTTCTCCATTATTATATATATCAGCCGCCATCTTCTCACGCATGGAAGTAACCTTGTCGTCGCAAATACGAAGAAACATATCCATATCCTTTGATAACGAGGCTTCTACGAATTTATAGGAGAAAACACCACAGTCATTCCCGCTTTGGTTCTATGGCAGACCATCATAATATACATACCTCCATTCATCTTCTCCAGAAGCCAAAGAAGGAAACCCTCCGAGAATGAGCATCTTGGGGACAGCTTTTTTTATCCTCTCAATCACCGGATCGATATGTGTTTCCTTAAGGCTCATCTTGCAGTCGTATATCGTGATGCATCGGGTTTTGAAATCCGCTTTGATGGCTACCCAATGACATCCTACCCATCGATTATTTTTCGATGGAATGTTTAGAACCGAGACAAAACCTTCATAATCACTAATTGGTGCTTTGGCGTTCAAAAACTGACTAAGCTTTTCCGGCCAAGTTTCCATATCCTCGTACGTCCACATCGCGAGCGTCTGCATGAAAGCAACAGGACAAACGTAATAATTCTGATACGCGCTGGGATCCGATGCCAAGCGAGAAGACAGCTCCATCAACGCCTCATCCAATTGCTGTAAAAAAAAATTAACACACAGGAATACATATGACACAAAACTCTGTGAGACTAAGGGTTTAAAAAAACTTACTTCATCTTCAAGCCATGCGTTGGCCTTTAATATAATCTCCCAAAACTTTGGCCCCCGGAGAATATTTAGCTAAGATTTCCACCACCGATCATGTCGAGATGCCTTCAGGAACCAATATAGATTACTCAACTTTTCACCGCTAGCCTCAGTGAACGTAGGAAATCGGGTTATCAAGTCCTTTACTAATCTACTGGGATTCCACACAAACTCCTCAGGTTCTTGAACCACCGTTTTTTCGGGTTCTTGAACAACCTTCTTTCGCCCTCTCCCTCGCATTGTTCTTACTCTTTTCGCCGGCGGAGGTTCAACATATGGCGCAGACTCCTTCGATAAAGGCCCAGCACCTGCATAAAATTTACCTCATTAAACATATGACGACCAATGCGACCCATGCGACCTATGCGACCCATGCGACCCATTCGACTTTAGCGACCAAGTGACACATGCGACATATGAAACCCATGCGACTCTAACGACCCTGCGGCTTATGCGACCCTACGACTCTAACGACCCTACGGCTTATGCGACCCTACGACTTATATGTCTCGATGGAAATTGACACTCAAATGACCTTTTCACTAAATATTACTTACTTGGTGGAACTCCATCAGGAGCAAGGTTTCTTGACACTGGATTTGGACGTCGAAGGAATTCAAAAGCAAAATCACCAACAGTGTCGGAAGATTGGGTTTCGATGATCGCAACTTTCTCGGCAGCCTTTGATTTTGGATTAGGCACATGAATCCCGACATCCCTTAGAAGGTCTCTTACGGCGTTGATGATTCTCTTCTCCGACTTCCTTATTTCCCCTATTAATTTCTTCTCCAGTGTCAGAGGGACTGCAGCATCAGCATCAGCATCACTCACGCACTCCTTCCTCTTAGTCCCTTTTTCCTTCTCCTTTTTTGATCACCAAGAGCTGCTTTTCGTGTCAGCAGTTCTTGCTCACGGATATCCTCCCAACAAATACCCTTCGGATTTCTACAAAGATGTTTCATCCATATCTGAACATCGGGATCGTCGCATCCCTCGTAATCCTCCAAACCAGAAAGTAAAGTTTCCTCTTCGTGTTCAGCACGAAGAATACTTAGAATATCCTGAAAAACAAAACATAACCATTATTACCCTCTGTGACCCTTGTTTCCCTTGTGAACCCTGTGTAATTGTTACCTTAGAATCTCCAATCTGCCTTATCACATCTACATACTTCGGGTTAAAATTGGATTTAACCATCTTCTTGCACATTCTTGGGCAGGATCGATGCGCATCCACAACCTCAACATACCATCCATTTCCGCCCAAACTAAGGATGGTTTCAAATGGAAGTAACTGAAACATTAAAACAAAATGATAAGAATGCAAAAAGTACGAAAACATTCAAGTTATTCGAATAATATATACAACTTACCATTAGTGGGATCATGAAACCGGCACAATACCATTTTGGTTTCGGTGATCCCCCGCTAACGTGCTGGCGGCAAGTATCCACAATCATCTCGAATGTGTAACAACCCCATGGAAAGCCTTCACAAAATTCCAAGTCATCAACCATGTCAATGAGATCATGGCTGATAGAGTTTTCTGCTGAAGGCTTGTGAGCCATAACTTGCGCCAACAACATCAAAGTTGCGAACCTCTTCCGGTCGTCGGAATTCTTCGCCTTCACAAGCTTTTCACTGACTTGTTCGGGGGTCACCATTCCACGGCCGAAATTCTTCAGCCTGAATGTAACACCCATCATGGACTCCCATCCTATGGGATATGGTCCGCATTTCAATCCGGAAATTAGTGCGTGCTCCACTATAGAGTACCGGATGGGAATGCCGTTTATGACAAACCACAACTCTGTATTGTCCCGTATAATCACGGAGTGATTTAGTAGTACAGACATTTGAACCTTCGTCAATGTGGAGTCACATTGTAAGTGAAATAAATGCCTAAATTGTGACTCGTTCTCGAAGTAATGCAACTCCTGATCATTTAAGATTCCTCTCAGCATCCTTATTGTCTCGTGAGGATAACACTTCGTGGTGATCTTTGGAATTCTGTCCATGTGCTTGAATTCATACACAAATCTTGGCTTTGGCGCCACCTGCAAAATGACCAATTACGAAACCTAAGCGACCCATGCGACCCAACCGACCCATGCGACCCAACCGACCCATGCGACTCAACCGACCCATGCGACGCAACCGACCCGTGCGACCCTCAACCGACGCGTGCGACTCATGTGACTCAAACGACCCTCAGACACTCCGCGACACTCAACCGATTCACGCCCCTCAAATGACCATTGCGACCTAACCGACTCACTGACACTGGCACTCACCCGTTTCAAATCAATAAACTGAGTCCAAGATGGTCATGAAACTACTGCGACCCTTGCTACTCAACCGACTCACGGAGTCGAAGATGTTCATGCAACTCCTGCGACCCTTGCGACCTAACCGACTCACTGACACTGACACTCACCCATTTCAAATTAATAAACCATTTTGTGACTCGAAAGCTTGCAAAACTCTAGAAATCGAACTACTTACACTTATTGACGCCATTGAAGATTGACTCGTGCTCTCTTCGCCAGTGATGCTGCTGATTCTAGCCATTTTCCTTCTCGCCAACTTCAAATCGTTCCCTCTCAAGTTCGAAATCACTTATTTCTTTCTTGCTATCAACTTTTAAACAGGTTTCACGACGAAAAACTGTTCGGCTTTCTCGTTTTCGGCAGTTTTTCACGTCGAAAAACTGCCGAACTTCCACTTTTCCACGTTCGAACATTAAGGGCAAATTTGTCTTTTCTTCAGTTTTTATTTTTCGGATTTAATTATTATTTTGGGGAAGGGTATTTTTGAAGTGGTTTAGCCCTATGAGGGTATTTCTGATATTCCGCCGTTTATATGTATTTGGAACTTTTACAGATATTATGTTTTATATTTTATATGTATTTCAAATTTTGTTTATAGTTTATATTTATTATATATATATATATGAGTGTATGAAAATATTTGATAATGTTTTGATAAAATTATTTGAAGTTTCTATTATAATTTATACTAATCATATATATATATATATATGCATTTTATATGTAAATATTTTAATACTTTTTAATGTTTAAATTTATTTCAAATATTTGAAATTTATAATTAAAATTTATACACTAAAGAACAAAATTTGAATTTTTTTTATTAATAATTGTCTATTTTGGTAATTTCGCTCAAAACGCAATCGCAAAAGTTTTCTGCCATTCGATTCTAATCGCAATCGCTATCAAACGGAGTGATTCCACCATTCAAAACAAAATGAAATAAAACGATGCCAATCGCTGACAAAAATACAGCCAATCTCAAATGCAAACGCAAAGTTTCCACCAGTCAAGCCCTAATTAGGATTATTTGATGTAACATAACGTTCAATACTTTTACGTAGCCTCAAGATTTAGTTTGAATTTTTGGCAACTAAATTTGAATTTCCTATTAATTTATAAACTAAACAAGCATTAGAAGGAGGAAAATATATGAGAGTCAGTGAAAATCTGAGCGGAATACCTTTGCGAGATATCATAAGCTTCGTTCTTCTTCCTTTCATTCATCATTTTATATTTTTTGCAAACATTTGTATTTTATAGCTCTTTTTTTAATGTCTAGGTTAGGAAACCATCCCAATGAACCACCTCAAGGTTAAAGAGCAGCTCATTTGCAAATGAAAATGCAAATGCCATTGATGATGGTTGAGTTTTGATGGATGATGCGAGAAGAACTCACTACTGTGAGCTAATGACTTGATCGGATGGAAGACATGACACGTGGGGTTGACCAAGAACAATGGAGAAGGGGACAAATGTAGCTCGTAATCTATATCATCTTGACATGTATGAGGATGAGTATGACATCGTATCGTCCGATGAGGCCAAACTAATGAGCAAGGGATAGGATCGACGATGATATAAACAATATGAATGAAGATGGAAATTCCTACGTTCATTGAGCGAAGCGATGTAGAATCAAATTTAGAGTGTGAACAAAAGACATATATAGTTTTTGATTGCTATTAATACTCAAAATTGAAAAAGGTGAAATTGGCATCGACAAAATTCAGTGCCTACGCACTGGCAAGGTGGGATCAATCCACGCTTTCTCGAAGGCATAATAGAGAGCATGATGCCATCACTTTTTAAGAGATGCATGCCATCATGAGGCATCGATTTGTACCTTGTCACTATCATCAAAATATCAATCAATGTTTAACGTGATTGGTACAAGATAGTAGAAACGTTGAAGACTACTACAAGGAGATGGAAAAATTTATGTTTCGGGCCAACATCAAGGTAGATTTAGATGGATCAATTTCTAGTCGATCTTAATCTTCACATATAGGACCATTTATAGATTGATCATTATTAGACATGGATGACTTGCTGAATAAAGAGGATGTGCAAAACATTTTTGTGGTACACAAAATCTTCCAACTATCAACCTTAATCAGTTTGACAAACCGAATGGGGGACATAAAACATAATTGAAAGTGGATACATTGTGATTAAAACACGAATTTACCACTGAAACATAAGTACGGATCCATGAAAATTAGTGTACATTCGTGTTACAAGAGTCATGGTCAAAGTCACTTTTTTGAGATTGTCTGAACAAGAAGGCCGTGATCATAGGAGAGGAAGGAGACTATGAGATTGAATAAGAGGAGGATGAGTCATAGAACCAAAGGCATGTGCTTGATTTAGATGAAGATTATGAGAATCACGAGGTAGTGAATGGCGGGTTATTAGTAGCGCGTAATGCAGTGAATCTACAAACTAAAGAAGAAGCCATCATATAGAGAGAGAACATCTTTATGCGAGGTCTTTTCAAGGATAAGGTGGATAGTATCATTATTGACGAAGGCAATTGCACGAGCATGGCTAGCACATCTCTTGTTGAGAAGTTGAGATTCATCACTAAACAACATCCTAAATCGAACAAGTTACATTGGTTGAACGACAATGGCGAAACCAAGGTGCATCATGAGGTGAAAGTTGGGTTTAGTATTAAAAAGTAAGAGGATAAGGTGTCATGTGATGTGGTACCAATGCAAGTGAGTCAACTTTTTTTAAGACGTCTATGACAATATGATACTTAAGCATAACACGATTGGTTCAACAACAAGTATTCCTATGATTTTGAAATACAACACGTTTGACTAGCTCCACTTACACCAAAGGAAGTATTTGAAGATCAGGTTCAATTATTAAAGAATTAGAAGAAACACTCTTCTATGGGTGAATCATTACTTAATTAACTAAAACAAATGAGGTTTTTAGAGAATCCCAAGAATAGGCCTTTAAGAGACAACCTGTGAGTAAAAAGTTTATTTTCATGAAAATGAGAGAATTCAAGAAGGCTTTGCTTTCAAAACCAGCCGATGCTTGTGCATCTGTACAAGAAATATTTTTCATTGATGAGCTCACCATTTCTTTTCCTATTGTTTTTCTAATTTGTTTTAGGGTTTCGAAGATATGTTTCTAAAAAAAGACCCAACAATTTACCTCCACTCCTTGGGATTGAACACCAAATTGATTTTTTTATATAGCGTGAGCATTCCAAATCTCCTAGCATGCCAAACCAATCTCGAGGAAAATATGGAGCTTGCTAGAGAAGTAATTGAGCTAATGGAGAAAGGATACATGCGAGTGAGTATGCCACTTTGTGTTGAGTAATCAACAAATTACGATGAATTATCCTCATCCTATATGTCATATAGATGAAATGCTAGATGAATTTCATTGTTATTCGATATTTTATATGATAGATTTGAAGAGCTTATATAATCAAATTCACATGAAGGAGGGCGGTGAATGAAATACCATTTTTAAGACAAAGCTAGGACTTTATAAATGGTTAGTCATGCCTTTTGGATTAACTAATTCATCTGGTATGTTTATGAGGCTAATGAATCATATTCTTAGAAAATTCATAGGAGAACTTGTGGTAAAATAATTTGATGACATCTTTGTATACAATAAGACCGTAGAAGAACTTGTAGGGCACTTGAGATTTGTTCTAGATGTGTTGTGAAGTGGAAACTAGTTTGCTAATCTTAAGAAATATATTTTCGTTACTAATAAGCTTGTGTACTTAGGATTCATTGTAAGTGAAAAGGGAATCACATTGATGCAGAAAAGATTGAGGAGTACACAATTGGCCAAAATCTAAAACGGTTGGAGAGGTCTAAAGCTTTCATGGATTGGCAGGGTCTTACCGCAATTCATAAACAATGTCACATTTCACTTAGGCGAAGCTCAAGAGAAGGTTTTCCAAACGCTTAAAGATAAACTAACACAAGCTCTTTTATTAGTGTTAGCCAAATTTATTAACATATGAGTTTGAATACGATGCATCAAGTGTAGAAATTGGACCGGTGTTATTGCAAGAGAGTAAACCTATCACGTACTTCAGTGAGAAACTTATGGACCTCAGTTAAGTTTTCCCATGTTGCAACATTACTTGTGGACCAAGGAGTTTGTGATACACACCGAATTTTGATACACACCGACCATGAATTACTAAAGTATCTTACACGTCAACAAAAGTTAAACCATAGACACACTAAGTGGATAGAATTCATAGAGACATTTCCTTACGTCATCAAGTACAAACAAGGTAAGGACAATATCGTGGAGAATCAATTGTCTAGACATTACACTTTAGTTTTTATTGTAAATGCTAGGTTGTTTGGTTTCGATCATATTAAGAATCCCTGTGAGAAATATCAACATTTTGGTGATATATTCAAGTCCTGTGAGAAAATGGCTAGAGGTAAGTACTATCGATTCGATGGTTTTGTGTTCCATGAAAATAGATTGTACGCACCTGACTGGAGTGGCCAAGACCTTGTCCATTTTACATAAGCATTTCTACTAGCCTTACTTGTGAAAAGATGTCGGAATTTTTTTTGAAGATGTGTGACATATAAATAGGCTAAATCTCGATTGCAATCACATGATATACTCTTCTTTATCCATTCCTTTTGCACCATGGAATGATATCTCCATAGTTGATAGGTTCTCCAAAATGTATATTTTGTTTTGCATGTCTTAAGATCAATGATGCATCGCATATAGCTGCATTATTCTTTAGTGTATGTTTGCATGCAATGCCTTGGATTATAGTACCAGATTGGGATGCTAAGTTTCTTATTTGTATTTAGAAAATGTTATGGGCTAAGTTAGGGACAAAACATTTTTTTTCACTACTTGTCACCCATAAAACGACAGAAAAATGAAAGTGGTTAATAAGACCTTGTCGATGAACTTGTTACTTGCATTACTTAAAAGTAATCTTAAAATGTAGGAAGAATGTTTACCACATGTTGAGTTTGCATACGATAGGGTAGTACGTAGTGCTGTACAATTTTCACTATTTGAAATTATTTATGGGTTTAATCACTTATACCATTAGATATGATTCGTTTACTGTAATAGGAGTTTACTGAGCTTGATTGCAAGAAAAAATTGAGTACCATCATCAAGCACAAGGACTAATATGAATTTAAACTATCAATTTCACAAAAATTATGATCATGAACAATAAAAAGTGTAGTTATATCTATTATCTAATATGTGTAAGTAAAACAAATTACAAATAACAATTATATATAGTGAGACATATATGAATTATTAAAGATTTTGAAATTTTGACTTTGTTCTTATTAGAGAGTTCAATCATATTGTATTATTAGAGAGTTCAATCATCTTGTATTGATTTAGCTTCTGTTGAAGTTAGATATCTATTCACGTATTTCAATAATTGATTTATCCATATAATGAATTATAAGTATACTGAATGAATTATTGATGGATAAAGTTTTTCAAAATCTAGATCCATATTTAAACATATCAATCATTGAAGCTCCATCTAATAATTTACATATTGAATGAATTATCGACCAATATCATAATTCATAAAATAATTAACATACCTTTTGAAACAATCATTCAAGTTCATTCAATGTATACAATCTAAATACAAACCTTATTCGCTCGAATGGTGTCACATGATCTTGCAAAGACACGAGAAGAGCATAAATAGGCATAAAAGAAAACATATGTGACTTGCCTAAAAGTAAAACATCCTGAGAGGGGCAAGAACCTGAAGGAGGAGAAGGTGCTATGTCCAAGTAGGAAGTCGCTCGACCTGAGAAAACTCTTTGGACAACCATACACATGACATCAGTGGTCGCTCAACCGAAGCGATGGTGTGTTTGACCAGAGAGAACTTACAAAGTAAAAGAGAATTTGATGGATTGGATCACTCAACCTAAGCATCCTACTGCTCGACCGAGCAGTGACAGACTAGACCGAGTAGAAGCGCTATTTTAGGGTTAGAACTTTATGTGATCTCGAACGAGTGGTTACACTGTTTGACCGAATGTTTTTATCGTGCATGTTTTATTTAGTTTTCATTTATTTGTTTGGTCCTTATAAATAAAAAACCAATTGTATGTCTTTTTAACTAAGTTTTATCTAATCGAGAGTTTCTTTTCTATGCGAATTATTGATATTTATTTACCAAACCTTTGGAGAGATTGTAAGTGTTAAATAACTTATTAATGCTAGATCACAATTATTGTGGCATCTCCATTGAGTGTAGGATTTCTAGTCCAGTAGTAGTTGGGGTTTGGAGAATTCATTCCTCACGAAGAACAAGTTCTAGGTTCTATTATCAGAGTGGTAAGGGGTTTCAGTGCAATTTTATTCATCTAGTAAGAGAACATATGTCTAGGTTCATATCATTTTATATATTATTACCTATTTAAATCTAAATTTACTCTTAAAAAATGTGTACTTTTTCGAATATAAATATATATGGGAAAAATGGCTGTATGGAAAAAAAAAGATATAGTAACAAAAGAGATTACACTAGAATTGTTATTAGAATTGCAAAAATTTATGAGCTTTTTTTGGTCAATTTACCTTTGTGTCAAGAATGCAGTATAATATTATGTATGTATACGTGTAACAAGTGTCTCCAAGCATGTTTACAAGGTTGTTTTATATAGAATTAACAAGTTTGATTCTTGCATTGTGAAAACAACGTTGTTAGAGGTGTGATGTTCCCCGAATTACAATTAAATAAATAAATATTGATGTTACAAGAACAACGACGATCAATCCATATGTCTAAATGATTACATGTATTTTTCCAAGATTTGGAGAGCAAAAATTAGAAGACATGTTAAAAAATTGTATGCGATGATTCTCTAAACAATTGGATGATGTAAAACAACATATATACGAAGGTTTTTGTGAAGTTCAATCATGTTTACTGAAGATTACAAAATCTAATTACAATGTGGCAGGGAATTGAATGGATTAGTTTTATTTTTCAAATTATACATGAGTTCTTAACTCAAAATAATCAAGCTCTATAAACATATTATGAGACAAAAAATGTTTTAGAGGAGTTAGGCATGTTAGTTAAGAAGATTTATTTTTGAAAAAATAGTTGCATGTTATTTTGCGCTTAAAATCTTTTGGAATGCAAATTTTATAGCGAAGAAACCATATTCACAAAACTATTCACAAAAATACATGTCACACAAAAAGATGATTTATATTTATATAGAAAAGAGGTTAAAATATTAACGAGTCAAATAAAACCATCACATCTATGACATATCACAAATAACACTTGACGCAACTCAAACCGAAATTTGTATTGTTCGGCCTTATTTGACCGTGATTCATCCAATAATTTTCTTATAATTGTTTTTTATATTCTTTTCTAATTGATGTGTAGATATGTAGCCTTATTTTTATTGATTTACCTTTAATTCTATTATATGTTCATTTTGTATTAATGAATAAAATTAGCTTGACTAATGTGGATTTTTTTAATCCTTAGCCATAAAATGGGAAAATATCAGATGTATCTTCGTAGGGCTAAAACGCTTCAAAAATACCCTTCCCTAAAATAATTATTTAATAAAAAAAAGTGGAGAAAAGACAAATTTACCCTTAATTTGTGAACGTGAAAAAACCCACGTTCTACAGTTTTTCGATGTGAAAAACTGTTAAACTGTGTCAAAAGCAAGAAAGAACAAGTGATTTCGAACTTGAGAGGGATCGATTCGAAGTTGGCAAGAAGGAAATGGCTAGAATCAGCAGCAACAGAAGCGCTGAAAAAGAGAGCACGAGTCAATCTTCAATGGCGTCAATAAGTGTAAGTAGATTGATTTCTAGAGTTTTGCAGGCTGTCGAGTCCCAAAATGGTTTATTGATTTGAAATGGGTGTGAGTGTAAATAAGTCTTTTGAGTTGCAGTGAGTCGGTTGAGTCGCAAGAGTCGGTTGTCTCAGTGAGTCGGTTTGGGTCGCAATGGTCCGTTGAGCGTCGATTTCTAGGGTTTTACAGGCTGTCGAGTCCACAAATGGTTTATTGATTTGAAATGGGTGTGAGTGTCAGTGAGTCGGTTGTCTCAGTGAGTCGATTTGGGTCGCAATGGTCGTTTGAGCATCATAGGGGGTCTAAGGGTCGTTTGAGCCGGTTGTATCATTGAGTCGGTTTGGGTCGCAATGGTCGCTTGAGCGTCGCAGGCGGTCTAAGGGTCGTTTGAGTCTATAGTCTCAGTGAATCGGTTTGGGTCGCATGGGTCAGTTGAGTCACATGGGTCGGTTGAGTCACATGGGACGGTTGAGTCGCATTGGTCGGTTGAGTCGCATGGGTCACTTGAGTCGGTAGAAGTATAATATATACTTAATTAATTGGTCATTTTGGAGGTGACGCCAAAGCCGAAGTTTGTGTATGAATTCAAGCACATGGACAGAATGCCAAAGATCACCACCAAGTGTTATCCTCACGAGACAATAAGGACGCTGAGAGGAATCTTACATGAACACGAGTTGCATTACTTCGACGAGGAATCAAAATTTAAGCATTTATTCCATTTCCAATGTGACTCCACATTGACTAAGGTTCAAATGTCTATCCTCCTAAATCACTCTGTGATTGTACGGGACAAGAAGAAGTTGTGGTTCGTCTTAAACGGTGTTCCCATCCGGTACTCTATAGTGGAACACGCACAAAATTCCGGATTGAACTCATATCCCAATCCCAAAGGATGGGAGTCCAAAAGGGGCGATACATTCAGGCGGAAGAATTTCGGCCGTGAAAAGGTGACCCCCGCACAAATCATTGAAAAACTTGTGAAGACGGAGAATGACGAGGACCGGAAGAGGTTGGCAACTTTGTTGATGTTGTTGGCGCAAGTTATGGCTCACAAGCCTTCATCAGACAACTCTATCAGCCATGATTTAATTGACATGGTTGATGAATTGGAATTCTGTGAACGCTTTCCATGGGGGCGTTACACATTCGAGAAGATTGCGAATACTTGCCAGAAGCCAGTTATCGGGGAATCACAAAAACCAAAATGGTATTGTGGCGGTTTCATGATATTCGAATAACTTGAATTTTTTCGTACTTTTTGCATTCTTATCATTTTGTTTTAATATTGCAGTTACTTCCTTTCGAAACCATCCTTAGTTTGTGCAGAAAGTGATGGTATGTTGATGTTATGGATGCGGATCCATCGTGTCCAAGAATGTGCAAGAAGATGGTTAAATCCAGTATTAACCTGAAGTATGTAGACGTGATAAGGCTGATCGAAGATTCTAAAGTAACAATTACACAAGGGTCATAGAGGGTAATAATGGTTATTTTTTGTTTTTTAGGATATTCGAAGTATTCTTCATGCTGAACACGAAGAGGTAGGTTTAGTTTTTGATCTGGATGAATATGAGGGATGCCATTATCCCGATATTCAGATATGGATGGAACATATTGGTAGAAATCTGAAGGGTTTTTGTTGGGAGGACATCCGTGAGCAAGAACTGCTGACGCGAAAAGCAGTTCTTGGTGATCAAAAGAAAGGGAAAGGGAAGGGGAATAAGAGGAAAAAAAGCGTGGGTGAAAAAATGATAGAGATTGCAGATGATGAAGCGGATGCTGAAGGTGATGAAGAAAGAGATGGTGATGTTGAAGCTGATGCTAAAGCTGAAGCTGAAAGAGAAGGTGAGGATGAAGACGAAGCTGAAGGAAAAGAAGCTACAGTCCGTCTGACACTGGAGCAGAAATTAGTGAAGGAAATAAAGAAGTCGGAGAAAAGAATCATCAACGCTATCTGAGATCTTCTAAGGGATGCCGGGTTCATTTGCCTAATACAAAAAGCAGAGGCGGCAAATCCCAAAGGTGCTGAAAAGAAAAAATCAAATTCTGCCGAGATAGATGCGAGCACCGCAAACCAATCTTCCGCCAGCGTTAGAGATGATGAATTCCTTCAACGTTCATATCCAGTGCCAAACGAAGAGCCGGTTGAGTTTGAGTCTGAAAATGACTCTGGAGATGGCTCAGAAGAGGATTTGTCAAACATTTCAAGATTAATTGAAAATATCGCATCTGCCGCCACCATTCCTCTAACTGAATACATTTCCAGAGAGGTTAATGCAGTCGTTGCTCCTAATGAAGTTCCACCAAGTAAGTAATAAATAGTGAAAAAGTTCATTTGAGTCAATTTCCATCGAGAGTCGGCATGGGTCGGAAGGGTCGCATGGGTCGCAAAAGACACAGCACGGTCGTCATGGGTCGCAAAAGACACATAGGTCGCACGGTCGTATAAGTAGAAGGGTCGCATCTAATGAATGAAGTAATTTTATGCAGATGCTCCAGTGGTTACTGTCGATGAAGTCGCCGACGAGGAAACTACAGTCGGTCCAGTCGAAGAGGCACCCCTAAGGAGGTTCCTTCCGAGGAAACTACAGTTGGTCCAGTTGAAGAGGGCGCCCCTAAGGAGGTTCCTTCCGAGGAAAATACAGTCGGTCCAGTCGAAGAGGGCGCCCCTAAGGAGGTTTCTTTCGAGGAACCTACAGTCGGTCTTGTCGAAGATGACGCCCCTAAGGAGGTTGATCATCTCGTTTTAATACGTATTTCTTGCATGATTTTAGAGATGTTTATGATATAGATGCGACACTTTACGTATGATTCCGTATCCGTTTTACTTGCTTTCTTGTTTTCGTGTTCTTACAGGCTTTTATACGTATTCGGTTCATTTCAGAGCTAAAGGACGTGCACAAGACAAAGTACCAACATCGAGGATCATCACAGGACAAACGAGACTAGAATCGACAAGGAATAGCCACTACCCACGTGGATAACTCTATAGCGGAAGAGGGCATTTGTTACGGTGATTCTGTCCAGTGAATTGAGCACGAGTCGAGCAAGAAATACCACGTCCGGGGCCTCAGCACGAGCGGGCATCACCTCGGCCCGAGCGGGCATAACCTCAGCCTGAGCGGACATCACCTCAGCCCGAGCGGGCTGCTTCTTTTCTCATCGCGATCCTGCGCAACCTTCTGCGCTGCACGCGAGCGGATCACTTACCCAGCCCGCGCGGGTCGCGTCAGCCACCTGCAACTCTAAATAAGTAATTTGACTTAAAACCAATGGGAATTTGTTGGGGACTTATACAATAAGGAAAACGACTTTAGAGAAGATGAAGAAGTGATATTTCGCTGGAATGAAGTAATGGAAACGTCACCCAACTTATTCAAGAATGGAAACTCATAAAAAGACAACAATCGGTGGCTGCTGCAACATAAGGAATAACTGAAAATCCAAAAGGAAAGGGAAGGAGAAAAGGAAAGAAAAGAGAAAGAAAGGAAGAAGAAAGGAGAGAGAGGTCGAGTGGAGGACTCAGTTTACATTTCTTGATCGAGGAGAGAGAGAGAGAGAAGGAGACTCTTGCGAGGAGACGTCAAGGAGCATTGGAGATCAACCCAAGACTTCGGTTTCGTTTGGTTTTCATGTTCCTTAGACTTTCTACTTCAATTATGTTTGTTTACGGACACATGAACGAGTAGTTTGTTTTGTTCTAGGAGAAGGGATTAGCCCATGGCTATCCCGGAACCACTTTGATTTATCTTTGAATGCATCTTCTCGTTTTCGTTTATCTATTTTCTATCTGAGTGCTTGAATGACTTGTGTTAGCGATGGCCACGTAGATGCATGTGCTAGGGATTAGGGGAAGGACCAAAATGAAAATTCTAGTCCTAGAAGATCAGGTTTACAACACCGAGGTTAGGCCACGAAAGTAGGGTAGCAGCGGGTGAGGGTAAAACGGATGAATCACAGGTCTTATGGGTTTAGTTCAAGGTGTCAGCCACGAAAGTAGGGGGTAACTTGACTAGATCATGTGTCTATGCCTCGAGAGAGGGTAGATATCATATTAGGATCGTCTGCCTTGGATAACTTGACTGGGATTGCATGATATATAGGTTGATTGTTGGTTTCGGTAGTCTTGTGATAAAGTTGGTTTCATGGAACGTTTGTCTCATTCTTAAGAATTAGATTGTTTATTTATTTTAGTATTTCATTTTAAAACCATATTTCGTTTGTTTGCAAGTTTGATTCACAGTTAGAGTTTAGGTTGTATTGCGTAGTCCCTGTGGGATTGACACCTGAAGTACTACACACGTGCCGTGCACTTGCGGGTAGTTTAGATTATTTGTTTAACTTTGATAACGCATCAGAGGTTTCTTCCGAGGAATCTACAGTCGGTCCTGTCGAAGAGGCCCCCCTAAGGAGGTTCCTTCCGAGGAACCTACAGTCGGTCCTGTCGAAGAGGCCCCCTCTAAGGATAATGAGGTTCCTTCCAAGGATACTGATACGTATCAAAGTTAAATAAATATTTAACCTAAACTTTCCGTAATTGCACGGCACGTGTGTAGTACTTTAGGTGTGGATCCCACAGGGACTACGCAACACATCCTAAACTCAAACTACGAATCCAACTTGCAAACGAACGAATATTGGTTTTAAGATTGAAATAGTAAAAACAAAAAAACTACGAGTTCTTAACAGTGAGACAAACGTTCTAGGAATCCGGTTTCACCACAAGACTACCAAAACCAACAATCAACCTATCTAATCATGAAATCCTAATTAAGTCATCTAAGGCAGACGATCCTAATATGATATGTACCCTCTCTCAAGGCATAGACACGTTATCTAGTCAAGTTATCCCCTACTTTCGTGGCTGACACCTTGAACTAAACCCATAAGTTCTATGATTCATCTGTCTCACCCTCAGCCACTGCTACCCTACTTTCATGTCCTAACCTCAGTTGTTCTAAACCTGATCTTCTAGGACTAGAATTCTCCTTTTGGTCCTTCTCCTAATCCCTAACACATGCATCTACTTGACCTTCGTAAACACAAGTCAATCAAACTCTCAGACAAAGAATAGATAAACGAAAACGGGAAATTGCATTCAAAGATAAATCAAGGTGGTTCCGGGATAGCCATGGGCTAATCCCTTCTCCTAGAACTAAATAACTAATCGCTCATGCATTCAAAAGCAAAAAGCACAATCGAAGTAGAAAGTATAAAGAACATGAAAGCCAAATGAAACCGAAGTCTTGAATTGATCTCCAATGCTCCGTGAATGTCTCCTTCGCAAGAGTCTCCTTCTTCGATTCTCTCTCTACTCTCTCTCTTCGAAAAATTCTAAAGACTAACTCTAACTTGATCTCCCTCGATCCCTAGCTCCTCTTCTTCCTTTTCCTTCTTCTTTTATTTCCCTTTCTCCTGGTTTTTTCTTTTGGTCGTTCACTTCTTTTCCTTTTGTTGCAACATCCACCGTTTTTGCCTTTTCATGAGTTTTCTATTCTTGATTAAGTTGGACAACGTTTCCATTCCTTTCTCAAGCAAAATATCTCTTATTCCTCTTCTCTAACGTCGTTTTCCATTTTTATAATTAACCAATGAGTTCCTTTTCGTGTTTAGAAAAATTTACTTATCTAGTGTTTGCAGGTGACGGACGCGACCCGCGCGGGCTGAGTGTGTGCCCCGCGCAGGCTGAGGCTCCTGGTGAAGCCCGTGCGTGCTGATGGGTTGCCCGACCCGTGCTCAATTTGCTGGATCAATTGCCGAACCAAAGGCCCCGCACGGGCTAGGGAGTGCCCCGCGCGGGTTGAGCTTGTTCCTTGCCGATTCTCGTCCCGTTTGTTTTGTGATGATCCTCGATGTTAGTACTTTGTCTCGTGTACGTCTTTTAGCTCCAAAATGAACCGAATTTGCATTACAACCTGTAAGGACACAAAAACACGAAAACAAGTAAAACGGATATAAAATCATACGTAATCATCGTATCTTTATCACAAACATCTCTTAATTCATGCGAGAAATACGTATAAAAATGAGATGATCAGATACTACAGTGGATCCCCTCGAAGAGGTTCCCTCTAAGGATAAGGAGGTTCCACCAAGTAAGTACGGTCTTTGAGTCACAAAGGTTGCATTGGTCGTATGGGTCACAAAATGTCGTATGGGTCACAAAAGGTGGAATGAGTCATATGGGTTGAATGGGTCACAAAAGGTCGAATGGGTCGTATGGGTCACAAAAGGTTGAATGGGTCATATGGGTCTACATAGGTCGCATGGGTCGCAAGGTCGCATTGGTCATCATATGTTTAATGAAGTAAATTTTATGCAGGTGCTAGACCTTTATCAAACGATTTTGCGCCATATGTTGAACCTCCGCCGTTACGTAAACGAGTTTTAAGACCACGAAAGACATATGTTGAACCTCCGCCGGCAAAAAGAGCAAGAACAGTGCGAGGGAAAGGGCGAGGGACAGATGTTGGTGGAGTCCAAGAACCCGAAAAGAAGGTTGTTCAAGAACCCGTAAAAAAGGATGTTCAAGAACCCGATAAAAAGGTGGATGAAGAACCTTCGTTCCGGTGGACGCTCAAGGGATTAGAAAAGGGCTCGATAACCCGAGAACCTTCATTCATTGACGCAACAATAAAAGGTTGACTGCTCTATATATGTTCTTGATGAAACCAGGACATGAGAGTCGGTGGAAATCTGATCTAGATACTCCCCGGGGGCCAGGGTTTTGGAAGATTATATTAACGCCCAACTTATGGCTTGGAGATGATGTAAGTTCTTTTAAACCCGAAGTCACAGAGGTCATTTTGTGTCATATGTATTCATGTGTGTTAATTTTTTTTTATTTTTTGCAGCAATTGGAGGAGGCGTTGTTGATGCAGTATTGTCGCATGAAGACATTCCCCGCGATATTTAAGAAACTTTACGTTTGTCCTATATTTTTCATGCAAATCCTCAAGCTGTGATTGTACGAGAATATGGACACTTTGCCGGAACTTCTTACTTATTGTTTGAATGGAAAGTATCCATTAAGAAGCACGAAACCAATTAGTGCTTTCGAAGGCTTTGGCGCAGTTCTAAACATTCATCGATCAATAGTATATATGTAGGATGTCATTGGGTAGCCATCAAAGCGAATTTCAAAACCCGATGCATCGCGGTATACGACTGCTAGACGAGGCTTAAGGAATCGCATATCGATTCGGTGATTGAGAATCTAAGGCTATCCCCAAGATGTTCATTCTCGGAGGGTTTCCTTCTATGGCTTCTGGACAAGGTAAACGGAAATATGAGTATTATGAAGGTGTATATAACGTAAGCGGGAATGACTGTGGTGTTTACTCCTACAAATACTTAGAAGCCTCGGTAATGAAAGTACGTAATGATTTGCACCGCATTTGCGACGAAAATATTATTTCCATGCCTGAGAAGATTGCGGCTGATGTATTTAGTAATGGAAAATGTATCCCTCCACCCTAAGATTAACTTGATATTTGGTACATTGTTATTTTTTAAATATTTGGTACATTGTTATTTTTAAATATTTGGTACATTGTTATTTTTAAATATTTAGTACATTATTACTTTTTTTTAAATTTCTTCATAATAATAAAAGGAGTCGCAGGGGTAAAAGGGTCGCAGGGTCAAGGATCGAACGGGTACAATGGTCCGAGGGTCGCAGGGATCCGAGGGTCGCAGAGGTTCAAGGGTCGCAGAGGTACAAGGGTCGCGAACCTCGGATCCCTGCGATCCTTGCACCTGTGCGACCCTTGTACCTCTGCAACCCTTGTATCTCTGCGACCCTCCGACCCCTTATATTACAAATACAATTATTTACAAATACAATTTATTTCTTATTTACAATATTATGTACAAATAATATGAATAATTTATTATTTATTATTTACAAATACAATTATTTACAAATAATATGAAAATGTTATAATTTATTATTCACAATTATTTACAAATCATATGAAAATTTTGTTATTTATTATTTACAAATACAATTATTTTAAAATAATATGAATAATTTATTATTTCTTGTCCATCTACGACCCTTTGACCCGTGCGACCCTTGTCCCTCTGCGACCCTTGTCCCTATGCGACCCTTGGACCTGTGCGACCCTTGTCCCTCTGCGACCCTTGGACCCGTGCGAGCCGTGTCCCTCTGCGACCCTTGGACCCCTGCGACCCTTGTCCCTCTATGACCCTTGGACCCGTTCGAGACTTGTCCCTCTGTGATTCTTGTCCCTCTGCGACCTTTGTCCCTCTGCCACCCTTGTTCCTCGCGACCCTTGTTACAAGAATAGTAAATCTACGAAAACAACGATACTAACAATAATACTTACTATTGAATCATTGTTAAATGAAAACAATCCAAATACAAAACACAAATGAAAACCATCCAAATACAAAACACAAATGAAAACCATCCAAATACAAAACACAACTGAAAATCAAACACTGTTATTGTTAGGGAAAAACTGAAGCACATGTATTGGTCCATTCTCATATATTTAGACTACGAGGGTACAGCCACCGGTCTGTCGATGGTCGAGAAAAAACTTTTGCCACCTCATGCCACGAGCCTTAGATCTGTCTCCCACGACGTGGAGTATCCTAGCATCAGATATATCTTACAACGTCTATGGCAAAGATCGCTCGACCTCGCAAACCCTATCAGAAGTATCTGCGACATCTCTAGAAAGGAATAAAAATCGTGAAAATCCTTACCCATGCAAGTCATAAAACCGTATTGATGTCACTTACCAATGCATCTACGGCCAGAGTCGAACGAGTGACTGGTACCACAGTTTCTCGTAAAATCCTCAAAGCAGGATTGGCGAAGGTGACGTGAAAGACCATGTCACCTTCGTGAGTGAAAAGTAAGTAATCCCCAATACTTAAGTCTAGGTCGTTGGAGAAATCTTTCCACCCATCAGTGTACCTAGAGCCATCCAACTTGACTTCCCATCTTTTGTTAAACCCATTCGATTTAAGCGTTGCCGTGTTGTTGTCCCTCGTTTTCCCATAAATATAATCATCAAAGAATATCTTCGGGATGTCCTGTAACAAAAAAACAAAAAAACAAGTCAAATCTTTACATTCTCTACATGTAACATACCGACAGAGAGACTGATGAAGAAGATTACAATGTAGTTCTTTTCCAGATAGCGCGGAAAAATCTCTCTAAAGAAAGAAGGGAAATGTAACATTTTCAGAAAAAAATGATGGAACGAGAGTTAGAGAGAGAGAGAGAAAGCGTGTCGTTATTGTAAAAAAGGAAACAACTTTAATTCAAAAAGACATGACCTAGATATCGAATCGTCTTCAGATGGAATTCGAAAAGACATGACCTGCAGATGTTGTTTTTTTTAAAATTTTTCAAATATGATGAAAAGTTCGGTGGGAATTTTGGTGACGGAATTTTCGGCGGGTCGCATGGGTGACATGGTCACATATAAGGATCAATACATGCGAAATCGATGAATTTACGGGTTTATAATGATAAACGTCAAACTAATAAATGCCAATTGAGGGTTGCATGGGTCGCATGGTCGCATATAAGGATCAATATATGCGAAATCGACGAATTTATGGATTTACGGGTTTATAATGATACACGTCAAACTAATTAATTCCAATTGAGGATCGCATGGGTCGCATGGTCGCATATAAGGATCAATATATGCGAAATTGACGAATTTACGGATAAACAATGATAAAATGTTAAAAAACAATAAAAACAATACATTTAACGCTTCAAACGAATTAATGAAAATTGAGGGTCGCATGGGTCGTATTGGTCGCACGGTCACATATAAGGATCAATACATGTGAAATCGACAAATTTATGGGTTTATAATGATAAAATGTAAAAAACCAATCAAAACAATACATTTACAACGTCAATCAATGGTTAAAACAGATTATGACCCATGTGTCCCTAGTTGAGTTGTGTATAACCAATGCCTGTGCTTCAAAATTGATAGTTGATTGTTTTAATTACAAAGGAATAAGACACATGGCACTAGACTGACCTAATTCGTGAGTCATAATCCTCGTTGATTGTGGAGAATATGAATCTTCATATGAGTAAGAACCAAATGATGATGAAAGTGACGAGATCAAATAGAAAGTGTAGAACTACTCGTAACACTGTGGGTTTTGAGCATGATGGTCAACCCTCAAGAGACAGTCCAATGTGAGATGATCTTCAACATCAAATGTCTCGTCAAGGGTGAGGTATGTGGACTTATTATATAATGGTTCTGGTCCTAATGTTGCAAGTGCCTATATGGTGAAAAAGCGAGGTTTGGGACCGAAGAAGCAATCCCACCCATATAAGCTATAAAGGCTGAATAATAAGGGAACTCAAGGTTACCGAGCAAGTAACCGTACCCTTCAACATAGACATCTACTATGATGAAGTACTTTGCGACGTTGTACCAATGCAAGTAAACATATCCTACTAGGGCAGCCATGACAATTTGAGCATGAGGTAACTCATGACAGAAGAATTAATTTCTCATCTTTTGTGATAAATAAAAGAAAGGTAACACTAACATCAGTTAGTCCGTCATAAGTACATGAATTGAAATTGAAGTCAAATTGTGAGGACAAACCGAAATAAATTTTTTTATATTAAAGCTAGTGTAGTTTTTAAGATTTGAGTAATCAAAACCCGATATTATTAACGGTCTACAAAGATGTCAAATACAACATAGTATCCCATAGAGATAACCAATATACTCGATAAGTATCATAACTTATTCCCCAAGAAGATACCAGGCAGACGTCAACCAATACGAGGCATAAAAATTAAGAGTTACCTCATCTTAAGATCACCATTTCTAAACTGACCAGCATACCGCATGAAAACTGAAGAGAAAAAGGAGTTACAATGGCAAGTACAAGAGCTAATGGACAAAGGCTACATATGAGAAAGCCTAAGTCCATGCGTCGTGCCAGTGCTACTTGTACCAATGAAGGACAAGAATTGGAGGATGTATGTTGACTGTCAGGTGATTAACAACATCACGATCAAATACTGATATCCTATCCCACCATTGGAAGACATGCTTGACGAGATAAGTGGGACAACGATCTTTTCAACAATTGTCCAAGAATTGATGTTACAAAATCCACATGAGATTTAAGGCAAGTCTCCTCAGCACAACACATGTTCTAGCATTGCCGAAGTTCGACAAGTTGTTCCAATTGGAGTGTGATGCCTCAAGGATCGGCATTAGAGTGATCCTAGTTCAAGAACGACAATCTATGGCATATTTTAACGAGAAGTTAAGTGGAGACACATTTTTCTATCCCACGTACGACAAGGAGCTCTACACCCCCGTCCCAACTTTGGAAATATGGCATCACTACCTACAGGCGAAGAAGTTCGTCATCCACATCAATCATGAGACCTTCAAACATCTCAAGTGGATAGAGTTCATCGAGTCCTTTCCATAAATAATTGAGTACAAGAAAGGCCCCAAAACGTTGTAGTTGACGCCTTTTCAAGGAGACACGCTCTCATCACTACCATGGAGGCTAGAAAATTGGGGTTTTGGCACATCAAGGAGCTAAATTAAGAAGATCATGAGTTTGACAAGATATTCGAATGTGAAAGGAAGGAGGTAGCTAACCATTCTACAAACACGATGAATATCTCTTCCGTGACAGATGGTTTTTTATTCCGTAAAGTTCAATGAGGGAGTTGGTGCTTCAAGACGCACATGGAGGAGCTCTCATGGGAAACTTTGGTGTGTCAAAAACCTTGTCACCAAGCAAAGTCCTCATCAATCCTCACGGTTTGTATCTTCCTCTACCCATCCTAACTCATATGTGGATTGACTTGGCCATGGACTTCATTATCGGATTTCCAAATATCCGAAACAAAGATTCTGTCTTTGTTGTTGTTGACAGGTTGTCCAAAATGACGCACTTTATACCCTTCTCATAGACCAACGACACAACCAATATTACCTCCTCCACGTGCCATCCATAGACTGACGGTGAGAATAAGGTGGTCAACTTTACATTGACATCCGTGACAGGTTCATTATTTGGATAGAATCCAAAGAAGTTGCTTGACTACCTACCCCATGTGGACTTCGCTTAAAATCGAACACATCACTCGACCACAAAGCACTCACCATTTGAGGTCGTATATGGGTTTAATCCCATCACTCCCTTGGAACTTGTAGCTGTACCAAGCAAGAAAGTCACCAACTTGAATGGCGGGAAGAAAGCTAAGCTAATCAAGAGGCTACATGAGAATGTTTGGGAAAACATAAGGCATAAGACTAAACAATAAGGGTGGGCAAGGGTCGGGTTCCTAGAATTTTCAGGGTATACCTGAACTGTATCTCGTGAGGCTCGTGTACCCGAGTTTCGGGTACTCGATCAAGAAATCGAAAACCCGCGAGTACCTGAACTCATCTTCAAACTCATCCCTATCATGTTTAGTCGCACCTTTACCTTCTTCTTCGCAAAATATGAGTTGCATAGTACCAAAATAAATAATTCATAATCTTCCAAATACCAGATCTCCAACATACGAACATAAATTACTCCCAAAAACTAGATTTAGAAATAAGTGAAAATTCGTCACCTGATTCAAATCTGAACGAACATGGTGGGCATACGAAGAATAAAACTGGCAGATCGATTTGCAAGGAGATAGGAGCTCAATAGTCTTGGAAACGATGATAAAGGTTGTTAATCGAAGAGATGAAGCGGCAGAAGCAATATGGAGGCGAGATACGATGGGGACAAGAAGCGGCCACACGAGAAGTAGGCGAGAAGTGGCCGCATGATAGATGGGAGAAGGAGGAGCAGCCGTACGTTGGAGGGGACGAGGAAAATGAATAGAGAGAGGGACAAACGAAGAGGGATGGACGATTAGAGAAATGGAAGGTCGTCCAAAGAGATTGGCTGAAGATAGAGAGAAAGGAGAGGAGAAAGAGAGAAATTTGGTTAAGAGATATATTTGGTTTGGAAAGAGGATACAAAGAAACCCTAATTTTAATGGTAATTTTGTAAATAATCTAATATACATGTCTATTTTAATATTTTTTTATAAATTTCTTCGGGTACCCGTTTTAGATATTTTAATACCTGAACTCGAATCTGTGGTTTCAGAAAATTTTTCGTGGGTTAGGGATGAGTTTCGGGTCGGAACGACTTTTTCGGGTAATTTCTCCACCCCTACATAACAATACGCCAAACAAACCAACAAGAGGCAGATAAAAATGGTGTTCAACGAAGGAAATTGGGTGTGGTTGCACATGGACTACAAAAACACGATCAAATATCAATGGAAGGATCAACATATCCGTCTGTTGATATCATTCTCAATAGATTGTAATTTTGGAAAATTATTAATGGCCCGAAGTGTGTTGCAATCCGTTGGAATTATTGACAGATGGACAACAGATAATATCTGATGCAAATGTGGTAATAGGTCCGTTGAAAACCGCCTTTTTAGTCCAACGAATGACCATTTTATTTTGCAATGGATGTCGGTTGGAATGTTTAGAATTTTGAGGCTGCCCTTGGAGTAATTCAACGTTGTGATTCAATAGACATCTGTTGGTATTATCAACGGGTGGTGGTTGGAAACTTCACTATTTATTGATCAAACTCGAACATTTTACCATCAACCCATCAACACAAATATATTTTGCAACAACATCGTCTTCTTCGAATAGAGATATATATATATACAGATAGAGAGAGTTATTGTATTAAAAGATCTCGTAACTGAGGAAGTTACTCAAGAATTCTTACACGGATTGGAGCAATTCATGAGTTTGGCATCGATGCCACCTTTGTGTCAAGTATGCGAGACAATAATATATCCCTGCAAACGATACAAAATCATGAAATATCGAAGTCAAGAAATTGTTTGCAAGCACCTTTACAAGGTTGGTTTCGTAGAGAATTACGAAATTTGGTTATTTCACAACGAAAAGGATGGCCTTAGAGATATTTTGCAAAAAGGACAAGAAATAGAAAGAAATGAAGAAGTTTGTTATTAAACATCGATGACCAATCTATACGTGGAAATGGTGTCAGATGCTTTTCTTGGTGTTGTTGAGCAATCGTATGAAGATATTCTGAGCACCAAGCCAAACCGAATTTTGAACCTATTAAGTTCGGTCAAACAATCTGTATATGAAGGATGTCTTGAAGGTCTCTCGTGTATCTTTGTTTTCAAGATTCATGAGTATATAAACAAACTACAATGTTGCTGAAAATTGCATGGATTAATTTTGCAAAATAATGCTTGAATATTTACCACAAAATAAAACGGAGAATGTTTTAAAAGATTTGGGAATGCCACGTGAGAAAATTGATGTTTATGAGAAAATTGATGTTTGTAAAAAAATAAAGACTTATTGGAATATAAACGAGCAAATTTTGTCCAAAAAACATCTTCACGTAAATATGTACCGTACGAAAAGATATTTTATATGCCTTTAGCAAATCGGTTGAGAAGGTTATATGAATCGAAAAAGCTGGTGCGACAATGAGATGGCATGCAGAACGCCCGACGATCGAGGGGATAATGCAACATCCATAAAATGGTAAGGCTTGGAAAGATTTCAATGAAATATTTACTGAGTTCGCGTATGAAACGAGAAATATTTTTCTTTGCCTGTGCACCAATGGTTTTAGTCCATATGGATAATTTGGAAGTTAATATTCTTTATGGCCGGTGACTTTGTGTCCGTATAATTTGCCTCCCGATATGTGTTTGAAAAGAGAAGTAATGTTTCTGAGGTTGTTGATTTCATGACCAGAATATACGAAGAAAAGTTTTGATGTTTTTATGTAGAACTTAATTCATGAATTAAGAAATTTGTGGAACAATAGAATTCATGCTTATAATGTAAGTACAAAGCAATATTTAACATTAAAAGCGGTCTTGTTATGGACAATTAGCGATATCTCTGCCTATGAACGTTATATGGATAGAGCACGCATGGGAGATTGACATGTCCATATTGTAGTGTGGACATAGATTCATTTCGACTAGTAAATGAGAAGAAATCATGTTGAGTTCGAAAGAACATGTTACAAAAAGAAGAGGCATCGTGCATACAAATAGGAATGTAAATCCTTTACGAAAGATTAAATACGATGTGAAATTTACAAGAATTGGTAGAATCCAGTGGAGATCGTGGCCATCGAAAACCAACAGGCCAAGCTGAATGACATTACTGCCATATTCGAAATCACTGATATTGCGTTTTAATTTTGATGTTATGCATATTGAAAAACCTGTTTCGATAAAATCATCAACATTGTTTTGAATGTGATGGGGAAAATGAAGGATATTATACAATCAATAAAAGATTTGAAGACAATGTGTCGAAGATCTGAGTTTGAGTTACGAGATGGAAGAGCACCTATCCCAGTATTCAGATTGTCTAGGCCTGAGAAAACCTCATTATTAAGGTGGTTAAAAGAAGACGTTAAATTTCTAGATGGATATGCATTGAACATTGCTCGGTGTGTGGATATTGTGGGTTTGAGGCTGACCGGGTTGAAAAGTCACGATTGTCACCATTTATGCATCGAACCATGCAATTTCATTTGTTGAGCTCTTACCACGAAATATTCATTATATGCTATACGGAATTTGTATATTTTTAAGAGATATATGTTCAAAAAATTAAAAATGGATGACTTGTTGTTATTGGAAAACAATATCTCTGATGTATTATGCTCATTGGAAAACTTTTTTCCGCCTTCTTTCTTCAATGTCATGGAACATTTGTCAATACATTTACCAGATGAGGCAATACTTGGTGGCCCAATTCAATTTAGATGGATATATTCTTGTGAAAGATTTTTCTTTCATCTAAGGAGAAAGATGAAAAACGAAGCAACGGTTGATGGATCTATTGTTAAACAATACTTGTTGCAAGAAATCACATATTTCAGCATATTTTATTTCGATTCACATATTTCGACGAACCAAAGACACTCAGCAGAAGATCACACAAACTATCTATATCAATATAATCCTCAATTTGCATAATTTCTGAGATCTTTACACCAATTGGATGTACATGAGGGAAATTCGAAGAACATTAGCTAACATTAGAGAAGTATAGTCACGTCCACATATATATATATATATATATATTACTAAATTATCAAGTGCTATTATCTTAGGAATGGTCCAAAGCGATGGCAATCAATTTATTTTAAATTACAAATATATATATTTTTTTATATATGTGGTAACATACTTTCATTTTTAAGAAGTAATGGATACATATCCTCATCTAAACGTAGATGAACTTACGAAAATGAAAGTTCAACATTATGACTCGTAATTGAGAGATTACATAAGTAAACATATATTCGTATATATATATATATATATATATATGTATATATATATTTACATAAAAAATGTTATGTTATAAGTATTCGTTCATTTTTATCTTATATAGGTTAAAGGTTCCGATGAGAGATATCCTACCTGGTTAAAAGATTTGGCTAATGGTCCTACAAGAAATGTGTTGTGTTGTCCAATTTTGTTTACTGAGGGATACACATTCCATACTCATAAACACAAAAAATATAGAAGCATGTACAATTATGACGTTTGTGTTAATCGTGAAATAGAGTGTGATAATTTCTACGACATTTTGAACCAAATCCTATAGGTTAAATATATTGGTCTCGTTGGATTGAAGATAATGATTTTTAAATGTCAGTGGTTCGACCCAACCGTGGGATGGGGTACATGGTTAAATCAATGGGGAGGAATTGACATCAACCCTACATGATAATATGAAAAGTATGATCCATTCGTCACAATAGATGAAGCAGATCAAGCATGTTACGTCCACTATTAAACAACATTGAAACATGGAAGAGAGGAGTGGTGGGTTGTAGTTAAGATCAAACTGCGCGGAGTTATAAGTATAGACGAAAAAGGAGATTCATTGCAAACCGATCAACTAGAGCCAATAGGTTAATTGATACAGACAATTCGAAGGAGATTCTCGCAAGAACTGACATATATGGTGAATACATCCGTGATTATGAAGATGTTGAACTAGAAGATGTAGGAGATGAACATGGCGATGAATTCAATGAACAATTGAAGGAAGACTCGTCAATCGAAGAATCAAACAAAGAAGAAATGGGAATTGTATAAATGTAATATCAAACTTTTTTAAAATAAGTTTTTTTAAATCATATATTCAATTTTCAATGGGAATCCGTTGGAAATCACAACGGAAACCCGTTGCACCATTTAATTTTGTTTGATACCTAGAAAAATTTCATGGGTTTCTTAATCTTCAATAGACATCCATTGATAATGGCAACAGATGTCTGTTGCAACGTTTTATAATTCCAATGGACGATCGTTGGTAGCTTGCAACGAATGTCCCATAAATGACTATACGTCTTCCTTCCAACAGGCATCCGTTGGAAATTACAACGGATACCCGTTGAAAATTATCATCATGCTTATGCTATGCCTAGTACCCTCGTCGTAGTGTTCCAACAAGCATCCGTTGCAGTTTCAAACGGATCCCCATTGGAAGGAAGACATACAATCATTTATGTCCTTCGGGAACACATGTTTCCAACAGGCATACGGTGAAAATTGCAACAGATGCCCATTGGAGATCCGAATGTCATGTCAATGAATTGCATCCCTTGAGGTGACCTTATTTGGAACGGGGATCCATTGCAAGTTCCAATGGATGCCAGTTGGAAAAATCTGTAGTTTAACCGTTGAAAAGTTCATTTTCAACACAATCTTTAAAAACCGAAATATCAATTTCTCTCAAAATTAATTTCTAAACAATTAAAAAATTGAGAGCTCGATAATATATCGGTCACGATGGATTTGTGGTGGGTTCCACAAGAGCCCTGCCACCACCTCCACCGCTACCATATGTGCCTCCTTCACTTATATCGGCACCACCGATATTTGATGAAGAAGATGATATGGTGGATATTGATGCTTTGAGCGATAGTTTCGACGAGTGTCCCTCCATCCGTATTATTGATCTTGAACGTCCTAACAAAACATTATGGTAACATGTTATTTAGAAATATTAATATTTCAATTAATTATGAATATTATCTAATTTTTTGGTTACAAGTGGAGGTTTGATGTGGATAATGTTCGTAAACACGCAAACAACAACATCATCTAAGGTTCATTACAAGATCGATTGTATTGCTCCTAGCAAGTAACACTAGAAATTATATGCCACCGATGGTGGTGTACATTTACCGTAAGTATATTTCGTATAAACTTTTATTTAAAATAATTATATAATTTTATTCATAAATTAATTGATTGATATTTAATTTTGTTTTGCGCATATAGATGGCGGAAGAAGGATACATCGTGCATCTATACAACTTGGATGCACAATATGCAAGCTCGGTTGTGCTTGATGATGAACAATGCCAAGCGTAACTATTACAAGAAGAATGGCAAACCGACATGCGCAACAAACGAGGTATTCAACCAACTCGTCCAACACTGGGAGTCAGAGGAAGAGAAGACCAAAAAATGTCGGTACGACGAGAAAGTTTCCGAGGACGGTCCGTATCGCCATACCTCGGGATCAAAGTCATTTGCGAAAACAAAAAAAAAGAATTGATAAAAATTATTTATATTAATAATTTAAATTTATTGTAATATAAAATTGTTAATTCAACTTATACTATAATGTTACAGATGTAGAGGATAGGAAGAGAACCACTCTTCTTGAGCTGGTTGTATAGACCCAAGCCAAAAAGAAATCTATCCTCAGGTAAGAGGTCAACGAACCTGATCTGGTCGACCCTCAAACGGAATGGACGGTGAAAGCTATGACAAAAAATAGGAAACAGTAATCACAAGCCATCGGTTCAACTCCTGACGATCTTAGTCCTTTACCAAAGGAAAATATTTATTTAGAGGTATATAATAACATTATTGTTATAATAATTCTTTAATTATATAACATATTTTATAACGATATACTAACTTTAGTGTGTTTTATATTGCAGTCTATTAGACTGTATCAGGGGTGTCTATACGGTCTAGATTTGCTACAATAGATATCGTCGAGGATGCCATGACGGTACTCCCCGTGGTGTAAGAGACATACACACAAGAACTTCGTATCAAGCAGCTTAAAAATACACTTCGAACAACGCAAGATGTTCTTTGAGAAACACAATATAGGGTTCGAGATAAATGAGTACAAATGCATCACATGGAAAGTATAATGGAGTTGCTAACCGGTCGAGCGTATCAGCCACCACCATAGACGAGGGCAACAACATTGAGACAAGAGTCAATCATCGACTGCGAGGCAACCCTTTACGAGGCCTTGGAGAGTACGGGGATGAAGACGACGATACCGGTTTAGATGATATGTAGTAAATTAGTTTATTAATTTTTTATAAATTTTATCTATATTAAACTTTTTTAAATTCTTTTAATTTTTTAAAAAATTTTTGTCAGATTATCATTGGAAGCCAGTTGAAAAAGTTCAACATTTTCAACAAGCATCCATTGGATTATGTTAATTTCCCACCATTTTATTTTCAACGGGTATCTGTTGATGACTCCCACCAATAGTTCGCAATGGAAATATCCATCGTACCCTGTTGAACAACATCAACGGATATTATATGTTTCACTTTCGTTGCAAATCATAACGGATGTGGATTTTTATCAATTGATTTCTAATGGTTCTAAATCCGTTGAAATCCATTGGGAAAGGTCAATTCCAACGGATATGTCTATGGGAAATGGCCTGTTTTTTTTGTGATGATGCATGAAAGATTTCTCGAAAAGAGGATTTCAAAGCTAGCACCAAAACGAGACGAACCATGATGCATGAAAGATTTCTCGACAATGCCTACCGCCTTGAACTACCAGGGGAGTATATCACGCCTACAACATTTAGCGTTGTTGTTCTATCCCATTTCGATATATATTAAAACATTCTGACAATAAAACGCTGGAAAGGGAGAGGCAATGATGAGGACCTTGGGCTCGAAGTGGAACCAAAGAAGGGTTACATGAAAAAGGAGCTAACGCAAGGAGCCAAGCAAACATAATCTTCCCACGGCCTACTCACATATGAACGAACAAGGAGCTTGTGTAACAAGACAACATAATTGGTGAAGGAGGAATGGGAGAATCTTAATCAAAAGGAGGATTCGGGCCCAATTCAAAGAAATGCCACGCCGGTCTTCTACATTGAATCGAGCCTTAACCAACCAACCTAGAATCAACGGGTTCAGGCAATACAAATAGAGAAATGCAGGAGATAAATGTCTTTCCTTATCGTTTCCAAATGTCACAAAATCCTCCCAAGCGGTTAAAAAATCTTTCAAGCCAATCTTATCCCACTGGCCATAAAATCTTCCCAAAGGGCATAAACCTTCCCAAACGCTATATAAAGGACTCCATTTTCCGTTATCCATCCTTTATGCATTTTTCTTTTTCTAACATGGAGCCTTCGCTATATAAAGGACTTCATTTCATTTGTAATGTTTGAAATTTGAAAAAATAAACTATCTTTTCATTTGATTGTTGTCAAGAATATGGTGACTTAAACTTGTTTCAAGAACTACTGAAGCCATTCTCCGACTAGAGTAAGAGGCTTCTGCAGCTCATGTGGTGTCCATCGCTCCACCTTAAAAATTTTAAAAATCACCATCAACCTCCATCTTCCACCATCACCAGACGAATCTTGAAAAGAGCCCTTAGACGAGTCAAAAGATCTTCTACCATCATCCATCTCCAATCCAACGTCAACAAACGAATTTCTTGAAGATTGTGCTTAGGCCAGCTAATAAAGATTCTTTGACACGAAAAATCATACTCAATAAATCAAGGTGAACAGGTTGTTCGTACGTATCCGTACTCAAGAGAACATCACATTCTAGTGTGACGAAGCTCAAGATAGGGCCTTCCAAATTTTAAAGCATAAATTGACACAAGCTTCCTTAGTCGAATTACCTAAATTAAGTAAAACATTTTAAATTGAATGTGATGTAATAGATCTAGGAATTGGAGAAGTGTTGATGCTGGACAAAATGAATGTGATGTAAACTCATTACCTACTTCAGCAAGAACCTCAACGAAACAAAGTTTGGCTATCCAACATATGACAAAGAGCTGTACGTATTAGTACTTCAGCAAGAAGCTCAATAATACAAAGTTGGGCTATCCAACATATGACAAAGAGCTGTACATATTGGTACAATTGCTTCACACATTGCAACACTACTTGTGGTGCAAGGAGTTTGTGGTTCATATTGAACGTGAATCACTTAAGCTTCTCAAGAGACAATAGAACTTGAACCATAGACACACCAAGTGGGTGGAGTTCGTAGTTACCTGACGTGTGGAAACGCGAGTTATAAATAACCTAGTCCACTTCACCGCAAGTATACGGATCTTGTAGTACCAGGGTCGATCTCAGGGACTAATACAACTAAACTAAGAACAAAACTAAACTAGGAAGAAAGGTGATAGGAGGGGATATGGTTCTAATGGTCCTAAATCTATCCTAATGGAGACAACGGAACGAGGGTAAAGATGAACTAGATATGATGAATACTACGGGTGTACGGGATACCGGATATTGCATATATGAACGACTAAAGATCATAGATCTACAACCTACTCTTGACAACGGGAAATTCATGCTCTACGGTTGAGGAGTGATTCTTCCGAGCCTAAACCTCCTAACCATGGATACATGCAACCCTGCCTTCCGACAGCCGATTAACACGTACCATGGCAGCATTAAGACCGCAATCACTATCCCTAAGTTGGCTAACCGACCGGTCAGATTCTCATTAGCCAAAGCTTAATCTACTACTTCGCGGACCGGATTCGTTCCTTAACCTTTCAGCAAGGTTCGATATCCATTGTTGTTGAGCGGTCAGCACTAACATATGATTGATATTGCTAAGCATAGAACCGTAAATCAAGAGTAAGAATCATAAAACTAAGCATTAAAGAAGATCATCGTTCATACATACAAATCCGATAACCCTACCCGCAGTGGGGACTCTACTCACTCATGGAATACATGAAAACAGAAGATAACACAGCCCAATACATGATAAAACCCTAAGGAACTCGATGCCCTCGACCTCCCTAATGCGTTACCGGTGTAAGGGATGGTTCTTTCCCTCTTTTTCCATTGTTCCCCGAGTTTCCCCAGTTTTTTTCCAGTGTTTTCTTTCCCTGTTCGTCGCCCCCTTTGCCCTAGATCTCTTCCTTTCCTTTTATTTGCTCGTTTGAAACTTAGATCTAGGTTGTTACGGATTACGTGGCCCGCTCGGGCAGTGGTGTTGCCCGGTCGGGCAAAGGCTTGCCCGACCGTGTTGCACGTTGCGCCCGATCGGGTAGTGATCACCCGATCGTGTGGTTGAGGGGCCCGATCACTACCCGATCGGGCGCAACGTTCAACACGGTCGGGCAAGCCTTTACCCGACCGGGCAACACCACTGCCCGAGCGGGCCGCGTAATCCGTAACAACCTAGATCTAAGTTTCAAACGAGCAAATAAAAGGAAAGGAAGAGATCTAGGGCAAAGGGGGCGACGAACAGGGAAAGAAAACACTGGAGAAAC
>CM071874.1:8968041-9012571 GCA_036759665.1 Gynandropsis gynandra
CAATAATGACTAAAACTTGAAAATTCATGCTAGGTACCCATCCGTTTATTCCTAAAAACAACAATCTACATCTAATCCTAATCTAATCATGCCGCTCTAAATGTGCATCCGAATATCAATGAATGTAAGAAAAACCCCCCCAGACCTGAACGGAACACAGTCTCGGTGTTCTAGATCAAAAAGGGACCTCTACATGTAGAAAGATCGAGAAATCGTAAAAGTGGTAGCGAATACACCTGGTGTGTGCGTGTGTCTTTCTCGAATCGTGATATGCTCGGATGTAGTGACTATTGCGCTCTAATGCATTGGTAACGTGAAAGACCTGTGATACGACATGCAATACAGAAGAGTAGAACAAAGAGTACTAATGAGTCTGAAAAGAGCGTACACAAAAGCTATCTAAAAACAAGAAACGATAAATGGTCCATAAAAGAAAAAAATAAAAAGAAAATGATGTAGGAAAAAGAAGGAAAGAGATGTCTAATCCTCGTCCGCTCCATCGCGAGTAGTCGGTATGTCAGCTGGCTCTCCCGTGGCTCCTTCCCCAGGTGGGAAGTAGAATCCCTGTAGCTCGTACGGGATATGAGGATGGTAGGGGATGGCTCCGGTGTGGTAGTCCTGCGGAATCGGGATGTAGGGCTGGGATCCCTCCTCGTCTAAACCCGGTACTACTATCTCGCTAATGTCAACCTCTAGGCTCCTACCGTGCTCATCTTTGTAACACCAGATGACGTTGTACCTCTCTAACGTGACCGCTCGTCGGTTTCGCAAGTGCTGGAGGTTCAACTCTGGCTCCTCATTAATCCTATCGTCGGCCAGTATCCCAAGATTTATCCCGACCCTACGTGCTATCATAGTGACTATCCCACCGCACATGATCTTTGTCTCCGTACAGACTGCCTCGGTGGATATGTCTAAGAAGTGTCCAATGACCAATGATGCTAGGTCGACGGACAACATATCCATGTCATCATCCGCTACCTCCGTCTGTACTACCTGCCTCAGGTAGCCTAGTTCGGTGTGGTTAACACCGCCCTGTGCTCCTTTTCCTAGGATCGATGAGACTAGGAAGTAATGAAAATACCTGAGGGCAGGGTGGCGAATATGACTCACCTTCGACCCTGTCGAGTACTCACCAAGCGCGATCTGCGACCAAAACTCCCCTTGACGGTTCCGGTTGATGTCGGGTAATCTCACATATGTGCCGTGCGGAACCTCGAGTATCGATGCAAACTGCCTCGCTGTAATCCGGTAATTCTGCCCCAGAAGGCGGAATTCCATAAACATCTTCTCTCTATCCTCGGATTCAGCGAAAAAGGCTGTGAATGAAGCGAAGAATTCTGCTGTGAGCCTGCGGTAAGTATGCTCCTTCGCGGTCCGTAATCCCGTCCATCCTAGGGTGTTGAAGATGGTATCAATATGCTCCGTGATGCCTAGGGCACTCATCGCCTCGGATGATAGGAAACGGGATGTGTAGATCCTCGACTGTAGCTCAGTGAATTTCGTCTTTTGGCGGGGGTGGAAAGATGCGATGTTGTACTTGTACTTTTGGTGAGATGCGGGGATTGGTGTGTACGGCGTCAATTCCGTAATCATGTCGGATCTCACGGGCCATCCGTGTTCTGGGTCGTGTGCTTCGGATCGACGTTTCTTTGTGCTCTGGGAAGTTTTAGAGGCCATCTGCAAAACAATCAAAGGATAAAAATCAGTATGTAATCTGAATTGCAGAGTGCCCGATCGGGTAACAGTACCTGCCCGATCGGGTTGAATACAGTCGAAATACCCCGTGAACCTGCCCGACTCGGGTGAGAAAGTCGCCCGAGCGGGTGCATGTGTGCTCGGCCCGATCGGGGTGCTAGCCCTGCCCGCTCGGGTGGTGTCGCGATTTCGCGATCTGCAGTTCGCGAAATTGACAAAATCGACTGAAATTTGCTTAGTTCTTCCTATTCAGACCTAGATCTAACCCATGCTAGTCCTAAAATCAACAAAGTTTACGGGATTACCTTGATTTCGCGAATTGGACAAGGAAATTTCAGAATTTGGAGAGGAAAGGGTGGGGGTTTCTCGAGTAACCGAGGTTTTCACCGGTGGTGGCGAACGGCGGCGGTATCCGAGTGGCTCCGGTGACTGAAATCGTCGTGAGAAAGTCGCCAATCTAGAGAGCACGATCGGGTTGTTCGTTTTGTGAGGGTAGTGCCGCTCGGGTTACTCGAGGTTTTTAACCTACCAGGTAAATATCCGATGCCTGATCGGGTGAGATGAAGATGCCCGATCGGGTGCCCCAAACATGACCTACCCGGTCGGGTGTTGTGCGTGGATGCACGACCGGGTTCTCCAATATCTTACCGTGCCCGATCGGGTAGCACAAGTGTGCCCGATCGGGTATTGCTGCATATGCCAAAAAATTAAACGTGGAAAACAAGACAGCAATAACACGAATCTCAAACTTCCTAATTCCTAAATAAATTGTCCAAAATAAATAAAAAATGATTAAAATGAAAAATAAGTCCGAAAATTTAAAACGAAAAAGGATATGCTCGGGTTGCCTCCCGAGAAGCGCTTGTTTAAGGTCTTTAGCTTGACCATTGCGTCTTCATACGCTGGATGATACGGATAGAGGAGGTGTGCCTCTTCCGTCTTCTTTACGATCTATGAGCTTTGATTCAAAACCGAGTGGACTTCCTACGTCTAATCGTTGATCCGCTTCCCTTGAATTCGTGCTTTTCCCGCATCTCCTACTAAATCGGTTAAGTTTTAGTTTCTCTTCAGTGTTCCAGGCTGGGTATGTAGGTGTACGTGCCACTGAAGATGTTGGAGATGTCGCGCGTGACTCTGGGACCGTTTCCCGTGTCGGAGTATCTCTCGAAACGTGGTGCGGTTTGGTCCCTATAGGTACCCGGTCGGGTGCTCTAGGAGTGCCCGGTCGGGTAGTTGTGGTGCATTTTACCCCCGTGGGGTGTACACGAGTCGTGTGCTGGGTTAGCACGGTCGGGTACTCATCAAGCTTACCTGCCCGATCGGGTTCACTTTACCACCCGGTCGGGTGATTAGGGTGAGGATTTATCCCCGTGGGGTGTGCACGACTCGGGCGCTGGGGTTGCGCGATCGGGTCGCCCAAATGTCTCTGTGCCCGATCGGGTGAAGTATGCTGCCCGATCGGGTAAGTCTCCTCCTCCTGCGTGAAAACACGCGATCTTACCTTTGGATTATAGCCTACCTCTTTGCACTGGGACAGCAGTGTGTCCTTCGGTTGAATACCCTCGTATGCTTGTCTAGGATCCTCCATTGATGCATTTGTCGCGTTGACGTTCAGGGCGGGTTCGGTCATGAAGAGCTTGTTCAGCGCCTCATCGAGTTTGAACTCGATGGACTCGTCTCCGAACTTCATCACTAGTCTTCCTTCAGCACAGTAGATGACCATCTTTGTTGTGTTGAGAAATGGTCGTCCCAATATGATTGGGATCCTTGGATTGATTTCCATATCAACCACAACAAAGTCCGCGGGGAACCAAAATTCCCCCACTTGGACCGCAACATTCGTCAAGACACCCACAGGAGTACGAACGGATTGATCAGCTAAGGTGATTTGCATCCTTGTGGGCTGAAGATCTGCTTCCCTATTGAGCTTTTTAACAAGTGATAATGGTAGCAAGCTCACACTCGCTCCAATGTCGATTAGCGCATGCTCAATAACATAGTCGTAGATCTTACATGGAATGACGAAGTTACCTGGATCGGGCATCTTCTCGACCGTGGTAGGAGGTTGAATGAGAGAATTCGTAACCATTACCATCTCCTTGTCCACGGTTCTCTTCCTCGTGATGATATCCTTGAGGAACTTGGCGTATGAAGGAACTTTTGTGAGAGCGTCATAGAAGGGGATTGTGACGTGTAGCTTCCTCAAAAGGTCTACGAATTGCGAAAATTGCGTCTCGTCACTTTGCTTCTTCTGAAGTTGACGCTGAGGGAAAGGCAACGGTGGAACTCTCGGGGGAGGTGCTACATAGGGTAGCTCCTTCTCCTTGTCGGTTGCCTTCTCTTCTACGGCTGGAGCGATAGGTAGTTCGGTATCATCGCTCTTGGACTCTCCTCTCTCAGCCGTGGGTGGCATTGGTTGCCCCACAGTGTTCCCGCTCCTTAGGAAAATGGCGTTCACTTGCTCGCGGGGGTTCGCTTCGGGCTTCCCGGGAAGTTGTCCGGGTTGCCGGTTTGAACCTTGGGCCAATTGTGCCACTTGCGTCTCAAGAAGCCTTAGATGTGTTTGAAACCCATCCATCCTCTTCTTCATATCCTCTTGTTCGGCTCTAATCCCTCCTAATGCACTCTTTTGATCTTGGTGCATCGTTTGGAGCATCGACAAAAGATCGGAATCGTTCGAGGATTGTGCACGTTGAAACCCTTGATTAGGGTTCCTCGTCATTATCCGCGGCTGAAAATCTTGCGGATTTGCCACGTTGTGCGTATTACCGTATGAGAGGTTGGGGTGGCTCTTGATGTAGCCTTGTTGATATCCCCGATTGGAGACATAGTTTACCTCTTCTATCCCTTGGCCGACGGATGAATCATGTCTATCCACATGCAGTCCAGCTATCATCCGGTGAATTTCGCCAACTTGTTGTCTAAGATCCGATAATTCCGGGTTGGCGGTACCAAGCTCATTTACAGCAGCCTTCGATGGGTAGTTGCGATTGTACTCCCCCACTTTCTTGCCTCCTTCCCTAGCCATGCTCTCGATTAGATTCTCGAGCTGATCGAACGTGAGATTGCTTAGGGATCCTCCACCCGCTGCTACGATCATGAACCGGGTGGTCTCTAGGAGTCCTTGGATGAAGTTAGTAATGAGATACTTCTTGTCCATCCCGTGGTGAGGGCATATGCGCTGGTAATCCTTGAATCGCTCCCAAGCGTCATGTAGCGTCTCGCCTCTTTCTTGAAGGAAAGAATTTATCCGGTTCTTGGCGAGAAGCGTTCGGTGGTCCGGGAAGAATTGCTGCATGAATCTTTGTTCCATTTCATTCCAGGACGTGATAGATGCAGCCGGCAAGTTGAAGAGCCAACGTTGTGCCGCATCTTTGAGTGAGAATGGGAACGCCGTAAGATAGAGGTCCTCTCGAGTGACTCCCGTTCCAACCTTAGTTGTGCTACACAACATCTTGAAGTCCGTAAGGTGGGAGTTTGGGTCCTCGTTCTCCATTCCACGAAAAGCCGAGTTGTTGAGCATTTGAATAAACGCTGGTTGGAGCTCAACTTGCGTATCTATCGTGCGGGCCATGCACGAAAGAAGCGGGGTGTGCTTAGGAGCGGTGTATGCTCCATAAGTCCCGTCCGCCCCAGCCATATCGGGAATACTTGCGTTTTCTCTGCTGCTTGCACTATAAGTATCCTCCTCCTCAGAGGCGTGTTGCTCGTGAAAGCTCGTTTCCTCTACCTCAGATTCGGAATCGACTCCGATTCTCCTTTTCTTGCGCAGGTTTCTAAGCGTGCGTTCAACTTCTGGATCGTAGATGAGAAGTTTCTGTGTAGAGCTTCTCATACAAGTCTCCTGCACAACAAGAAACAAAAATACCTAGCGTAAATCTGTGGTAGATAGGAAAAAGACTCGATAAAAACGAACACAAAAACAAAAACAGACACAAACACGAAAACAAACACAAACACAAACACAAAAGACTCCGGAAAGGACTAGATCCTAATCTAGCTATTCCTAATCTAAGCCGTCTTTAGTCCCCGGCAACGGCGCCAAAAACTTGACGTGTGGAAACGCGAGTTATAATTAACCTAGTCCACTTCACCGCAAGTATACGGATCGTGTAGTACCAGGGTCGATCTCTAGGGACTAAGTGTGGCTAAACTAGGAACAAAACTAAACTAGGAAGGAAGATGATAGGAGGGGATATGATACTAAAGGTCCTAAATCTATCCTAAGGGTAACAACAAAACGAAGGTGAAGAGAAACTAGATATGATGAATACTACGGGTAATACGGGATACCGGATATTGCACATAAGAACGACTAAAAATCATAGATCTACAACCTACTCTTGACAACGGGAAATTCATGCTCTACGGTGGAGGAGTGATTCTCCCGAGCCTAAACCTCCTAACCAAGGATACATGCAACCCTGCCTCCCGACAGCCGATTAACACGCACCATGGCAGCATTAAGACCGCAATCACTATCCCTAAGTTGGCTAACCGACCGGTCAGATTCTCATTAGCCAAAACTTAATCTACTACTTAGCGGACCGGATTCGTTCCTTAACCTTCCAGCAAGGTTCGATATCCATTGTTGTTGAGCGGTCAGCACTAACATAAGATTGATATTGCTAAGCATAGAACCGTAATCAAGAGTGAAAATCGTAAAACTAAGCATTAAGAAAAGTCATCGTTCATACATACAAATCCAATAAACCCTACCCGCAGTAGGGACTCTACTCACTCATGGAATACATGAAAACAGAAGATGACATAATCCAATACATAGTAAAACCCTAAGGAACTCGATGCCTCGACCTTCCCTAATGCGTTACCGGTGTACGGAATAGTGCTTCTCCTCTTCTCCGATGCTTCCCGAGCTTTCCCAGATGTTCTCCAGTGTTTTCTTCTCCTGTTTGTCGCCCCCCTTTGCCCTAGATCTGTTCTCTCCCTTTTATTAGCTCGTTTGAAACTAGATCTAAGTTTGTTACGGATCTCGCGGCCCGCTCGGGTAGTGATGTTACCCGGTCGGGTAAAGCCTTGCCCGACCGTGTTGAGCGTTGCGCCCGATCGGGTAGTGGTCACCCGATCGTGTGGTTGAGGCGTTGCGCTCGATTGGGTAGTGATCACCCGATCGTGTGGTTGAGGGGCCCGAGTCGTGTAAACTTACGGGGCAAAATGGATGGCTAAGTGCCCGAGCGGGTATTCAGAATTCGCCCGATCGGGTAGTGATCACCCGATCTCCTTGTTCATGTGCCCGGTCGTGTATTTTTGCATGGATAAACCCCGTAGGTTTTTACCCGAGCGGGTGGAGAATAGTGCCCGGTCGGGCACCCTTGTGATCTTGATATTCCTCTTTTCCGCTCGTTGCTCGGGTGTTCCTTTGGGTTCTGGAGCTCGGTCTCGGCTCTGAGTAGATTTTCCTTCAAATCTTGTGGTTTTTGACAGGAATCCTTCATATTGAACTCATTTAGGCCTTGTCGCCTAGAAACCTGAAAACCAATAAAACGGGTGTGTGAAGCTCAAAATAGAATCGGATAAGTAAGAATCGATGTAGGAATCATGCGAAAATGATATAAAAAACTATCCTAATAATGATACACTTTCAATGTTATCATTACCTTCCGTACATCATCAAGTATAAGAAAGGTAAGGAAAATGTTGTTGACGCACTATCCATGTTGTTGTGTTCTTCTTTAGAGATATTGTACAATTGAATGGAATTCCTCGGTTTATCGTGTCTAATAGAGATTTTAAGTTCCTTAGTTAGTTTTCGGAAACATTGTGGCATAAGTTTGGCACCAAATTTTATTCTCCACTCCTTGTCACCCTCAAACAGATGGACAAACAGAAATGCTTAATATGACATTCTCCACCTTATTATGTGTTTTGTTGAAGAATAATTTCAAAATATGGTAAGAGTGTCTATCGCATGTCGCATTTGCACAAAATAGGGTGGTTCATAATGCTACTTAGTTTTTTTCTTTTGAAATAGTGTATGGGTTTAACCCGCTTACACCATTCGACATGGCCCTTTTATTATCCTTAGAGTTTACTAACCTTGCTGGCAAGAAAAAGGTCGAGTTTGTGAACAAAATACACAATAACGCACGAGTCAACATCCAGAATAAGACATAGCTACATACCAAACATGTAAACAAAGGGCGGGAGAAGGTGATCTCTAACCTAGAAATCCGGTGTGGATCAATTTACACGAGAAGTGTTTCCCTTAACAGCGTAAACCCAAGCCTATGCCCTGCGACGATGGATCATTCAAAGAGCTAGAACGTATCAATGACAACACCTACAATATCGAGTTGTCTGGCGAGTACAATGTTAGTTTGAATTTCAATGTTTCTGAATTGGATCTTTATGATGCAGATGATGATCATGAATTGAGGTCAAATCCTTTTTAAAGAAGGAACAAATGATGAGGATGAGGCTTCGTCTGGCACATCGAAAATACAAGGATCGGTCACTAGAGCTAAAGTTAAGAGGATGCATAACATTTTTGCTTTATTGGTGGTGGAAGAACTTGCTAAGGCACCATAAAGCATCAAGAGACATCAATGGAAGCTTATGTTATGTGCCTACAAGCGAATGAGGTTGAAGGGAACAAGAATCTAGGAAAGCTAGAGGAACTCGACTCGGGCAACATTCCGCTAAACTCGACCAAACCCATTGGATCAAAGACGGTCGATGTGTTATACCCGAGCGGAAGACTACTCGACCTATGTGGATTTTATGGATCACATGAGTATGCAGAAAGATTAACCCCTCGAGCCGAGAACTAAGGGACTCAACTAAGAAGTTGAGAACTCTATCAAAATTAGTTTTTGCTCGACCGAACATTCTTTAGTTTTCTCGGACTTAGGGTTAAAACTAAAATAGTGTTCGGGTGTGTGTCAAATTTAGTCGAGTTGTCTTATTTTATATAGTTTCTTTAATTATTTGGTCTCTATAAAGAGATGACCCTTTGTATGACACTATTACCTACGTTTTTTCAATACAATTTTCTTTTTCCTTGCTAATCCTTAAGAATTAGCTATCAAACTCTTACAGAGATTCCGGGTTGTTTACTGACTTATGAATACTAGATCACAAGTGTTGGTGCGTCATTCGTGACGCTTGAGGTTCTCTAATTGGGTTGTACTTAGGGTATAAGATGTCCTTTATTCGAGAAGACAAGTTGTAGATTATACTATCGATTAATAGTTGGTTTTATTCAAATTCTATCCTCCTAATAACAGAACATCGATCTAGGATCGTACCATTTATGATGCTTAGTAGTTAGAAATCCGAAGTTCTCGACAAGCGAAGTACTTGTAATGTTAATGCAGCTCCCATTATATGTGATTGTACTGCACATTTCATCTTTGATAAGCCGCGTGTATATAATATGTTTTCTCATTGTTTCATTGGATCCTCTAAGGCTTGTATATCAAGGACTCGTAGTACGATCAACAATTCTATCATTGTTGCCTCATACTACTCATAGTTTCCATCCATATTGTGAACCATATCATTAGCCGTATTTTTCACTTTGTCGTCTGATGCCATCACATATCCCTTATCTGCACGTACCAACATGATTTTCCTATTTGGATATGACCTCGACCTTAACTTTTGAAAGATGTAATATCAGGGCCACAAATAGGGTCTCATAGGTGCCATGCATTTTTGGTCTGGTTTTCTCAAGCTTTGGCTTAATTTTGCTGCTCGTGTGTGGTTTCTCGTGCTCTTGAGCTACCCTACCTTTATTTTTGGATGCTTCTCAATTCTAATGGCTAAATTAAGAAGATCTTCCATTTCTATGTAATGAGAAGTTTCTACATGGTCCTGAATGTCTAGATTAAGATCACCAAGTAAATGATCCATGGTGGTCTCTCAATGGTTATCTACCGTATCACTTATCGTTACTAGCACTCTTATAAAATAGTAAAAACTAATACAATATCGCATTGGAAATAGTTGATTTTGCGTTGGAAATTCAAGTTTCCAACAATATTGTAGTCCATATTTGACGTTGACTAGTGTATCATTGGTAAATAGAAAACGTCGATTCGAAGTTAAACTAGGTAATGATATTGCAATGTCACACCGGATCACAAGGCCTTACGCACGCTCAACGAGAAGGTTTTAATATGGTCAACAGAGATGTGGTTTCAAATTGCGTTGGCAAAGGTGTCGACATAGTTAATCTGGATTCGCATAAGAAATTGCAACACCATGGAATTACTCACCGATCTTAAAATGTGTTAAGCAAGGGAACACAGTGCCGCATAGGATGTGTTAATGAGAATGTAATAAAAAAAATTATGTTCTATGGAACATGACTATAACCCTATTGTAACGTTGTTTGCATGAACAACGACAACATCATTCCAATGCAGATTATGTTGGACATTTATTTTTATTTTTCTTAACAATTATAAAATAAAAAAGCATTTTAAAATTTTTTAAATACTAATTATCGTTTAAATGGTTTTTAATCCCGTAATATCAATAGGTTGTGATGAAGAAGGCAGGGATTTGATGAAGATGTGGGTGTGGGTGCGGATGGAGAAGGATTAGGGTGCAAGATTGACTCACGCAAAAGGTCTATAACCAATTCGATATCAGCGACCTTTGCTTTGTAGCCTCCGATTTGGCTTGTTGCATCTCTACTAATGAGGTGAGATCATCGATGCGTCGCACGAGGCTCACGATCTTGTGCATACCAATCGATGTCCTGTTGCATGTTTTCCAAGCGATTTAGGACTTCAAGAAGCCTAAACGAAATAAACCTCGCCATTGGTTTGTCTCGACGATATTCTAAAATAAACAAAAAGTGTCATTATTGAATAATATATCAAATAGTTTAAAACATAATCAACTTTAAATGTGCATATAAGGCTCGTCGAGGGTTGTTTGTGTGATCTCTGGCCACCCAGACTCTTCACCCTCAATCGAAAATCCTTCCTAGATTTGCATTAAATGTGTTTGAAGAAAATAAGAATTATATCTATAAATATATGTATAATTATACATAATAATCCGAAAATTTTGTAGCATTTTTTACCCCTTGGCTACTTCTTTAGTCTTATTGTGAATCCATATTTCGTTTTGTTTGTAATGGGTCGTTTTGTTTGTAATGGGTCTTTCGTTCGGGCTCGGGCAGTCCGCGGGCCGAGCTTGGCCCGGCCCGAATTTTGCTTGCCAAAATTTCCCAAGCCCAAGCCCGGCCCGATTGAAAATGGACCTATAATTTTAGGCCCAAACCCGTAATTTTTCGGACCGGGTTCGGGTCTGGTTTCGGGCCGGGCTTGAAATTGACATCCCTAATCAAGTCATAAATGGAAACACTATTCTGACGGAAACTAATGATGAGATATCAAGCCATCTGGATCATTGAATCAATTCAATCACAATGGAAAACTATCACCTTTCATCTAAATCCTTGATTTTGTAACTGCACAAACTCATTAAGAATACCGTGAAAGTCTGGTTCTTCATTAGAACCAAAACAATTAGCTCATCTTACACAAATATTTTAATTTCCAATCATATTTGATCCATGCAATATTTTGTGGTATTACAACTTGTCTTCACTTTCATCAATATAGCTGCATGTGACAACTTTGAATGATTCTAGCTGCAAGTGATTTGTTATTTTTATTGCAAATGATAACACATTTCCATCATGCATAAACCTAAATATAGTATGTTTCCATTGTGCTCATATCTTCACCATGGTATATAGCTTTCCACAAAACCTTTCTTCTATAGGTGTTTTCACACCACATAGACACTAGGCATATTTTTATGTTCTACACTAACAACAGAGACAATATAACTTACCGCTTGCATATCCAACTTGACTTGTAGCAAATGTCAAAAAAATCTTTAACCTACTTTTGAATTTGACAGAAATATTGTAATATCTGAGTCAAACCTGTAATAAATCTGCCTTTCAAATAAACAAATATTTGAACCACTCGAAGACATTATATATGAATGAGTGAGCGACTTTAGATTATTTTGTACGCTTAAATATGGTTGGGTTGATAAGACCCAATGTAACATATATATAAATATATCCATCATTATAACCTCAATGGCGTTATCTTCGTGTTACCTTGGTTAACTTAGCGACACAAATACATTGACTATTATGATGATCGTTGAAGTATTAGTTGTTCCAACTTGGTGTCAAAAGATTAACACAATGGCATTACACTACCTTACGCATTCGTGATACCTCTACTAACACTATAGAAATACAATTTACGTTATGAGGTGTATGTTACTATGGAATTAGAAAAACGTAACCAATTCTAATGTCGTTGCTATGTAGAAAGCGGTGTTAGCCTTACGTTCAATTGCTCTTACTTTCGCGTTGCAATGGACAACACAAATACCTACGCAATGTTACCATTACATATACGTTAACATTAAGTTACCACCTCGTTAGAAATTCCAAGTCCATAGAAACACAGCTCTTATATTTTTATTGCGTTACATAGGCGTAGAAATGGTGTTACTAAGCGAAATGCAAGTTTAATGCGAATGGGGCGTAGCATTTGTGTTACGTGTGTGTTGGTTTGGCATTAAAACATTGTTAAATGTGGATTTGCATTGACGATTACGTTGGAAATTTCGATTTTTTAATAATGAGAAGTCCATCTCCTTGTAACAGCTCTCTATACTTTGACTATCTTGCACCAATCGTCGTAGATATTGACTAAATTTTTGATAATAATGAGTAGTTACAAATCGTTGTTTCATCACAACATACATATAATCCGAAATCACTATAGCTCATTCTTCATTCCTTCGACGTGAAAGAGTGAGCTGATGACAATTTTACTTTCTTCAAGTCATAGTATGGAGGGCAGTCTTTCTTAGTTTTTACTTTTAGAGACATTCATTATATTATTGATAATGTTGTAAAAAAATTATTTATATTTATAACATTAAGGGTATGAAGAAGGAGATGGTGCCACCAATTGGAGAGATCCAAAAAATACTAAGTTTTATCGTATTGTAATATTCAAATCCTTTGCATCCATCATGCCCAATGCCATCGTAATTAACAGTCCAATGTAATCCATCAATCGCATCTAATTCCTCAAATAATATCTCATTGCCTTCAACATGCATTGCATGTTTATCCACCAACTTATTTTTCTTAAAATTTCTTTTAATTTGTCACTGAGAATGATTTAACGAAAGAAAATAATGATCACAATTAAACAAACATGATTTTCTATCGTATTTTAGTATGAATAAAGTTCTATCATCAATAAAATATGAAAAAAGATGTTAGTGTGTGCTCCAATCACACAATATCTTGTAAGCAAAAAAAAAAAATCTGTTTATCCACATCAATACAACTTTTCTATGAAATTTTACTTTTTTCAAAGATCATATTCGTCAACACTATATTTTCACACTTAATTCAACTAAACAATCAAGGGTTGTAAAAATTTATCAAAAACTTCTTTTTTTTTTTCGGTTGATACGGACTAGGTATGAGGATAATTTAAATATAAGCATTCCTTTTTCAAAAATATTTTTGGTGGTAATATATGGTTTCAAAATTATAGGTCACAACGAATATTGTTTACCAGATGCAATGTATGAGGCGAAACAATCTATCTATAACACTAATTAAACATTTCATTTTTCAAAAGCAAATTTATGATATACCTCGAGAAAATGCTTCCACACTTTTTTTCTCAATGATGATATAATTCTTTATCCATGGAATGGCCTTCTACATGTTATGTCATCTGTCGCATCATATGTTGTGGTTATGCAATCATTTTAATCTTTGAACTATTTGTATATTGAACATTCTTTTGTACAAAATTTATTTTTGTTGATTTTTTAGGTTTAAATGTCTCAGTCTCCCAAAAATGGTATCTTAAAATATATATTCTCTTTCAAAAAGATCTTGCAATTCTATCACACACATTAATATTTGTTCATATCACATTTCAAGAGATCCAATGATCTTTGAAATATATATAAAAAAACAACATATATATAGTGTTACCTTTAAACAAAACATCATAGAATGTCTGACACATTTGATCCATGCAATATTTTGTGGCATTGCAACTTGTCTTCACTTTCATCAACATAGCTGATGTGATAACTTTGAATGATCCTAGCTGCAAGTGGTTTGTAATTTTAATTGCAAATGATAACACATTTCCATCATGAGATATGTAGAGTCGAGTCCAAGGAATTCATAACTAAGCTCTTGTGGTAAGGGCTTCAACTCCACCTTGTGTGCCATGTCAACGCTCCCATCAGGTGCTGGATGTTCGGTATGGATGTTAGGCTTGGGAGTGGTTGAACTCGCGCTACATGTTGCTTGAGACGTGCTAGATTATGTCTGGGATGTGTAGAGATTTGTGCATTGATCCGCGGAATTTTCCTGATCTGAACAGAGGTCCACTCAAGTCATGCTCATGTATGTGTGAGCTGAGCACTGCGCTTGATACAAGTTGTCCGAAACTCCACCTTTAGCTCGGGTTGCGATATGCTATGCTCGAGCAGCATAGAAATCTGCTCGGGTAATGTCTAGCTCGATGTTTGGGATCTCCTTCATCTTTCCTTCATCCAACAGCTTTTTGTAATATTTCACTTCATTAGGGTCCTTATATAGCCCTTCTCCAGCTGCTAAAAGGGCCATCTCAAGAGAATCGATGTTCCCGAATTCTTTAAGAACTTCTCGGCTAGTTTCTCTAGGACGTCGATGTAGAATACTGAGTCCACCATACAAAGCTGCTTGAGTGTGTTGTTCAGATTGAACTCCACTTCTTCATCTCTGAATTTTAGCGTGAGTCTTCCTTTAGCACAGTGTATGATCGTCTTTGCCATATTGAGAAACGGCCTACCGAGGATAATTGGGATTTTCTTGTCCTCCTCCATATTCAAGACGACGAAGTCGACCGGGACGAAGAACTTTCCAACTTATAATGGCACATCTTCTAGCATGCCCTCGGGTATCATAACATTTTGATCATCCATGGTGAACACCATTCGTGTAGGTTGAAGATCCATCCTGCCCCCAAGATCCAATTTTTCGTATAACGACAACGGTAACACGCTTACGCTTGGTCCGACATCGATTAGTGCATAGTTAATTTCACAATCACCTATTTTACAAGGGATCACGAATATACCTAGATCATGCATCTTCTTTGGTAGGTTTGGTTGCATCATTGAATTTGTTACCATTATGGTCTCAATCTCCACATCTCGTTTGTTCGCAAGCACATCTTTGAGGAACTTTGCATATGAAGGCATTTTCTTCAATGATTCGTGGAATGGAATGGTGATGTGCATCTTTTTCAACATATCAGAAAAATTTACGAATTGAGCCTTGATGTGGTTAATCTCAAGTAATAATTACCTAGACTAACGCTTCCGCAAGAATACGGATCATATAGTACTAGGGTCGAACACGAGGAATCGATGCAACTCTAAAGCTATTAAACTAATTAATAAGACGTGTAAAATCAATAAGTGACGATAATGCAAATAAATATAAACTAACTAACTTACTAACGGATTGAACTCAATTGACTAAACACCATAGGTTTCGAGAGATGCACGATGATGCAATGAAGTTCTAACATGATCATGGTCTTAGATATTATCACGAGTTTAGGGAATTCAAGCTCTAATATAGGAACTCACTGGCATTGATTTGTCCTCTACCTAACGTGCGTACTACCAATATTTCGATTGCATAATCTCACCCACTAGATGCATTAAGACCGCTATCCTAATCCCTAGATTCAATCAACCGACCTAGCATTGATTCTAAATTGATCAAATCCTAAACATGGGTAAGTTCCAAAGTCTAATCCCCTGGCATAGATTCATTAGACTTCTACAATCATTCATTCAAGTGGCATGCAAGAACGTAAGCATTAAGAACAACCAATCATTCTAAAAAACGATCAAATACCAAAATCATTCATTCAAGTGGCATGCAAGAATGAAAGCATTAAGAACCACCAAGCATTAAGAACAAGACATTGTTACATATCGGCAAAGCTCTCTAACCTATGGCTATGGACCTACTCGGACATGAATGTAGAAAATGAAACACAAAAGATAACTATATTCAACATTGATAAAGAATGAGATCCATCCCTATTCTATTACCGATGTCTTCAACAGCTCCTCTGCGCTCCGGCTTCGTCGGCCCGTCCTTGCCCTTGTACGTGGTCTGTCCTCTCTCTATTCTATCTCTACGTGTGCTCTGTTTTCTCTCTCATTTTCTGTATGAATTGTGCTGCTGAAGCTCTCTCCTTTTTTTACCTCTTTTTCCTCTTCCCTTTCCTCTATTCTTTCCTCTTTGGCCTTCCCCTTTCTTTCCTCTCTAGTGGCTGGATTTTCTTGTTTCTTACAACAACTGCAATGTTCCTTTTCTGAGTTTTCCGTCTCTTGTTTTTTTATTCTTGTTTAATTTTCAACGTTTCCTCTTTAATTTCCAGCCATGTAGCTCCCATTCCTCTTCTCTAACCATATTTCCTTTTGGTTTAAGCAGCCATCACGTTCTTTTTCTTGTTTTGCAAAGTTTCCTGTTTAGGTTATTGCAGGTGACGAACCCAACCCGCGCGAGCTGATGAGTGCCCTGCACGGGCTGGCTGGCAGAAGGGAACCCGCATGGGCCGGTGAGGAACCTGACTTGGGCTGGAGCTGCTGGAGAAGTGAGCCCGCGCGGGCTAAAGTGGACACCCCGCACGGGATTGTTTGGTAATGGTTGTCCACTAGGGTTGGGCATGAGTCCGAGGTGTGCTGAAAGTGCTGGACATGGAGCCCGCACGAGCTAAGGTATCCACCCGCGGGGGTTGCTTCTCCTTTGACGTGGAACGGTCATGTTTTGGGGCATTCGCTCGTGTTTGTGTCCCGATATCTTCATTCACTGCAAAACACGAGAAAACAATGAAAAAGGACTAAGTGATGCTTAATGCGTGGTAAAATCTAAATGAATGATGATACTAACTATGAAAATAAATGAAAAATACTATAACAAAATAGACGTTATCAAACTCCCCCAGACTTGAACCTTTGCTCGTCTTGGAGCAAGAATAGAACTAAGCACGAGAAGAGTTAGACAACAACCGGAAACTAGCACAATCAACTCGAAACGTCAGCCACCCTACACAACAATGCGTCAAACGAACATAGATCTAAGCGCACTGAATTTAGACCCCTATCTATTGAAAGCCACTAACCGTGCAATCCTACACATATCCTGAGTTCATTTCACTAACCCCTACAAAACATCCAACTGATCTCCATACCTATTCTAATGCGCAAACAGTTCGATATCATTCTTTAAAACAATTATTTTTTTTTCAGTTCTCTTTTTCTTCTTTTCGGTTTCCACAATTTTTTTTGGAAAATTCACACTCGGTTTCTAGGATGTCGGAGTTGAAGAGAACAGCCTTGTACTTAGACCCAGGTTGCCAATTGGCACACTCATAAGGTCTTGTAACCTTAGCGGAGTGAAGAGGTTGTGTCGTTGCTGATTTTTTTTATTAACTATTGTGAATAAGCATCGACTGTAACCCTTAGGACGTAGAAAAACCGCCTTGACCCACCACTTAGACCCGAACCATCAATATTGATACACTTATGTCAATGTAAGGCTGAAATAGTTAAAGAACTTATTCTATTGACAACGGAGTGTAAGTGCGTGGAAATATAATGATTGAAACAAAAAGAAGAATGAACGGTATGCTCGAAGATATAAGTGCTTGGGATTGAAGCCTAAGGGGAGGAATACAACTATAGGGTATGAATTCAAGCACGACCACTAACTAATCGATATCTAAAGGTATATTTCAGCAATCCTAGACTGTTGTTCATGATTCGAAAAAGTTGTATAAAGATGACTAAGGTTCGAAATTTTTCTTACTAGATATCCATCTGTCTAATCCTAAAAAATTAACGTAAAAGCAAAAACAAAACGAAGAACTCAACATCTAAATCCTAATCACAGTCATGACATTCGAAGTGTACTCCCCCAGACTTGAACAGAACACCGTCTCGGTGTTCAAATCCTAAGAGAAGGACTAATATGCAAAAACTCGTGGAAAAAATAAGATAGATATGAACGTGTGAACCTGATGCGTGCTTGCTGTCCCGAGTTGATGCAGCTGGACGTTGGCGTCTTTCCTTATGTTGTGGATGATTTCGAAGTGGAAAACCTGTAACAAAGGTCACACAATCCGAAAGAGACAGTACTATACATCAGGGTTGTTGGTAAGGAGCATGCTTGTGATTTGAATAAGAGTCGAATTCTAAAAAAAATTCAAACGAACTAACTAAAAGGATATGGGGCTCGGGTTGCCTCTTAAGAAGCGCTTGTGTAAGGTCACGAGCCTAACCAAAACGTGCTACACATTAGGTGGATGTCCTCGACTTCGTTGTGTACGTAGCTTCTCGTGTGCATAGTATGCTCGATAGGGTGTAGCACGCGGATTAGTTGGATTCCTTGCACAATCAGTCATGTCATCCCTTAGCTTGGTCGTGTTGTTCCCTATGTTGGGGGCTAGATCGTGCTGTCCAAAGAATTTGGTTGAGCTATCCATAAGTCCGGTTATGCACTCCATGAAACCGGTTAGGCGTTCATTTTTGTTTCCTTCAACGTTTCCGAAATTTGTTGGTGCATAAGCCTTGTGGTGAAGGCTTCATCGTCACTTGGATGCCTTGTCAACGCTCCAATTGTGTGCTGGACATTTGTTGTAGCGTCTTGGCATCTCGGGATTTTTTATGTACTGATTTGCATCGCATTTAGCTCGGGTTGTGCGGAAGTCTCGGTCGGGGGGTTCCTTCTTCTTTCCTTCATCCAGCAGCTAGTTTGGTACCTTATATAATCACTCTCCAGCTGGTATGAGAGTCATATATAGGGAATCCATATTCCCAAATTCTTCACAAACTTCCTTGGCTAAATTCCCAAAGACGTCGTCGTGGAACACGAAGTCGATAACGCACTGCTGCTCAAGTGTGTCAATTAAGAACTCTTCTTCCACCTCGGGTTTCTTCTTATGCTCATCAATTTCCATATCCGCATAGCCTTATCCACTGCTGTGTTAGATTCTTCCCCTTTTTCAAATATCGAGGGAATTGGCTGATCCACCATTTTCATGCGTTGACGTTGTGAGAACGTCAATGGAGGTGGCCTCGGATCTAGTGTTATGTACTTTGGCTCCTCTTTCTCCTCAAGTTTTTTATGCTCTTCAACGTTATTGCCATTTTCCATTGTTGTAGTAGACGTTTCATCCTTTTCAAATGTTGAAGGATTGGGTTGATCTATCATTTTCCTGAGCTGACGTTGTGGAAACGGCAAAGGATGTGGCCGCGGGGCTTGTTTTACATATTTTGGCTCCTATTCCTCCTCGAGCCTCTCCTTAAGCTTGTTGATAGCCGTTTCTGATACTGTGATAGATTCTTCATCCCTTTAAGTCTTCGAAGTAGGCTGATCCACCGTCTTTCAATCTTTAGGTAAATTTCGTTGACATACTCACGAGGATTTGTTTCTGATCTTCCCGGTAGAACTCCTTGTGGTTTGGAGGAATTTGCAGCGAGTTGTGTAATTTGATTGTCTAAGATTTTTAGGCGTGTTTCAAGTTCCGTAACCTCCTTCTTTACATCTCAATAATCCGCTCTTATCTCTCTTAGTTTGGCGTATTTATCTTCCTCTCCTTGTAAGATTTGAACGAGCATACACATAATATCGACATTAGCTTCTTGTTGCGGACATGGGGGCGCATGCGATTGATAATTCTGAGTTTGGGGTACGTCCATGGATGAAAGTTATGATTTCGTTGCATTGATTGCGGCTGAAAGTTTCCCAATAGATGTTGCGCATTCAACGCATCGTCGGAGTTCCTATACGGGAAGTTTGGGTGATCTCTTCATCCGGGTTTGTATATGTTCCCCATAGGCTGATTGTACCTCTCGTAGTTCACTTTTTCATACCCTCGAACTTCTTGTTCCCATGATTGCTTCGAGTAATGCGGACGGTGTGAGTTAGACATCATATGATAAATTCTAGAAATTTGATCTTTTACTTCAGCTATACCGGATACAAAGGATGTACCTCATTCATGTTACCTCGCAAAATAAAGAATACAAAATTCGATTAAGCTCAGAGATGGTAAAAAAAACTTTGACTCAAAAAGAAAGAAAACAAAAGCAAAAAATACGAAAAAGACTATATCCTAATTCAAAAGTTTCCTAACTCTAAATCCGTCATCAATTCCCTGGCAACAGCGCCAAAAACTTGATGGGGTTAATCTCAAGTAATAATTCCCTAGACTAACGCTTCCGCATGAATACGGATTGTATAATACCAGGATCGAACACGAAGAATCGATGCAACTCTAAAGCTAGTAAACTAATGAATAGGATGTGTAAAATCAATAGGTGACGAGAATGCGAATAAATATAAACTAGCTAACTAACTAACGGATTAAATCAATGGATTAAACACCATAGGTTTCGAGAGATGCACGATGATGCAATGAAGTTCTAACATGATCATGGTCTTAGATATTATCACCAGTTCAGGGAATTCAAGCTCTAATATGAGAACTCACTGCATTGAACTGTCCTCTACCTAACGTGCGTACTACCAATCTTCTGATTGAGTGATCTCACCCACTAGATTCATTAAGATCGCTATCCTAATCCCTAGATTCAATCAATCGACCTGGCATTGATTCTAAATTGATCAAATCCAAAATTATGGCCAAGTTCCAAATTCTAATCCACTAGCATAGATTAATTACACTTCTATAATCATTCATTTAACTAAAGCATTAAGAACCACAAAGCATTAAAAACAAGATTTCGTTACCTATCGGCAAAGCTCTCTAACCTATGGCTGTGGACCTACTCGGATATGAACTTAGAAAACGAAACACAAAACATAAATATATTCAACATGGATAAAGAATGAGATCCCTCCCTATTCTATTACCAATTTCTTTAAAAGCTCATCTAGGCTCCGGCTTCGTCGCCCCGTCCTTGCCCTTGTACGCGTTCTGTCCTTCTCTATTCTCTCTCTACATGTGCTCTGCTTCTCTCTCCAATTTCCTGTACGAATTGTATTGTTGAAGCTCTCTCCTTTTTCCCCCTCTTTCTCCTCTTTCCTTTCCTCTATTATTTCCACTTTGGCTGTCCCCTTTCTTTCCTCTCTAGTGGCTGGATTGTTTTGTTTCTTACAGCAACTGCAGTTTTCCTTTTCCGAGTTTTCCATCTCTTGTTTTCCATTCTTGTGTAATTTTCAATGTTTCCTCTTTATTTTCCAGCCATGTAGCTCCCATTCCTCTTCTCTAACCATCTTTCCTTTTGGTTTAAGCAGCCAACACGTTCCTTTTCTTGTTTTGCGAAGTTTTCTTTTCAGGTTATTACAGGTGACAAACATAACCCGTGCGGGCTGATGAGTGCCCTGCACGGGCTGGTTGGCAGAAGGGAACCCGTGTGGGCTGGTGAGTAACCCAATTCGGGCTGGAGCTGCTGGAGGAGTGAGCCTGCGCGGGCTAAAGTGGACACCCCGTGCGGGGTGGTTTGACAATGGATGTCCGCTGAGGTTGAGCATGAGTCCGAGGCGTGCTAAAAATGCTAGACATGGAGCCCGCGCGAGCTAAGATATCCACCCACGGGGGTTGCTTCTCCTTTGACGTGGAATAGTCATGTTTTAGGGCATTTGCTTGTGTTTGCGTCCCGGTCAAACACGAGAAAACGATGAAAGATGACTAAGTTATGCTGGATGCTTGGTCAAATCCAAATGAATGATGAAACTAACTATGAAAGTAGACAAAAATACTATAACAAAATAGACGTTATCAAGCCTCATCATTCTTCTTGTGTTAGCGTTGTAGAAATGGAAAATGAGGCGGTCTTAGCTTAGGTTTAAGGTATTTTGACTCCTCTTCCTCCTCGGGTTTCTTTCTGTAGTCTTCAATGTTATTGCCCTTTGCCAATGTTGTACAGATGATTCACCCTTTTCAAACATTGAATGAATGGGTTGCTCCAGTTTCCTACCACTCCTTAGGTGAATGGCGTTGATTTGCTTACGAGGATTCGTTTTCGGCCTCCCGGTAGAACTGCTTGCGATTTAGAGGAGTTCGCAGTAAGTTGTGCAACCTGATTGTCCAAGATCTTTAGGTGCGTTTGAATTCCCACAACCTGCTTCTTTACATCGTCATGATCCTCTCTCATCCTTCTAAGTTTGGCCTATTCATCTTTTTTTCCCTGTAAGATTTGAGCGACCATAGACGTAATATCGGTGTTAGCTTCTTGTTGCGGAGGAAGGGCGCACGTGACTGATAATACTGAGTTTGGGACTGTGATGCGTGTTCAAGTTAAATAAAGGGAAGACAACCTATCCCCCTGAACTTTACCACTTTAATCCTATTCCCCCCTAGACTTTCTTGCTCATCCTATTCCCCCCTAAACTATCATTACTCATCCTATTTCCCCCTTGAACTTTAAAAATTCATCCTATTCCCTCCTCTGTTAACTTTCTGTTAATTTTTCTGTTAAATATTTTTAAAACCTATTTCCCCCCAAACTATATAACCTATAGCCTATTTCCCCCCAAACTATATAAACTCTAGCATATTCCCCCGAACTATATGATTTTTTTTAAAAGTAACATATTGTCTTTAATTTTAATGCATTATAAAATTTTTATATTACAAATAATTAAAATAAAAATACTTTAAATTCTAACAATTACAAAAAGTTCTATATGATTTCTCTAATAGTAACATAATTTTAACATAACCATATTTCACCCAATTTTTACTCGATTTCACCGAATTTCAACCCGATTTAACCGAACTTTCACTCTATTTCACTTAAATTTAACACATTTTCACCCAAATTTGACCCAATTTGACCCAATTTTATTCGATTTCATCGAATTTCAACCCGGTTTAACTGAATTTTAACTCTATTTCACTCAAATTTAACACGATTTCACCAAATTTTGACCCAATTTCACCCAAATGTTACTTGATTTCACTGAATTTCAAACCGATGTAACCGAATTTTAACTCTATTTCACTCATATTTAATCCCAGTTCACCAAATTTCACTAAAATTTCACTCGATTCCACCGAATTTCAACCCGATTTAACCTAATTTTAACTCTATTTCACTCATATTTAATCCGATTTCACCCCATTTCACCAAAATTTAATTCAATTCACCAAAGTTTTACTCGCGGTCAACAAATTTCAACCCGATTTAATCAAATTTTAAATATATTTCACTCAATTTTAACTCGATTTCACCCAATTTTAACCCAATTTCAGCGAAGTTTAACTCTATTTCACTCATATTTAATTCGATTTCACCTAATTTCACCAAAATTTAACTCGATTTCACCTAATTTTTACTCGATTTCATCGAATTTCAACCCGAATTAACCAAATTTTAAATATATTCACTTTATTTTAACCCGATTTCACACAATTTTAACTGGATTAAAATTGGGTTAAATAAGATTAAATCGGGTTAAATCGGGTTAAATTTGGTGTAATTGAATACAAATTAGGGGAAATCGGATAAAATTGGGTGAAATTGGGTTAATTTTTGGTGAAATTGGGTTAACATTGGGTGAAATCAGATTAAATTTGAGTGAAATTGGGTTAAATTTGAGTGAAATCGAATAAAAATTGAGTGAAATCGTGTTGACATTCGGTGAAGTCGAGTAAAAATTGAGTTAAATCGGATAAAATTGGGTGAAATCGGGTTAAATTTCGGTGAAATTGGGTGAAATCTTGTTAAATTTGAGTGAAATATGGTTATGTTAAAAATTATGTTACTATTAGAGAAACATATAGAATTTTTTATAATCGTTAGAATTTAAAGTATTTTTTATTCTAATATTTTGTAATATAAAAAATTTCATAATACATTAAAATTAAAGAAAATATATTACTTTTAGAGAAATCATATAGCACGAGGGAATATGCTAGAGTTTATATAGTTCATTGGGGAATAGAGTAGATGTTATATAGTTCGGAGGGAAGTAGACTATAGGTTATATATATGATGGATTTTTAAAGTTCAGGGGGAATAGGATGAGTAATGATAGTTTAGAGGAGAATAGGATGAGCAGGAAAGTTCAGGGGAGAATAGGATTAAAGTGGTAAAGTTCAGGGGGGAATAGGTTGTTTTCCCTTTATTTAACTTGAACACGCATCACAGTCTCAAACTCAGTATTATCAGTCACGTGCGCCCCTCCTCCGCAACAAGAAGCTAACACCGATATTACGTCTATGGTCGCTCAAATCTTACAAGGAAAAAAAGATCAATACGCCAAACTTAGAGGGATGAGAGAGGATCATGACGATATAAAGAAGCACGTTGTGGGAATTCAAATGCACCTAAAGATCTTGGACAATCAGGTTGCACAACTTACTGCGAACTCCTCTAAATCGCAAGGAGTTCTACCGGGAGGCTGAAAACGGATCCTCGTAAGCAAATCAAAACTGTCCTAAACCTATATGTTCGGTTTCGAGTTTCTCCTTTTGGTGAGCCCGATCGGGCTTTGTTGGGTGCTCGGTTGGGCACAGGACTTTGTTTGGGAGCTTTGTCTTGTTGTTGCATATGCTCGACCGTGCATTGAGCTTTATTTGGGTGCTCGTTCGTGCTGTTGCTTATTGTCAGTCGTGCTCTCTCTTCTTCCTTTCACCCCCTGTCGTGCTACTAGAGGTGCTCGGCCGGACTCTCTTCTCTTCCTATTAGGTTCCTTTGACCGATTCATTTCTACCTCGTATCTTGTCCTGTTTAGCCTCCTGTTCCGATCGCAATCAATATATGTGGCCTTTTTGCTCTATATACTCTTTATTTCTGCGCCTAAATCACAAAAGGCACGTGTAAGGAATATATTGCAAAAAAATGCACACAATCGCATACAAAACATCAAAATGTCCTCAAAAAGTAATAAAAAAAACTATGTGATTGCTATGCAATATAAATACTCATCAAAATCCCCCAGACTCGAATGTTTTCTTGTCCCTAATCAAATCTAAATGTGCAATGTAACGGGAGAGAATGAAACCTCAAATCCTCCTTTCACCTAAGACATCCTAGATACACGGAAAAAGTGGACACCCGATAAATCGCAAGCTAATCCGATCTATTACTAGTCGTGATTTCATCCTTGAGTCTTCGAGGCCATCCATGAGTAAGCGTATCGAAGAAATAAATCAAGAAAGTGACATTTGACTCTTCCCATCGAGCAAGACTTCAGACTTAGTACAATCGATCAAAAAGACTTAACGTTTTGAGCTAGCATACTCGATTTCTAGGATGCCAAAGTTAAATAAATATAACCTCTAAGTAGTCCCAGACTACCTCATTGGTTTACTCATGTGTCTTATTTGGATGCTACAACGGTGTAGTCTGACGTGTCATCATGCGTGCCCCTAAGATGTAGAGAGATAGTCTCAATCCACCACTTAGTCCCGAACCATCGAATACAACTTATTTTTTTACGCATGATGCACTCATGTCAGCTTATTGCATTGAATTTTTTCTGCATTACGCCGATAACAACGCAATGTTCGTATACTGCTCTATTCTTCTTCTTTCTCTTTTCTTTTCTGCAAGCAAGCCCGATTCTAAAGCATAAAATATCATCATTATCTTAATAAAGCGTAGTCTAAACGAAGCAAAATCACTCGAATAGAGAGAAATCAATATGTCACAAACCCAACCGTCCTATCCTTGCAAACCACAATCAACACCCAAATCCTCATAAGTATGACAATATAGCCTCGAGCGAGAATAAACTCTAATACATCGTAGGATCATGGTGCATTTCAGTCCTCGAAAACATCATATTCATATCTCTATCGTAATGCAAAATTCATCATAAAAACTAAAGAAAAAAATGAAAATCCAAGCAAAAATTAAAATTAACTCCAAAAAAAGTATATGTGATGTGCCTCCCCCAGACTTAAACTAAACGTCGTCCTCAACATGTCGCTCCTGTAAAGACAAAAAGCAAGCATGACATAAAAGCTTTGTTTAAAGGGTTAGAGAAAAAAACATCGACTACATTCAGTTTTTGCTTGGTCTTATTCCTAAAAGAAAATGGGAAATCATAAATCTATCATTGAGTTCCCTTCCAACAAGTTCTTTTTTAACGTCATTAGCTCCACTCTTCATAAAATCATGCATCTGGGCTAGGAGGGTCCACAAGAGGGACTACGAACCCTTTCTCAATCGGTTGTGATGCGTTGTACAACTCAAGGCACTGACCATTTGTCTTGAACGCTCCTTGTGAGTCACTCCAAATTTCCATCGCTCCATGAGGGTAAACCTGTCGTACCTGAAATTGACCAGACCATGTGATTGTAGTTTGCAGGGGAATAATTTCAACAGTGATTAATACAACAGAACGAAGTCACCTGGCAGGAAATCATACAGGAGAATCTTCTTGTCATGCCACCTCTTGGTCCACTCCTTATAGATCTTCGCATTCTCATATGCTCCAAGGCAGATTTCTTCCAGCTCAAGAGTCGGCGCATCTTTCTCCAAAAAATCTGCATGTATATTTTGTGGAATATCTTCCCTCAGTGTGTTCCGTATATCTTCCATAGCACTAATATTCCTGCAAAGATCTGTCAAACAGCGCGAAAAAGGGTCTATAATGTTGATCATCTCGAGCTCTTCTTATGCCAAATCTTCATTCAAGTCTACCCTGTATATAGATTCCTTAAAAGATGGACTATTCAAAAAGTTAGTCAGGTTAAACTCTGTCTGCTCTTCTCCCACACGTAGGGAGAGCTTCCCTTGTTTCACATCGATCATGGCACCTGCAGTGGCTAAGAAGGGTCTTCCCAAGATGATAGGGATTCGAGTGTCCTCCTCGATATCTAGCACAAAAAAGTTAGCAGGTATATAGAAACTACCTACCTTGGTGGGGATGTTCTCAATGATGCCAACCGGATATCGAACTGATTTGTCTACTAGCTGAAGAGACATCTTGGTTGGCTTGAGCTCTCCGAAGTTCATGCACTTGTAGATCGAGTGTGGCATGAGACTTACACTGGCTCCCAGAGCGCATAAAGCTTTGTCAATGGCATTGCATTCCACCGTGAGTGCTACTGTCCCGATGTCTACTATACACCTCTTGTTAGATAAGATCTCCTTCAAGAACTTAGCGTATGCTGACATCTGCTGAAGTGCTTCTACAAATGGGATGTTGATCTGTACCTACTTGATCACCTCAACAAACTTATTAAATTGTTGATCCAACTTGTAGCTTACCGACCATTGTGGATATGGAATCGGGGGCACATACGCAGATGGTGCCACATAGGGTTTCTCTGGTGCTTCATCAGCTTCAGCTTCTTCTCAACCTCTTTGCCCTTGTCCACAGATTTCTCCGCAGCATGTGCCAGTTTAGTGGGCCAAGAGTCTTCAATCTACTTTCTGCTTCACTAAGTGATCGTGTTGCAGTGCTCCCCGCAGATTGATCTCAGGTTTCCCAGGAAGATGTCCCGGACGTCTAGAGCATGAGGCGGCTAGTTAGGCAACATAATTCTCCAGCATTTTTTGGTGTGTAGCAATGGACTCTACTTGCGTCTTGAGATCTTGCAAGGCTATCCCAACATCTTTATTAATCTTGAGCTGATTGCTTTTGAACTACCTGTTCTCCTTCATGAACTGCATGAACAATGTCTCTATTTTGGACGAAGGATTCTTGTCGAGTGCTTTTTGTGGAGCTTTCTGCTATTGCTAGAAAGCCGGTGGCTATCTGATGGGATGCGTATTCATGTATGAAAAACTTCTAATGATTTCTCCAACCAAGGTTGTACGTGTTCGCATATGGGTTGTTCGCAGGTTGCTGGAGATAATTCATTTGCTCCTCTTCATCTTGTTAAAACGTACATTGGTACACCATGTGCTCTGTACCTCCAAAATTAGAGCAAAATAAAGGACTAGCATTAGACACGGGTCTGTTGTTAACCTCGTAGAGACCTCTGTTCTCTTTGGTAGTGACCTTGGAATGGACAACATAGAGTGGTTCATGGCGAGGTTATCTATGAGCTCGAATGTTTCAGTGTTGTTCTTGTCCATAAAGGATCATCTAGCAAACATGTCCAGAGTCGCCTTGTGTTCATTGTTGACTTCGTTGTAGAATTTTTGCAGGACGAACCTTTGCTCAAGCCCATGGTGAGGGCACAAGCGTAGCAACTCCTTGAACCTGTCCCATGCCTCGAATAGTGATTCTAATTCTCTGCATCGGAAGGCAGTGATCTCCCCTCTGAACTGAATTGCCTTCCTTGGAAGAAAGAACTACACAAGGAATATGGTGCAGAGTTGGTCCCAAGTGGTGATGGAACCGGGAGGCAAGGACTGCATCCACGACTTCGCAAGGCCTCCTAGTGAGAAAGGGAACATGCGAAGAAGTATCGTGTCGAGAGGCACACCTGATGTGTTCCAAGTTAAACAAATTAACCTAAACTACCGCAAGTGCACTTCACGTGTGTAGTACTCTAGGTGTTGATCCCACAGGGACTATGTAACACAAACTAAACTCAAACTATAAATTAAACTTGCTACGAACAAATGTTCGTTGTAAGATGAAATAACGATAAGCAAATAACTAATGAGTTCTTGACAATGAGAAAAACGTTTTAGGATATGCTTTCACCGCAAAGCTTCTGAAACTAACAATAGAATATCAAACGAGATGTATTTCCGATTCGATCTTCTCGTCTCCGTGTGTGTCTCCTGTCAAGAGGGCTCTCTAAACTGATGAATGATGATTGAATAATGAATCTTGTGTCCTTCACTCTGTACTTAACATTCTGTCATTCAAAATTTGAATCCTACCGTGCTAAATTCCGCTCAAAACGGAAGTAAGAGAGCTTCCCAAGTCGTGCCCGACCGTGCATGGTATGCAGCCCACTCGTGCATGCATCTTTTCCACATTTATAGAACGGCTTCTTTGGGTGCTCGACTGTGCTCTATGTGTGCCCGGGTCGTGCATAACTCTCGGCGTTGTTTGCTGATAAATAGCCCAACCGTGCATTGTGTCATGCTTGACCGTATACTCTACCAAGAGGAGTGGCCGACCGTACTCCATGTGTACCCAGGTTGTGCATCACTCTCGGGGGTGTTTGATGCATTGAGTGCCTAGTCGTGCATTGTGTCATGTCCGGCTGTGCATATGCTTCTTCACTTCAGCCCGTTCATGCATCATGAATTGCTCAGCCATGCTCCTGAGGTTGGTTTCTTCCCCGGTCTTGCTTGTTGAACTGCTCGGCCGTGCTATGCTCCTCACTTAAGCCCGGTCATGTGTGCCTATGTCCGGCCCATTTTATGTTCGTTTCTCGTCCTGTTAGCTCCGTTGTGATCTCCAATACTCGTACTTTGTCTCGTGTATGTTCTTTAGATCGAAACAAACCACACGGAAACAAAAGCACACGTAAACATCGCAACTATCGTCATAAACATCTCTAAAATCATGCGAGAAATGTGTACAAAACCGAGATGATCAAAATACCCCAAACTTGAATGTTTGATTGTCTCTAAGCAAACGTAAACGTGGAACACGTGTGATATAAAAAAATCAAGAATTCCCCTTTCCTTAGAAACACCGCTAAAGCGGACCTAATCGATCAACTAGAAAGTTAAAATCAAATTCGGCCTAGTAATTTTCATTCTTCATCCTAGGTTCACCATGGCTATCTATGGGATAGCAAATCAAAGGGAAGCTAAACAAGAAACCGCAACTCTCTCCCCAAAACGAGACTTCAGACAAATGCTAAACATAGAATTAAACAGGATACTTGTTTCATTTACGAGATTCTTTATTCCTTTATTCCATTTTTCTTTCTTTTTTATGTTATGCGGACACACTAGGATTCTAGGACGTCCGATTTGAAGGGATCCAGCCTCTATTTAGACCCAGATTACCGATGACGATATACTCTTGCATCTCATTCAACAGTGCAGTGGAGTAGATGGCGTTTTTATGCGTCATGCCCTTATGACGTAGAAAGATGATCACCAACCCACCACTTAGACTCGAAAAATTGAAAAAGTTTCAACGCCGATTCACTCATATCAATTTCAGATCATGCTTTTAAGCATTATTCCTATCGATAAGGGAGTGTTAGTGTGCGCTATGATTCTGCAAAACAAGCTCATTTCATATGATCGAATTATCCTCGTGAAAAAAAGTAAAGCATCGTCTATACGAACTGTATTTATTTGAATAGAGAGAATGTACAAGAAACTAGCCTAGTAGCCTCGTCTAAACCTACCACAAGCAACACTAGGATTCCCAATTACTTACGACCTATTCAAAGGTTTAAGTTTCATCTCTAAACGTGGCACCAAAAAAGTGCCTGGAACGACTTAACTCATGAAAACAAAAAACAAACTAAAACGGAATTAATAACTACGAAATCAAAGAGAAAAACAAAAGAAATTGAAACAAAATCACCTGAAAAACGTGAGCTGCTCCCCCAGACTTGAATTGAATGGCGTAGTCGATGTGAAGCTCCGATGGAGGGTGTGAAAGGTGAAGTCACGTTTGTATTTTTTTGTATTAAAAAAAAAACCAAGTCCGAAAATAAATAACTACGAAAAAGAAAACAAAGTGCTGGGTTGCCTCCCAGAATGCGCTTGTTTCACGTCGATAAGCTTGACGTCTCCATACGTTATGTGTTCACGACAGGTGGATTGAATAGGGAAATGGAGTTTCAGTTTTTGATCGGTAGAGCTTTAGGCACTATCCATTGGCTTTGAACGTTCCGCACGTCTCGCTCCAAAGTTGTACTGCTCCATGCGTGAATACCTCTCGTACCTAAAATGGACCAGACAAATGGGACTGTAATTTGTCTAGGAAAAGTTTAAGATGAGAGTTAAAAAGTAGAACTAAGTCACCTAGCTGAAAGTCATGAGGTAGGATCTTCTTATCATGCCATCTCTTAGCATACTCCTTGTAGATCTTAGAGTTCTCGTATGCGTCGAGGCGAAGCTCGTCTAGCTCGTTCACTTGGAAAATTTGTTTCTCACTTGCACTATTAAGTCAAATTTAAAGAGCTTTGTCGCCTAATAGGTGCGGTGCTCTAGCTCTACGGGGAGGTGGCAAGACTTGCCATAAACAAGCTGAAAAGGATTCATGCCAATGGGAGTCTTAAATGTTGTCCTATAGGCCAATAGAGCATCATCTAATCTAATCGACCAATCTCTACGGGACTTAGGCACGGTTTTCTCTAGTATGCTCTGATCCCCCTATTCGAAACCTCAACCTGTCCGCTAGTTTGTGAGTGGTACGGTGTAGCTACCCTATGCATCACGCCATACTTCTTAAGGAGGAATTCGAATTGTCTAGAAATAAAGTATGAGCCTTCATCACTAATGACTACTCTAGGGACACCAAAACGAGGGAAGATGATTTTCTCGAAGAATTTCATTACTAACCTAGAGTCATTAGTCGGCATAGCTATGGATTCTACCCATTTGGACACGTAATCTACACCTACCCAAATATATTGGTTGCCATATGACGAGGGAAAAGTTCCCATGAATCTAAACCCCAAGCATCAAACAATTCTACCTCGAGGATGTAGTTTTGTGGCATCTTGTTTCTCTTACCTATATTTCTCGTTCTTTAACATCTATCACAGGAGGAAACATACTTGTGGGCATAATTGAAGAGGTTCGGCCAATAAAATCCTGCTTTTAACACCTTCGAAGAGATTTTGGACTTGCTGCAGTGGCCTCCATAATCTGATCCATGTCAATGGAAAAGGATGCTCTCTACCTCTTTCTCGAGGATACATCTCCTAATGATCTCGTCTGCGCATCTCCTGTAGAGGATCGGATTGTCCCTATAGTAATCTTTGACGTCCACATAGAATTTCCTCTACGCATGAAAAGAAAGCTCGAGGCGTAGAATACCGCTAACAAGAAAATTTACAAAATCACCATACCCAAGAGCGGGGTTACCTAAAGTGAGTATGCATATGATGTCGTCTCTGAAGGAGTCATCGATGGGTCTCTTGTCTTCCATGATGATGCTAGAGAGGTCACCTGCAACAACGTTCTCCGACCCCTTCATATCTCAAATCTCGAGATCAAACTGTTGCAAGAGAAGGATCCATCGGTAAGATATTGTTATGTGTCCTTCTTCCCTATGAGGTATTTGAGTGCCGCATGGTCCATGTAGACAATCACCTTTGAACCAACTAGATATGATTTGAACTTGTCAAACGCAAAGACCATGGCAAGGAGTTCCTTCTCGATTGTGACATAGTTGGTTTGAGCGTCGTCTAGAGTCTTGCTAGCGTAGGAGATGACGTGAGAAATATTTTCTCTCTGCTGTCCCAAAATAGCCCCAACCGCGTAGTCACTAGCGTCGCACATGATCTCGAATGGTAGGCTCCAATCAGGCGGTTGAATGATAGATGCTAAAACCAATGTTCACTTGATCATGTTGAAAGCGTCGTGGCATTCTTTGGAGAATTCGAATGTAGCCTCCTTGGCCAGCAACTCTGTCAACGGTTTTGTGATCTTGGAGAAGTCTTTGATGAACCTCCGATAGAAGTCGACATGCCCAAGAAAACTACGAATTTGTTTAATAAAAACCGATGGAGAAATTTTTTCAATACCTCGATTTTAGCCTTGTCTAATTCTATGCCTCTTGAAGAGATCATGTGTCCTAGATTAATCTCTTCTTTCACCATGTAATGGCACTTCTCCCAATTAAGAACGATATTGACCTGCTCAGATCGCTGCAACACACTCTAGAAAGTTTAACCAGGCAATCATCAAATATAGAGCCGTAAACGTATAAACCATGCATAAAACATCCATAATGTGCTCAATCAAATCGTAAAAGATTGCCATCATACAACGTTGGACAGTAGCTGGAGCGTTGCAAAGGCTAAAATACATATGATGCTAAGCGAACGTCCCATAAGGGCATGTGAAGGTTGTCTTCTCTTGTTCTTGAGGATGGATGGGAATCTGAAAAAAAACCCGAATACATGTCCATGTAGCAGAAGTAGGCATGATTTGCTAATTGTTCGATCATTTGGTCAATGAATGGGAGAAGGAAGTGATCCTTCCTTGTGGCTTTGTTGAGCTTGTGATGATTTATACACATCCTCCATCCCGTCACCGTTCTTGTTGGAATCAGCTTGTTGTTTTCGTTGCGTACCACCGTCATTCCACCTTTTTTTGGAACTACATGGACGGGGCTCACCCAATCGCTGTCCAAGATAGGATATATGATACCTTCATCCAAAAGTTTTAGTATCTCCTTTTTCACTACCTCTTTTAGATTTGGGTTCAGCTCCCTTTGCACTTCGATGGATGGTTTGTGGTCGTCCTCCATGAGTATTTGGTGCATGCATAGTGAAGGGCTCAATCCCTTGATATCCTTTAGGGTGTATCCCTTGATAAGCAGAACTCAATCTTCTCGTCACTGACACATAGAGAGAGCTTTCCTTGTATGTCTATCATGGCACCTGCAGTAGTTAAGAAAGGTCTACCAAGAATAATAGGCACCCTAACATCTTCTTCAATATCAAGTACAACAAAATCAGCGGGTATACAAAGATAACCTACCTTGGTGGAAATATTTTCGATAATTCCCACTGGATATCTTACCGAACAATCCGCGAGTTGTACAGTCATCTTAGTAGGTTTGAGATCTCCGAAGTACTTTCGCTTGAAGACCGAATGTGGCATAAGGCTCATTCTTGCTCCCAAATCACACAAGGCTTTGTCTACGTCAATGTTCCCTATGGTGCATGGAATGGAGATGCTTCCAAAGTCTTTTAAATTCGGGGGCAGCTTGTTTTGAAGAATGTCGTTTGATTTCTTTGTGAGTGCTACAATCTCACTCTCTTCGATACGCCTATTGTTGGATAGAATCTCTTTGAGTAATTTGGCGTTTGTCGACATTTGTTGGAGGGTTTCCATGTACGGAATGTTGATGTGAAGTTTCTTTAGTATCTCTCAAAACCGTCCTTACCTTACTTCGTTCTTGCTGCTCATCAACCGTTGAGGAAATGGTATAGGAGGTTTGTACGTCGGTGGAGCAACATATGGCTTCTTTAAATCTGGTTCAGCCCCTCCCATGATCGCAATGCCCTTTCCTTTATCCACAGATTTCCAGCAACTTTCTCTTGCTCTTTCGGGGGTGGGTTCTCGATCACGTTACCGTTGCGCAAAGTAATAGCTTTCACGTGCTCTCTCCGGTTAAGATCAGGATTTCTGGGTAGTGTTCTGGGATTCTGAGAGGATGTAACAGCTTGTTGTGCTATGGAGTTCTTTAGCATCTTCACATGTGTTTTGAGCTCCTTGATCGAAGTCCCCATTTCCGCATTGAGTTTAGCTTGAAGTGATTGTTGCTACTTTTGCTCCTTGATGAATTCAAGCATTATCGCCTCAAGGCTTGACGAAGGAGCTTGATGAGGTTGAGATTGTTGTGTACCTTGCTGGTATGGTTGCTGCTTTTGCTGAAATCCTGAATATTTTACCGGTTGAGTCGTTTGATATGAGAAATTCGAGTGATTCCTCCAATTCAGGTTGTAGGTGCTCCCGAATTGTGTGTTCCCTTGCTGTTGGGTGTAATTCATTTGTTCTATGTCTTCTTGCACCATGCATTGATAAACTACATGCTCCGTATCTCCGCAATTCATACAGTACATAGCATTCGCTGCATTGCCCATCGCTCTGTTCCTGTTTACCTCGTATAGACCTCGTGTCTTGTTTCGCATACTCCTCGATGTGGACCACAAGGTGTGGTTCATGGCAAGATTATCGATCAGCGCGTATGTTTCCTCTACGCTTAGGTCCATGAATGATCCTCTAGCAGCGTTATCTAACGTCGCCCTATGCTCATCCGTGATCCCATTGTAGATGGTTTGGATTACGTACCACTGCTCTAGATCATGATGTGGGCACATCTGCAAAATATCTTTAAATCTTCCCCACGTTTCAAACAATTTTTCTCCCTCTGTGCATCACATCCTCCGAAACTCCATGTATCTTGAACGTGCTAGAAAGATCTAGAAAGTCTCAAAGGTGTTGATGGGGATCTTCGTGATTTCCACCCATAAATTGCTTCTGATAAAGCATATTGATCATCGCGGGCTTAATCTCAAGCGTCCTTATGGCAGTTTGGACGTTGCTCAAGTTTGGTACCACATAATCTCGAAGTCGACGTGGTGGAGGAGCCTATGGTGTTCGTGATTGAGGTGCGAATGGTTGTTGTTGTAATTGTCCCATATTACCAACGTGTAATTGGTGTTGTCCATGAACGTCCAACATATTGTTTTGGTTGGCCACCGCTCGTTGATCAGTTGACTCGTCTTTCCTTCCTTTCCCTTTTTCGACATTCTGTAAGTTTTCTTGATATTTGATGCGTATCAAAGTTAAACAAATATTTAACCTAAACTACCCGCAAGTGCACAACACGTGTGTCGTACTTTAGGTGTCGATCCCGCAGGGACTACGCAACACAACCTAAACTCAAACTACGAATCAAACTTGCAATGAACGAATATGGGATTTGAGAATGAAATACTAAAAAAAATTAACAAACGATTTCTTAACAATGAGACAAATGCTTTAGGAATCCGGTATCACCACAAGACTACCGAAACCAACAATCAACCTATCTAATAATGCAATCCTGATCAAGTTATCAAAGGCACGCAATCCTAAAATTATATCTACCCTCTCTCAAGGAATAGACACGTGATTTAGTCAAGTTATCCCCTGCCTCTGTGGCTGACACCTTAAGCTAAACCCATAAGTTCTGTGATTCATCCGTTTCACCCTCAACCGCTGCTACTCTACTTTCGTGGCATAACCTCGGTTGTTCTAAACCTGATCTTCTAGGACTAGAATTATCCTTTTGGTCCTTCTCCTAATCCCTAACACATGCATCTACTTGGCCATCGTTAATACAATTCATTCAAGCTCTTAGACAAAACATAGATGAATGAAAGTGGGAAATTGCACTCAAACATAAATCAAAGTGGTTCCGAGATAGCCATGGGCTAATCCCTTCTCCTAGAACAAAACAACTACTCACTCATGTATTCAAAAGCAAACAACATAATAGAAGTAGGAAGTCTAAAGAACATGAAAACCAAACAAAAACCGAAGTCCTGAATTCATCTCCAATGTCCCTTGAATGTCTCCTCCGCAAGAGTGTTCTTCTTCTCCCATTCTCTCTCTACTGTCTCTCTTCGATGAATTCTCAAAACTAACTCTCTCTGAATCCCCTTCTACCCCTAGCTCCTCTTTTTCCTTTTCCTTCTTTTTTCTTTCCTTTTCTCCTAGTTTTTTTCTTTTGTCCGTTCACTTCTTTTCCTTTTGTCGCAGCAGCCACCGTTTTTGCCTTTTCATGTGTTTCCCATTCTAGATCAAGTTAGGCAATGTTTCTATTCCTTTCTCCAGAAAAATATCTCTTATTCCTCTTCTCTAATGTTGTTTTCCTTTTTTTTAATAACCAAAAAGTTCCTTTTCGTGTTTAGATATAATTCCTTTTCTAGTTTTTGCAGGTGATGGACGCGACCTGCGCGGGCTGAATGTGTGCCTCACGCGGGTGCGGCATGCTGAGGACGATGGAAATAAAGCCTCCCCGCGCGGGCTAAGGATTGCCCCGCATGGGCTGAGTGTCATGGTGAAGCCGGTGCGTGCTAATGGCTTGCCCGACCCGTGCTCAATCTGCTGGACCAATTGCCGTACCAAAGGCCCATGCATGGGCTAAGGAGTGCCCCGCACGGGCTGAGGTGTGCCCCGCGAGGGCTGGGGTGTGCCCCGCGCGGGCTGGGGTGTGCCCCGCGCGGGCTGGGGTGTGCCCCGCGCGGGCTGAGGCTTCACATGATTCCCGAGCGTGCTGATGACCTCCCCGACTCGTGCTGAAGTTGTTGGGGGTCAAGCCCGGCGCGGGCTAGGTGAATGCCCCGCGTGGGCTGTGTTATTCCTCACCGATTCTTGTCCTGTTTGTTCCGTGATGATCCTCGATGTTAGTACTTTGTCTCGTGTACGTCTTTTAGCTCCAAAATGAACCAAATTTACATTACAACCTGTAAGAAAACGAAAACACGAAAACAAGTAAAACAGATACAAAATAATGTGTAATCATCGTATCTATATCATAAACATATCTTAAATCATGGGAGAAATACATATAAACACGAGATGATCAAAATCCACTAGACTTAAATGTTTTCTTGTCCCTAAGCAAACGTAAGCGTGGAACACGTGGGGTACACAAAATCCGAGAATTCCCTTTCTCCTAGAAATACCGCTAAAGTGATCCTAACCGATCAACTAGCAAGTCAAGAGCAAATTCGGCCTAATTAAATTTTTAGTCTTTATCCTAGGTTCACAAAGGCTACCCACGAGAAAGTAAATCAAAGGCAAACTAAACAAGCCACCTTGACTCTATTCACCAAACAAGACTTCAGACAAATGCTAAACCTAGAACAATCGAGTATACTTGTTTCTTTTCCGAGCTTCTTTCTTTCCTTTTTTTTTCTTTTTTTCTTTTTTCTTTTTTTTCTTTCTTTTTATGTCTTCTTTTTCTCTTCTTCTTCTTTATTATGTTATGCAGACACACTAGGCTTCTAGGACGTTGGATTTGAAGGGATCCAGCCTCTGATTAGACCCAGACTACCGATGACGGTGTACACATGCATCTCGTTCAAGAGTGCAGCGGAGTAGGCACTGTTTTTATTGTGCCATGCACTTAGGACGTAGAAAGATGATCTCCAACCCAACACTTACACCGGAACCATTAAACGAGTATCAACGTCGATGCACTCATATCGATTTTAGATCATGCTTTTAGGCATTATTTCCATCGACAGCGGAGTGTTACTGTGCGCTCTTAATCGGCAAAATAAGCTCGATTTCATACGATCTAATAATCCTCATATAAAAAATAAAGCATCGTCTATACGAAGTATGACCATCTGGATAGAGAGAATAAACGATAAACTAGCCTAGCAACCTCGTCTAAACCTCCCACAAGCAACACTAGGATTCCTAAAGAATTACAACCTATTGTTTTTCACCCGACTAATAAGCTCTAAGACTTAGGAAAAACCTAGCTCAAACATGCAAAATCTCACGGAAAAGGCCAACTTCTTAAGTTTCCTAGGTTCAGGGTTCATCTCAAAACATGGCACCGGACATGTGCCTGGGACGACTCTGACTCACGAAAGCAAAAACAACCTAAAAACTACAAAATCAAAGAGAAAATAAAAGAAAATGAAATGAACTCACCTGAAAAACGTGAGCTGCTCCCCCAGACTTAATTGAACGGCGTCCTCGACGTGAAGCTTCGATGGAGGGTAAGGGAAGTGAAATCACGTTTGTGGTGGTATTTTTTGCGTTTTTTTTAATTAACCGAGTCTTAAACTAAGAACTAAGAAAAATAGAAAACAAACAGCTGGGTTGCCTCCCAGAAAACGCTTATTTAACGTCTTTAAGCTTTGAGGTCTCCATTCCTCATGCGTGCGCGATGGGTGGATCGGAAAGGGAAATGGAGTTTCCACTTTCGATTGGCTTAGCGGCTTGGTAGAGCTTTAGTCGCTGTCCATTAGCTTTGAATATTCCACTCGTGCGGCTCCAAAGTTCTACTGCTCCATGCGGGAATATCTCTCGTATCTGAATAGGACCAGACCAACGGGACCGTAGTTTGCCCGATAAAAGCTTAAGACGAGAATTAAAGAGTAGAACCAAGTCACCTAGTCAGAAGTCATGAGGTAGGGTCTTTTTGTCGTGCCATCCCTTAGTCATTGCTACTTTCTTTGGCACGTCATGCACGAGATTCACTCTTTCGCTGCCCGAGATTGGACAAATGGTATCTGCATCGAAACGTTTTATGACGTCTTTTTCCATTACCTCTTGCAAATCCGGGTGCAGCCTCCTTTGAGTTTCGGTGGAACGTTCGTGGCTATCTTCCGTATAATTTCCGTGCATACATATTGAAGAGCTGACTCTCCTACGCTTCTTTATGCGTGTGGATTGTTTTCTCATCTCATCTGCACTCAAGTTATCATTCATAACAGCATTATATATTTCATTGCATTCAATGTACTCATACCGAAAATAACACGGAGGTGGCTAGGGCTCAAGTTTGGACGTTTTTTCATTGCGAAACCAGCGTCCATTTCGTGTCGTATCTCCTCACGTGGGCGTCTCCTAGTCGTGCAATAGCACTCATGAATTTCATGTACAATTTGGCTCCTTCGTCCGTAAATCCTGCATCTTCGCAAACTCGTGTTAAGCATCGCACAAGAGGATCAGAAACACTTACTTGATCATGCGTGTCTTTTGCGAATTCATCCAGCAAATCGACTGTAAAGCAAGACTCCTTGGATAAGGGTCCGTTCATGGGGCTGGATAAGTTGAATTAAGGAAAGATTCTCTTGTTGTACGTCTATCATGGCACCTGCAGTAGCTAAGAACGGTCTACCAAGAATAATAGGTGTCCTAGCATCTTCCTTTATTTCAAGTAAAACGAACTCAGTGGGAATGAAGAGATTACCTACCTTGGTGGGAACGTTTTCAACAATTCCCACCGGATATCTTACCGAATGATCCGCGAGTCGTAGACACATCTTTGTAGGTTTGAGATTCCCAAAGTCCATTCGCTTAAAAACCGAGTGTGGCATGATGCTCAGGCTTGCTCCTAAATCACACAAAGCATTGTCAATGTCAATATTACCTTTTGTGCATGGAATGGAGAAGCTTCTGAGGTCCTTCAACTTTAGGGCAACGTGTTTTGAAGGATAGCGCTGCATTCCTCGGTGAGTGCTACCGTTTCGTTCTCTTCGATATGCCTCTCTTTGGAAAGAACCTCTTTGATGAGTTTGGCATGATTAGGCATCTTTTGGAGGGCTTCCACGAATGGGATGTTGATGTCAAGCTTCTTGAGACCCTCTACAAATCTGCCCACTCGTTCTTCATTCTTACTGCTCACCAACCGTTGAGGAAATGGTATCAGAGGTTTGTATGCCGGTGGAGCAACGTATGGTTTGTCCAAATCTGGTTTGACTCCTTCCATAATCGCGATGGTACCTTTGCCTTTTCCCATGGACGTACCAGCAGCTTGCTCTTGCTCTTTCGAGGGCGAATGCTCGATCATATCAGTGCAACACGGAAATAGCGTTAACGTACTCTCTCGAGTTTAACTCGGGTTTACCGGGAAGCTGTCAAGGATTTCGAGAGGATGAGGCAGCCTGCTGTGCTACGGAGTTCTCTAAGCTCTTCACATGGTTGCTCAAGGATTCCATCTGAGTTTTGAGCTCATTGATCGCTGTCCCCACATCCACATTGAATTTGGCTAGAGTCGATTGTTGTTGCCTTTGCTCCTTGATAAATTCGAGCATTACCACCTCAAGGTTTGACAAAGGGTTTGAGGAGGTTGAGGAGCTTGCAGAAATTGTTGAGCATTGTGAAATTTCTTATTGCTGAAATCCCGAAAACTTCATTGGTTGAGTCATTCAGTATGACAAGTTCGGGTGATTCCTCCAATTCGGGTTGTAGGTATTCCCGAATTGCGTGTTTCCTTCTTTCTGGGCATAATTCATATGTTCCACGTTCTCTTGCAGCGTGCATTGATAAGCCACTGTTCTCTATCTCCACAATTCACACAGTAAATGGCGTTCCCTGCATTACCCATTGCTCTGTCCTGATTCAACTCATATAAACCTCGAGTTCTATTAGGCATACCTCTCGGTGTGGACCACATGGTGTGGTTCATGACGAGGTTATCGATCAGCTCGTATGCCTCCTCGACGCTCAGATCCATAAACGACCTTTAGAATTGTTATCCAACATCGTTAGTGAAAGTCCTATACCAATTATGTAATATTTGAATAGTTATGGGTTTAAGTTGTAATTATTAAAGAGTTAATAATTATAAATAAACGCTTTATGAGGTTTCGTAATACATATTATTCTAAGACGAAAACCCTAGCCGCCAGTAAAAGAAAAACCCGAAGAACGAAAAACAGTTTTTCGTTCTTCCGAATCCCGCATCAAAGCAATCCCGATCTCGGCGTGGATACGAGTAGAGGACTTGCATCATCAAGTCTCACATCCGATCATCCGTTTCAACGCAACAGGTATCACTGAAACCGTTTCAATATTTGTTCGTTGTTGAAATCTGTAAAACTAATCCGAACATGACTAGATCTAAATTTGGGTTGATAAAAACACGCTTCCGCTAATTGAATCAACCCTACAGTTAGGTGTTCATCTTAAATTTCGTTGTAAAAGGTTTGGATAACGTACCACTGTTCGAGACCATGGTGTGGACACATCTGTAGAAGATCCTTAAATCTTCCCCACGCTTCCAACAACGTTTCTCCATCTTCGCATCTAAACGTTGTGATTTTCCCCTCATCTGAATCGTCTTGCTCGGAGGAAAAAATCGTGAGAGGAACAATGTGTAGAGCTGGTCCCAAGACGTGATTGAACCAGCGAGAAGCGATTGCAGCCAAGTTTTCGCTCGTCCCCCAATTGATCTTGAATGTACCGGAAAGCTCTAGGAAGTCTCTGAGATGCTGATGGGGATCCTCGTGATTTTCATCCATGATATGCTTCTGATAAAGCATGTTGATCATTGTCGGCTTAATCTCAAACTGTTCCCTAGCAACAGCAAACATCCTTCTGGCTGTTTGCACGTTGTTCATGTTCGGCACCACATAATCTCTGAGGCGACGTGGTGGAGGAGCCTGTGGTTCTCGCGGTTGAGGCGCGAGTTACTACTGTTGCATATGCCCCAAATTACCAATAAGTAATTGATGTTATTTGTGGCCGTTCTGATTATCCATATCTCGTTGATTTGATGGCTCTATGTTACCTTCTTCCTTTCCTTTCTCAGTTGTCTGCAAGAGCGCATGATCTCGGGGTCGATTTGGAGTAGATTGGAAGCACCTTGAGATCTGGTCATAAACCAACAAAGGACAAACGAACGGAATTAAGTAGAAAGAAACGAAAGAAAAGAAAACAATAAAAGACAAAACAAGAATGACTCTGAGCTAGAATCTAAGACGTGTTGACAATAGTCCCCGGCAACGGCGCCAAAAACTTGATGCGTATCAAAGTTAAACAAATATTTAACCTAAACTACCCACAAGTGCACGACACATGTGTAGTACTTGAGGTGTCGATCCCACAGGGACTACGCAACACAACCTATACTCAAACTACGAATCAAACTTGCAATGAACGAATATGGGATTTGAGAATAAAATACTAAAAACAAATAAACAAACGAGTTCTTAACAATGAGACAGACGTTCTAGGAATCCGGTTTCACCACAAGACTACCGAAACCAACAATCAACCTATCTAATCATGCAATCTCGATCAAGTTATCTAAGGCAGACGATACTAATATGATATCTACCCTCTCTCAAGGCATAGACACGTCATCTAGTCAAGTTATTCCCTACTTTTGTGGCTGACACCTTAAGCTAAACCCATATGTTTTGTGATTCATCCATTTCACCCTCAACCGCCGCTACCCTACTTTGGTGGCCTAACCTCGATTGTTCTAAACCTGATCTACTAGGACTAGAATTCTCCTTTCGGTCCTTCTCCTAATCCGTAACACATGCATCTACTTGGCCTTAATAAATACAAGTCATTCAAGCTCTCAGACAAAGAATAGATGAACGAAAGAGGGAAATTGCACTCAAAGATAAATCAAAGTGGTTCCGAGATAGCCATGGCCTAATCCCTTCTCCTAGAACAAAACAACTACTCGCTCATGGAATACTAACAATGGAAGAAAAGAAGAATAAAAAAAAGAGATGGTGATTCTCAATGAAATGTTAAATTAGTAAAGTGAAATAAAAAAAATTGGCTCACTAAAGAGAAGAGCAATTGTTCTATCATGATATTGCGGTAAACTTGATTATTTAGTGGGATATCTGGATATATTTAATCCAGTACAGTTGAAGTGATGATCTTTGTTTTTCGAAAAAAGATTTTTCCAATGATAGTTGATCTCATAGAGTAAAATAAAATGATGAACTACTGAAATTTAATTAAGTGTGCTTAGAGGTTTATAAATCTCTTCTCCTTGGTTCATATCTATTTGATTTCTAATAAGTGAGTAGGGTTGTGTGATAGTTTGAGAACTTTGTGAATTGGGGTCACTATGTAAGGATTTGTGGACATTCTGATTCTGCTCTAGTGTGCTCAAAGAGATGTGAAAAACTTCTACTCTCTCCAGAAAAAATTCTTCAAAGAAGACTGGAAAATGGAAAATGAAAGTACATAGAAAGGAGAGACAATCAACAAAGAAGAAATCTATCGTGATAAAGAATAAAGTGGAAGAACATTCATGCACATATGGAAGAAACTACTTATTAAGGCCCTTCATCATGATGTTTTTCTTCCCTAAATTATTTTGAAAAATCTTGTGCATTAGGGGAGAAAAGGGCAAACGAAATGAAAACTGGGATGTTTCTACATTTGTAACGACAACGTTGTTGGAGAGGACTTGACATATTAATGTTTTTATGTTCACTTATATTTTGTTGTCTTTTCAGTTTTTTATTTTTTTTAAGACTAAAGTGAATGCTTATGATTCCTAACTTCGAATGTTCTATTTGAGAATAAAGTCAAAAAGGGGAAGATTGTTAGTATGCAAAGATTAAATAGCAATCACAAGGATTAAACAAAAGCACAAGGATTAACAAGAAGTTTGAACAAGTCAACAACATAACAACTTTAACATATTTTCTAGCAAATCAAATAATAACTTCTAAGAAAATAAGTCATCCTTCAAATAAGGAAACAAAAACAAGATAGATATGTCGGAATACCTAAAAAAAGAGAGTGCAGCAGCAATAGACACAACTCAAAAACACAAGAAAGCAACAAGCATACACATGCATAAAATATACGAGTTGAGCCTATAAAAGAGTTCTTAAATACAAAACAATAAGTGTGTTGAGTTGGTGAATGGGAATATTCATTTATTAGGTTCATACACGTCTGGGGTATTGAACTAAAGAAAGTGAATGATGAGGTTTACGATTGGCTATAATCTGAAAAATAATTCAGAATAGTGATGTGTATTTCGGACGTTGTTCAAATATATTTGGGTGATAAATTTTTGTATTTAAACATAAAATAACATAAATAAAACAATTTTATTTTGTACAATGACGTGAAAAAATGACCATGATTAATTTTGGTATTCAATTGTACTTCATACAAATTTTCAGATGTTAATATAAAGATAGGAATGACGTATCTCAGTAAATGAAAATGTGCAAAGCAGATTCATCTAAAGAGTTGTAAAGAAGGTGTGTTGTATCTGAACTTTATTATATTCTTACATATTTTTATGGGGTAACTTCAAAAATACCCTCGTAGGGCTAAAACACTTCAAAAATACCCTTCCCGGAAAAGAAAAAATTTCTAACTTCAAAAGTACCCGTATAAATGTTGATATTCCCAAAATACCCTGCGACTTTACGACCCAGTTCGACCCAGCGACCCAGTTTGACCCTGCGACCCTTGTCCCTCTGCGACCCTTGTTCCTCTGCGACCCTTGGACCCCTGCGACTCTTGTCCCTCTGCGACCCTTGTTCCTCTGCGACCCTTGGACCCCTGCGACTCTTGTCCCTCTGCGACCCTTGTTCCTCTGCGACCCTTGGACCCCTGCGACTCTTGTCCCTCTGCGACCCTTGTTCCTCTGCGACCCTTGGACCCCTGCGACCCTTGTCCCTCTTCGACCCTTGTTCCTCTGCGACCCTTGGACCCCTGC
>CM071874.1:9025049-9042581 GCA_036759665.1 Gynandropsis gynandra
TTTGTTCTACATTAACATCAGGTAAGATATATAGTCCTTGTTGCAAATAACCATTCACACACATATCATCACCATGATAAATAGGGCAAATGTTATTACTAAAAATTGTTCGAAATCCACGTCTATCAAGCATAGAAATACAAATTATGTTCGAAAAAAATTTAGGAACATAATAACCGTCACCTAACAACAAGGTCTTGCCCGCAGGCATTACAAGGGAAATTGATCAATCCGGCTAGAGCAGCAACACTTGCGTCATTTCCAACCTTCAGACTGAACTCTCCCTTCCTGAACCTCCTACTGATCCTCAGCCCCTACAACATATTGCAGACGTTAAAACTGCTATTGGTATCCAATACCCATCTAGACGAATCAATAGTAGTTAAGGAAATCATGAAAACATTTTCCATGAGAATCTTACCTGGCTTCTTGCCCTTCAGAGACTGTAGGTATTCTTTGCAGTTCCTCTTCCAATGCCCCTTCTTCTTGCAGAAGAAGCACTCATCATCAGGTTGGTCAGATTTGCCCCTTTTGTCCTTAGGTATGGTCACACCACCCATGGGCCCATGGAACTTCTTCTTAGGCTTTTTGTTGCCCTTTTCCTTCTTGGAAAAAGAGCCGACCATCATTACGGCACTAAGTCCCTTAGAAGTCTCGGACATTGACTCACTTTCATAGTCAACCAGTTGGTTCAGCATCTCATGCAGATCCATGTCCATCTTGTTCATGTTAAAGTTAACAATGAACGGAGAGAACGTCTCAAGCAATAACTGGAAGATCAGATCTTGAGATAACTCTTTGCTCAGTGTGCACCCCAGCTTCACAAGATGTTAAATAAGACTGATCATCTTACGAACATGGGGAGGGTTCACAGTCAATCTAGATTTGAATAGAGCCTTCGACAATTGATATCTTATCGTTCTGCTCTGTGCATCGTACATCTTCTTAAGATTCGCAATGATAACAACAGGATCCATATCCTCATGCGGGCGCTGGAGTTCTAAACTCATTGAGGCTAGGATGATACGCTTTGCAGTGTCAAGGTCATCCTTTTGCTTTATCCAAGTGAGCGAGCCATCTTCATCGTCATCAGCAGGAGATTCCTTGATAGGATTCTCGATCGCATCGAGTAGCTTCTCTTTCTTGAGGAAGATTTCGAGGATGTGGTACCAATCATCGAAATTTTCTCCAACAAGTTTATGGACATCGAGAATGGCACGTAGGGAAATTTAAGACATTCTTTGGGAAATCTAGAAGGAAAAATTGCAGCATTTATTAGAACACTTATTGAATCAAATAGATATGGGCTTTCATCTAAATGATTATTTTACTGATTAATACTACAATAGTATTCAGAAATCGTATTTCTTTCAGTAATATTTCCTGAACTAATCATGCATAAGCCCCCTGGTAATCAGGTCATTTCTTAAGCATATTGAACAGGTTGATTTTAATATGGCTCTATACACATAGTCACCTGGTAGTCAGGTCGTTCCTATTGATTTAGTTGAGTTCATCACTTAGCTCATGGTCGGATATCAATTAAGTTTATGTCCCCGGGTGGTCCAGGCGCTTACAAAAACTAATTGATCCCTCCCACTAGACATCTGATGTCATAGAAGTACGAATCGATTTCTTGAACTACATGCCTCCTGGTAGTCAGGCCGTACCATGTAAACGAGAAACTATTCAAAACGTCTACGATGAAGGAAAAGCCTAAAGATAAACAATTTATCGTTTAAGAACTCAATTATTAATTAAAATTCTTAATTTTAATATGGCTGTATATCACATAGTATCCTGGTAGTCAGGTCGTTCCTATCGATATAGTCGAGTTCATCCTTCAGCTTATGATCGGATATCAGTTAAGTTTATGTCCCCCGAGTAGTACTGGCGTTTACAAAACCTAATTGATTCCTCCCACTAGACATCTGATGTCATAAACGTATGAATCAAATTCTTGAACTACATGCCTCCTGGTAGTCAGGCCGTACCATGTAAATGAAAATCTATTCAAAAAGTCTACGATGAAGGAAAAGCCTAACGATAAACAATTTATCGTTTAAGAACTCAATTATTAAATTTTAAATTAAAATTCTTTAATTTTAATTTAATTAAATTTTTTTAAATTTTTTTGGAAAGGGTTAGGGTTAGGGTTAGGGGAGGGTTAGGGTTAGGGTAACCCTAGCCCCCGCCCCTTTTGCCGCCGGCGGTAGGTCTCTCCTGTGCCGCCGCCCAGTCGCCTCGCCTCTGCCACGCCGCCCCTACGCCTCGCCGCCCCTCCGCCTAAGACCGGCGTCAAAACGTGCGGCCAGCTAGGGTTGCGGCCGTGCGCCGTTCCTTTTTTCTTGTGCGCGCGCTACGTGCACGATTTTTACGGTTTTTCGATCCATTTTTTTCACAAAAAATTCGAAAACTAATCCTAAAGAGACGACCAGAGGCTCTGATGCCACTGTAGGGTTGATTTAGATGCGGAAATGTGTTTTATCAACCCGATTATAGATCTAGTCATGTTCAACGATTAGTTTTCTTGGATTTCAACGACGAACACGATATAGAAACGACTTCATAGTACCTGTAGCGTTGAACGTGTGATTGTCGGATGCAAGACTTGATAATACAAGCCCTCTACTCGTATCCACGCACATAAGAAGTGTCGTAAATATAATTATCTAGTGATTATGTGTTAACTTGAATATAATTAAGATTTAGTTATTTACGTTTTTCTTAACGAGAGTAACGTAACCTCTATAATTATAAGTTCAACAACAATAATATACATTGATTTCTAGAAAGAAAAACTAGAAGAGAAAGTTTTCTCAACCCACGTCAAAAGCATTGCCAATTACCAATCTCGGTGTGGATCACTTATGAAGATTTCGTACTATCAAAGCTCATTCCAATTAATACTCTAAACATTAGTGCATTGGAACCCTTGATTGATATCTAGAGAAACAAACACATGAATCTAAAATTCAACAGAATGAACTATATCTCATATTTCGATTGTTAAAACACATTTTCATTAATACATTAGCAACCATACAAGAATCACTGTCATGTTGAATCTATTTTGAACCTTTCTACCAAATAGAATAGAAGAATATTTTGAAAATGATTTTTTGCTAGTCTTCTATTTATAGAGGTTTTGTAAGCCCTTTGAAACCTAATTTCAATTAGAACAAGCCATCCTTAAAAGTGGGTAAAGTAAAAGAAAATACATTTGATATGCTATTAGGACTTCAATCCTATCATTCTCTAAAAAAAATCTCAACTTCAACTCTATCCTTATAATATTGATAACCTCAATTGACTTTGTCCTTTAATCGACAAATTGCTCTCTCCTCTAAATCACCTTAATTCCCTCTCCCCTAGCACAAAAATTACTCTTCTCCCACACCACATCATATTCACCGCGAATAGCTTGAAATCGAAATAAGATTCTCCACGAGTTGTTTAAAATCGACATCATATTCATCACGAGTAGGTTGAAATCGTTTTTTGCTAACAAAAAACTTGGAATTAAGCATGTTCCGCAAAAAAACTAGGTATATATAGTGACTTTTCCCTGGTTCATTTGTGTTTTTCATGTTTCTTTTGTGAATTAGATAACTCAAGTGAGTAGTGAATAATATGTATATTTTCGATTCTCCTTTTTTCAAAATGAGTCTTATATTGATGTAGTCAAAACGAGTAACCGAGTGAAATTGAGTGAGTCAAATGATCACAGTGAGTGATAGAGTCTCATCCAGTCGCACTCAGTCACAGAGTCATATTGAAACACATGGTCGTAGTGGGCCACAAAGTCTCATCGAGACGCATAAACGCACTAGATCACAGACATATTGAAACACATGGTCCTAGTGGATCACAAAGTCTCATCAATTTGCACGATCGCACTTGGTCACAAAGTCTTATCGAGTCGCACAGTCGCACTAGGTCACATATTCATATTAAAATACATGGTCGTAGTGGGTTAAAAAGTTGCATTGCCTCAAAAAGTCTCATCGAGTCGCACAGCCGCACAGGGTCACATATTCATATTAAAACACATGGTCGTAGTGGGTCACAAAGTTGCATTGGGTCACAACTCATCAATTCGCACAGTCACACTAGATCACAGAGTCATATTGAAACACATGTTCGTAGTTGATCACAGAGTCACATTCGGTCACAAATTCTCATCAAGTCACATGGGCGCTCTGGGTCACAAATTCATATTGAAATACATGGTCGCAGTGGGCCATAATCTCATTCGGTCACAAAGTCTCATTGAGTTGCACTGGGTCACAGAGTCATATTGAAATTGAAACACATGGTCGCAGTGGATCATAGAATTTACTCTCTTTTAAGTTTTCTATTACAGGTGTAATGGATTTAGTGGATGAGAAAATTACACTGATTTACTTTTTGTATGATGGTAAATGGAAAAAAATGAAAATGGAGAATCTGAATGGGTTGGTAGAGTTCAGAAAAACCAGAGTATTTTTCTAATGTCCCCTAATTAGTCTGACATACCAGCAACTTATTGATGAGTTATGCGCATAGATGATGGTGAAAAAAATATAACGAAGTTTAAGTAAGCTATTTCCAATATGTATGAAAATAGGAAGCCAACATATATAATCAATGACAAGCATCTTATTTGTTATCAGCTCGATCGCATAAGAGGAATTCGACCACTGCCATATGTGGAGATAAAATCGAAAAGTATGAGTGTGAAATGGAAATTGAGAGAGAAGTTGAACCTTTAATTCCTCCTTTTGGAAGCATTGCTAGAGGAAGTTAAATGGAGGTGTTGTAGATTATGATGATTGTGTTATTGTAGGTTCAAATAACTAAAGTAGAGTTGGGAGTAATCCAACGGAAACAATAAATATTTTGGATTCGGATAATTTTGATAGTGAACATACCAGCGTGTTAAGAGAAGATGATGGTTGTGCCATGAATATAGTTGTTGATGAAGTTGTTTGTGGCATTGTAGAAGTTAATACTGACGTGCCAACAGAACATAAGGAAAGTCATGGTGATGGTGATTGTGAGAATAACTTGGAAATGGTTATTGTGAGTATAACGAGAAGCCTAACAATCGAAATTCAGTCTTCGAGTTCGAAGATGGATTGCAACTTAAAATTGGGCAAGAGTTTGATATCAAGAAGGATGTATAGGCATTTGTAACGAAGGTTTCACTTGAAGTTTCTTTTAGATATACAACATTGAGTTCTGATTCAAAGCTGTGGGAAGTACGATGCCAGTTTGTCGAAAGTGGTTGTAAGTGAAAATTACACGTGACAACAATCCTGAATTACAAATGGTTTAGTGTGAAAACACACTATATCATTCATAAGTGTTCATTTGTATCTAAATCGACAGAAGCTATAAAGGGTATAGTGAAATTGGTTAAAGATTATTTGAGTCAAGAATATGTCGGGAAATATGTAACACCTCCGACAAAATAATTGATGGCTTGTGTAAAATCAAAATACCAAAACAATGTGTTGTATTTGATGGCATTAAGAGGTAAATTCAGTGTTCAAAAAGAGACTCGTGGTGATGACTTTGAACATTATAGGAGGGTTCCATGGTGGTTGCACATGTTTTTCAGAAAGAAATCTCGGATCTGTCGCAAATCTTCAGCTGGACAGTGATGGGAGAAGCTTCAAATACCTTTTTATGGTTGTGGGAGCGGCTATAAGAGGATGGAAATATATGTATAAAGTGGTTATTGTGGATGCAACATTTTTCACAGGAGTGTACAAGGGAGCATTGGTCGTTGCAACTGCGCTAGATGGTGAACATCACCAATATCCTCTTATTTGGGGAATAGTCGACAGAGAGTAGGATGAATCATGGATGTGGTTTATGTCAAGGTTGAAAGAGGTGATACTAGATGGACGTGATGTCGTTGTGATATCTGATCGCCATAAAAGCTTGATAAAAAAATTCAAAATGTACAAAGAAGCTGATCATGGTTTTTGTGCGTGTCATATATTACAAAACATAAAGAGCTACCTCAATAAAAGACAAGGTAGAAAGAGTTCAAAGAGTGATACGATGGCAAAAAATATTCTTCAAATGTGCAACACCATACACGGTGAACGAATTTGAAGAGCTATTTAATGATTTCAAGGCTAGATACAAATATTACCATTGTGACCTATGTGACCTTTATGACTATTGATCTTTACGCAAGTAACCTAATATTGCCAAGTATTTGGAGAAAGAAGAACTTGATCCCGTTAAATGGGTAAGATGCAAATTTAAGGGTGAAAGGTACAACTTATTAAGCACTAACGAGGCCAAGTTAATAAATTCCACATTGAAGGCGTCAAAAAAGTTTTGGTCCTAGCACCTTTTAGATATTTGTTTGGGAAAGACAAGGGAATGGTTCAATAGGTATAGGTTGGAAGAAGCTACTGGTGATGATTCTAAAAATTTAACACCGTATGTTGAGAAAACGTTACATGAATGGTTTGGACAAGCATCCAAGTATGAGGTTATGGAATTAAATAGGCTGAGTGATGAGTATTAGGCAAGAAATGAGAAGGGTAGAAGATCTGTAGTGAGTCTTCAAAAAAGAATATGTGATTGCAAAATGTTTGATGTGGATAAGTATTCATGCAATCGCGCAATTACGGCTGAACATAAGGTTGATAAAGGTCAAAACACACCAGAACTATGTTCAACATACTACCTCAGGGAGACATTGCATTTGGCTTACCAAGAAACCGTGTATTCTCTTTCTGATTGTAGTGAATGAAATATTCTTCTACAATATTCTAAAGTTACGGTTCTACCTTCTATGTTGGCTGAGAAAAGACAAAGTGGAAGGTCTAAAGAGAATCGTTATCTTGGACCCGGTTAGGCTCGAAGAAAAACCTCATCTTCGTCGAGACAAACGGGTTCAAATGCCAATATCGCTGACAGTGTTTGGAATGTAACAACCCAGACAACGCCAACTTAAAAAAAAGACCTTAGTGACTTTCATCATTATAAATCGATAGATTCGTCAAGCTCGTATCTATTTTTACTCAATGAAGTTTAAGGACTAATTTGACCTTTTTGACTTTGCGAGTCTTGCGACCCTTGCAACCCATGCGACCCTTGTGACCCTTGAGACATATGCGACCCATGCAACCCATGAGTGTAAACCAAATATATATTTACGATTCTATAAATGCAGAAGTCAATCGTAATAGAATAATTAAATCAACCTAAACAATAGATAAATCACTTACTTGAATTTTCCATGTTTTTCATTCGGTAGGTCTTTTCTCCAATGCCTATTCCTCCAATTTCTCCTTCAATCTCTCTTTGATGATATAAGAGAGTTTTTTTTGTATTTGTGTTTTTTTTTGTGATTATTGGTACCATATCAATTCAAAGGGTATTAGATAATTTTGTAATAATGAAAAGACATGTCCTAAAAGACATGTCTTTTGATACATACCCTTTAAATTTTATTAATTACAATAAATCCTGAATTTATAATTAATCACAAAACGATCATTAGATTTTTATAATTGTGGAATGGCACGGAGGGATTTTCACCCGATAAGTTTCTCTTCAATACAACACTAATCATCACTGTGTGTACCTCAATAACAATTATCAAATACTTATATTTATATGAATCAACGTTAGAATAAAATTTCTAACATTCGCCCACTTGATTCATATAAGACAAGTATATATAAAATCGTTGAGCTCACTTAGATGACCATATATAAGAGTCATAACTCTATAAGAATTCAATTGACCGAATCATGACGGTCACGGGACTGGCAAACTTCCCGATTCTTTCAGTGTACCACAAATCAATATAATTCAAACTACAATAATTTGATAAGATAGACATCTAAAATTATCTTATCCCACAATGTCTTTAAACAAAGACTAAATATCTATAATCATAATAAATATGCATAACTGAAATATGATTCATAGATAAGCAAAATCAAAACGTACATTGATATCTAGAGTACAAATAAACTTCAATGAGCAAGACTTATATTCATACATGTATAATCATCACCAATACAAGGACTTTGCGACTACTCCCATTTCACTAACATGGCAAAATAAAGATCTTTGGAGCTAGTCCTTTAGTCAACGGATCCGCGATCATATCATTGGTGTCGATATGCACAATTTCAACTCTTTGATTTTGCACTTCTTCTTTAACCGATAGATATTTTAAATACATATGTTTGGCACTCTTGGAGTATCTATCGTTCTTCGAGAAGAATACGCCTGCCGCGTTATCACAATATTTGTTCATCAGTTTAGCAATTGTACCAATGATGCCTAAACCATGAACAAAATTACGGAACCACAACGATTGAACTATAGCTTCAAAGCACGCTATAAATTCGGTCTCCATAGTGGAAGTAGCAATGACAGACTGCTTACCACTCTTTCATGAAATAGCTCCCCCAGTTAGAAGGAACAAATAACCAGTTGTCGATTTTCGAGTATCCGAGCATCTGGCATAGTCTGAGTCTAAATAACTAACAATCTCAAGATTGCTAGTTCTTCTATATGTGAGCATGTGATCCTTGGTGCCTTGTAGATATCTTAAAACTTTCATTGTAGCTCTGCAGTGAAATTTTTCAGGATTTGATTGGTAACAACCCAACATACCAACCAAAAAACTGATATTCGGTCTAGTACAAGTTTGAGCATACATCAAACTTCCGACTAAAGAGGCATAAGGAATGGCATCCATTTCCTTACGCTCTAAGAAATTCTTAGGACAACCGGATAGACTGAAACGATCCCCTTTCTGTATGGGAACCGGACTTGGTGAACATGATTCCATTTTAAATCTTTCTAAGACTGTGTCAATGTAAGCCTTTGGAGACAATCCCAAAATTCCTTGTGATCTGTCTCGAAATATTTCTATTCCGACCACATAGGAAGCCTCACCCATATCTTTCATCTCAAAGTTACTAGAGAGATAATCCTTAACATCATGTAATAACCCACGATCATTGGCGGCAATTAGAATATCATCTACATACAATACTAGGATTATAAACTTGCTTCTTACAATCTTTATGTAGATACACCGATCAACGGTCATTTTTACAAACCCATATGACAATATAGCATCATTGCACTTCAAGTACCATTGTCGAGAAGCTTGTTTTAATCCATAGATGGATTTCTTCAACTTACATACCAGATTGCTTCTACTTGTGGTCTCAAAACCTTGAGGCTGATCCATATATACCTCTTCTTTTAAATCTCCATTGAGAAAGGCTATTTTAACATCCATTTGGTGAAGCTCAAGATCAAAGTGAGCCACCAAAGCCATGACAATCCTTAAAGAGTCTTTTCTAGAAACCTGAGAGAAAGTCACTTTGTAGTCAATACCATTCTTTTAAGTGTAACCTTTGGCGACTGATAACACGTAATTTGTTATAGTTTTTATATCATTCTTAGGTATAGTTTAGAGTAGATTAAAGGCTGGCTTTATACCTCTCGACATTTCCCTTAGAGCCTCGTTTGGTCTTAAAGACCCATTTACAACCAACTCTTTTAGAATTCTTCGGCAATTCCGTCATTTCCCAAACATTGTTGTCATCCATAGATTTCAACTCTTCCTTCATGGACATTAACCATTTGTCAGAATTTATACTGCTCATGGCTTGGTCAAAAGAGACTTGGTCGTCATTCATGCTCAAGTCATTTTCATGTTCAAGTGCATAACACATATAATCATTTGAAATAGCTGGTCTTCTATCTCTAGTAGACCTCCTCAAAGCTATTCCTTTTGAGGTTGCACTTGTCCATTTGCTTGAACATTTTCTTGCTCTTCTTGAATAATGGCATCAGTAACTAGGTGTGGAGTATCCATTTGTTGTTGTTCCATATTCACGCCCTTTGGTTGTACTACAATAATAGGAACATCAACATAAGATGAATCACTTGATGGATTTTGGTCCATCAATGACTCTCTTATCTCGATATCATGTGCTCCCACACTCCCACTGATTTCGCCATTCTAAATGAAGCGAGCATTCCCAGACTCTACAATTCTCGTACTATGGTTTGGACAATAGAATCTATAACATTTTGACCTCTCTAGATATCCAATAAAATAACCAATAATGGTTCTGGAATCCAATTTCTTTTCATATGGATTATATATCCTCACTTCGGCTTGACAGCCCCATATGTGAAGATGTCTTAAACTAGGTTTCATTGATGTCCACTGTTCGTAAGGTGTCTTAGGAACTGCTTTAGTAGGTAACCTATTCAAAATGTATGCAGTTGTCCTCAATGCATACATCCACAATGAAATAGGTACAGAAATATTACTCATCATACTTCTAACCATTTCCATAAATGTACAATTACACCTTTCTACAACGCCATTTTGTTGTGGCGAGCTGAGCATTGTATATTGCGCACAAATGCCCTTAGACTCAAGAAGTTTCTTAAATGGACCTAGAATTTGTCCAACTTCTGATGTCTTTCCATAATATTCACCACCTCTATCGGAACGTAGTATCTTAACCTTTCTATTTAGCTGTCTCTCAACCTCCGTAATGAATGTCTCAAGGACATTAACAGATTAGGACTTTTCATGCAGCAAATAAAGGTAACAGTACCTAGAGTAATCATCAATGAAGGTGATGAAATACTATTCACCTTCCCAAGATGTTACATCAAAAGGACCACAAATATACGTATGTATTAAATCGGGTAATCCGCTACTCCTTGTGGTAGTACGTTTAGACACATTTTGGTTTTCTTACCCTTAATGTAATCCACACAAGTATCATTCCAATCGGTAAAATCCAACTGAGACAAAACATTAGTTTTAATTAGTCTCATAATCCTCTCCTTGGATATATGACCGAGTCTTTTATGCCACAAGTCAGCGGAGGACTCATTAAGTGCATTCCTCTGTCAGCGGAGGACTCGTTAAGTGCATTCCTCTTCATACCAACATCCTGTTCAGTCAAAATATGAAACATGGAATTAATAAATTTAGAACTTAGATTGAAACAATACAAAGTATCTGATAATAAACCAGTACCACATAGGTTTTTACCACGATACAATGAAAAACAACCATGTCCAATCTTAAATTCAAAACCTAATACATCCAACCTTGAAGTGGAAACAAGATTTCTAGAACAATCAGGAACATATAAATAGTTTTCTAGATCCAAGCAATAGCTCGTATCTAACACGATTCTATATGTCCCGACACCTTCAACTCTAGCTTTCATCCGGTTTCCCATAAACAGAAAGCTTTCACTTTCCGGCATTCGTTGGAGATTTAGGTAACCCTGTATAATATTAGACACATGAGTGGTCGCACCAGTATCAAGCCACCAAGTATTAGAAGGTACTTCAATCAGATTTGATTCGAAGCATACTGAAACGAAATGTATACCTCGTTTTTCAAACCATGCCTTCCTTTTCAGGAAATCAGCCTTCTTGTGCCCATGTTTTTTGTAAAAGAAACATTTCAGATTTTCTTGCCCTTCACCAGGCTGCACCTGATATGGCTGCTTTCCCTTTTTCTTTCTTTTCTTACTTGGAGCTTTGCCGCCACTTGAACCAGCATTTGGATAGCCACGATAAGCAAAATTGGCTTGGGGATATTTGACCTTAAGGTCTTCCTTTTGCCTTGCTTCCTCTTGCATGAGCATGGCCTTGGTATCCGAAAGAGACCATTTTTCCTTGAGTTGGTTGTAAGTTCTCCGAAATTGCTTGAAATCATCACCTTTGCACGATTTCAGCATGAACTCAACTAACACACGCTCACCAAGATCAATATCCAAACTTTTGAGCCGGTTGTAGGTATTCACCATATGAGGGATATGGTCATCCATAGACTGAGATATGTTGTACTCTCTCGTTGATAAGTCATTAATGAGAGCAGCAACAACAGACTTATCCACGATGTCTGTCATGGTACACTTCTTAATCTCAGCAAGGAATTCCTTCACATTTTCAGTCTTAGGTTGGGAAGGCTTAACATTATGCGATATGCTAAGCTTGATAAAGCTCATCATAAGCCTATTCGACCTATCCCAATTCTCCCACAGTTTCTTGTCTGCCTCAGAACTTGTATCAGTCGGTTTAATAGGCTCATCCATAATGAGAGCTGAATCGAGTCCCATAAGACCATCAGTTAGCTTCACATATTCAATCCAGTCGTCATAATTATGCCCATTAAACTTGATACCATTGGCAGTCATCTTAACGTAGTGTAGACCACTGCAAAATAATCACATCTCACATTTAATTTGCTTTGAATTGAGAAAATAATTTAGACTATATAACTTATACTAAAATATTATATTTAAATTCACATTTGGGCAGAATCTAAACACAATCAACATGCATCAAACACAACTTATATAAGATTAATCACAATGTTACTTTAACATATAAGCCATATTTGGATGTACATCATATGTTAATTAAACAAAGTTCATAATTTACTTCAATTGTTATTAAACATGAGTAAGATCTACCTTTGGATAACTGTATAATTAGATGTTAATAAGTATAAATATTTATCATCATTCTTAAATGTCATTATGAAGTTAAACATATATATAAATAATTTAAATCATTAATGAATTCGAGTGGGCCACTTTGGTGACTAACGCACTCAATAAATATTAATGAATTAAATTATGTAACCTTTAAGAAATACTTAGAATTCCATCAATATATTTAGGACCATTTCATCCATATAGTGAAAGATAAATTTGGTCCAGTGGCTGTGCTTAGACCCACGACACGAATATTCCGGGTTCGTATCCGCTCATAACTTTTTATTATTATCTTTTTTTATTTTTTTATACAGATACATACACATGTATGTATCACCCTCAACCTTAAGAAATTTAAACAGTGATGAAGAAGTGTTCTACCCGTCGAGTTTGATTCGGAACCACCAAAATTCCGAGAAAACAACCGTCGGGCGACTGATTTCCGAATCACTTAGTCGAATTGCTTCGAAATATCAAAATCCGAAACAACCAAATCGCGTTTTCGCGTTTCCGTCGGTCCACACCGAGATGCAAAATTCGGAGGACCGATCCACCATAAAAACCACACAGTATTGATAGGAAACAGTATAATGAATCGGTTGGAAACTCACGGAGAAACCCACCGGAAAAAATATCGACCGAAAAAACAAACCGCCATATCCAAAATCAAACGGCAATAAATTTGCCGTAAACGAACGGCAAATCTGCACGTTCGTTATTTAATTGGGAAGGCCGGCACAGAAGCATGCCGATGGGAGGGTTCGGTGATTTGTAGGAGCAGATAGTTTGATTAAGAAACCATTGCTTCCGATTGAATTTTTTTTTAACACGGTGACAATTAAATAAAAAAATTAATTTATTTAAACCCGTTTCATCAACGAAGAATTTTTATAAACAGTGATTCAATTATTCTATTATTACGCTCTGATACCAATTGTAAATCAAATATATATTTACGATTCTATAAATGTGGAAGTGAATCGTAATAGAATAATTAAATCAACCAAAACAATAGATAAATCACTTACTTGAATTTTCCATATTTTTCATTTGGTAGGTCTTTTCTCCAATGCCCATTCCTCCAATTTCTCCTTCAATCTCTCTTTGAAGATATAAGAGAATTTGTTTTTTGTATTTGTTTGTTTTTATGATTATTGTTACTTTATCAATTCAAAGGGTATTAGACAATTTTGTAATAATGAAAATACATGTCCTAAAAGATATGTCTTTTGATACATACTACTTTAAATTTTATTAATTACAATAAATCCTCGATTTGTAATTAATCACAAAACCATCATTAGATTTTTATAATTGCGGAATGGCACGGAGGCATTTTCACCCGATAATTGTCTCTTCAATACAACAGTAATCATCACCGTGTGTAACTCAATAACAATTATCAAGTACTTATATTTATATTATCAACGTTAGAATTCTAACAATGGGACCCATGTGACCCTGTGATCTTTGCGACCAATGTGATCCTTTTGATCCATGCGACATATGAACCACTTTGGACATAAGCGACCATGTGACCCATGCAACCCATGCAGCCTATGCGACCCTTGCGACATATGCGACCCATGGGACCCTTGCGACCCATGTGACCCATGTGATCCTTCTGACCCATGTGACCCTTGTTACACGTCGTTTCGATGTCAGACTCATGTGTTTTCGAATGCCAACTATGCCTTTTTTTTGAGTGCCAACTATTTTTTAAATACGTATGTCTTTCATACATTCTCATATGTCCATCCATCTCTTTACTATTAAAAGGTTCATCATGTTTACTAAGCCTCACCATCTCACCCATTTGACATTGAATCCCATCTCTCTCCTCTCTTCGTCTACGACTCTAACCCCAAATTCTCTGAAAAAGTTTTGTAACCTTCATGGACTTTGTGACCTTTGCCACAAAAGTGACATGGTGAACACATGGCATCGTGTTGTCTCTGTGTTACTCAAGGTCTTGGTAATCGGCAGACTCGGTTCTATGCAGCCACACTAAAGTCCATACACCATGGATGGAGGATATTGTGATGTATTTGCATTACTTAAGGTTTGGTTATCAGAGGACTCAGACATCGTGTTGTATCTACGCTATTTAAGTTCAGGGTTGCAAGCAAACTGGAAGATGGTGTTGAGTCACACACAAGTCTTTATAATGATTTACGAAAGATGACATCCTGGTGTCTCTACGAATGTGACCTTTGTGACCTTTTGTAACATTTGTGACCTTTTTCAATCATTATAAACAAATCCATATTTAAACATTGAAAATTTCTTATTTTGCATGTTCCTATTTATGTGAAATCCATAAATTTGTTTTCCTCCGGTCATCCTAAAAAATCCATGCATTTTTCGACCCTCAATTGGCATTAAAAAGAATGACTCAAGTTTAAACGAGAACCCATCCAACTCATGTGACTCAGTATGACCCTTGTATGATCCTCAATTGGCATAAATTAGAACAATGCATATTAAAACGGGAACCCATCCGACTCATGCGATCCAATATGACCCTTGTGTGACCCTCAATTGGCATAAATTATAACGATGCATATTTAAATGGGAACCCATCCGTGACCAAATATGACCCTTCTTTGATCCTGGATTGAAATAAATTAGAACGATATATATTTAAACAGGAACCCATCCGACTCATGTGATCCTTGTTCGACCCTCAATTAACATAAATTATAATGATGCATATTTAACCGTTGAAAATATCTTATTTTGCATGGTTTTTGTCCTTTCATCCTTATATATTGTTCCTAATTATGTGAAAAATGACTATTGTGACCTTTGTGACGATTCGACCCATGCGACCCATGCATGACTCTATAGAAATGTCATTTTCAACTTTCAACCCAATATCACGGGAACCCATCCGACTCATGCAACCCAATATGACCCTTGTGCGACCTTCAATTGGCATAAATTAGAACGCTACATATTTAAGCGTTGAAAATTTCTTATTTTGCATTGCTTCTATCATTTCATCCTTATAAATCCATAAATTCGTTGAGTTCACATCTATTGTTCCTAATTATGTGAAAAAGAACTACTGTGACCATTCGATCCATGCGACTCTTGCATGAATCTTTAGAAAAGTCATTTTCAAAATTTTTGAATTGTAGCTGTTCAATTAAGAATCAATATAGATAATAATATTGATAATTTCGAAATTTGAACAACTTTTAAATGTGTTGTTCTCAAATTTTCTCATTTTAATACAACAAGTTCGTAAACCACTACTATCACTTTTGAAACACATTTTTCTTTCTTATTTTTTCTTCTTTTTAATCATTAGATTTTCCAGAATATACGTGAAGCAAGGAAGCCCTAGAAAGACATCTTTGATATTTTGCCCTTGAAAAGACATATGTCTTTTTTAAAAAAGATGACTATTCTATTTATGTTAATTTAAAAAATTTTAAAAATTCATTTTTAAATTTTAAAAAATAAATTAGTCTAGTCAAAAGAACTCAAATATCACAGATCCAATATTGAACTTAGATAAAAAAAATTAAAATTGGGAGAAACAAAATATATATAAATATATAAAATTAACTAAAATATACATATATTGAAAATAATATCGAGAATAAAATATTTTATAAATTTATTTTACAATGATGTGATATAAATATTTTTTAATATAAAAAACTAGACAATAACTAAAGGCGGAATATCAGATATACCCTCGTAGGGCTAATTCAAAAATACCCTCGTAAAATAATTATTAAATAGGAAAAAACTGAAGAAAAGACAAAGGTCATTTGCGTCGCATGGATTGCTTATGTCATTGAGTCGCAAGGGTCATTTGCGTCGCATGGGTTGCTTATGTCATTAAGTCATAAGGGTCGTTTGAGTCGCATGGATCGCTTGATATTATGTCTCGTGAGTCGCTTCATATTATGCCTAATGGGTGCTTGAGTCGCATGGGTCACTTGAGTCGCAGTGAGTTGGTTGAGTGTCGCAGAGGGTCTAAGGGTCGTTTGAGTCGCATGGATCGCAAGGGTCGGTTGAGTTGCATAATGTATTCGTAATGGACATTTTGCAGGCGGCGCCAAAGCTAAAGTTTGTGTATGAATTCAAGTACATGGACAGAATGTCAGAGATCACCACCAAGTGTTATCCTCACGAGACAATAATAAAGCTGAGAGGGATCTTAGATGAATATGAGTTGCATTACTTCGAGAAGGTGATATGATCCTGGATGACGTCAAGGACGCGACCAATAACGCAGAAGAGGATACGACCTTCAGCGGAAAAGAAGAGTCGGACAGCGCGACCAGACCAAAGGATGTTGGTCCCGTGACCCAAGCTAAGGCTAAGGAGGAGGAGGGTTTGGCCCTACCAGCTGGACTCGTGACCCGAGCCAAGGCTGCGAAGCTTAAGGACGCAATTATCGGGATTCTCGCGGCCGTCCATGTTGACGAAGATTATTCAAGTCCACGTGAAGTCACAATCCTACAAAATGTTATCCAACCCAAAGCCTGCCCCGTAACGGTTATTAATTAGGTAAGTGACCCGCGTGTACTCTTTTTCCTTCGTCGGTTTTGTCCCACGGGGTTTTCCGACGGGTTTTTAACGAGGCCGTGTGTCACTTTTCCTGCGACCTAATTGATAACCCGAGGGCTCCAAGACAAGTTCGCATTCCAATAAACATGAATTATAAAGCTTGTCTTAATATATTTTTTTGTGTTTTCAATGCATTTATTAGTGGTTTTGTATGAAGACCTTCATTTAATGTTGAGTTTAAGTTTGCATTGCCTTGTTTTCCTTAATATGGCCGGCCATCCTCTTGTAAACATCAACCTTGAACTTTTTGAATTTGATCTTGATTTTCCTTTGTGAAATCTTCTTGTTGGTGTGTAATATCCAACGTCTTGTTCGTTCTTCGTTGGTGTGTAACATCCATCGGAGATGAACTAGTGAATCGAGAGCCTTCCGCAACTCTCGTGTGACCATCCGTTCCACAACCCTTGTGCAACTC
>CM071874.1:9042607-9065510 GCA_036759665.1 Gynandropsis gynandra
TCCAATCAGGATCGCGTCAAGTCGTATCAGAGCTCGTTCTAGGAACAAAGGTTAGTTCAATTCGGTTTGTTTGTTTCGAACATATCTATTTGGTTTGTTTGTTTCGAACATATCTAGGGTTGAACACGACAAAAACAAAATAAATAAATATATATATATATATATCAATTTCGTACGTTTACGGTTCTTGTTACTCGTAACGTATCTATTCCTTGTCGTGGTTTTTTTTGTTTTCCGCTTGTGGCTGCTCCGTGTGTTCGTGTGCAGGAACTCGTGAGTAGGTGTACACAAAGAACCATAGGACAACATGGGGGAAATAGGCGTCGAGAACAGCCAGGTGAACGAGAGGCTAATCTAGGCTCTCGCGGCTCGTTTGGAGCCAAGTATCAATAACAAAATGGAGGAGTTTAAGCGAGAATTTCGACCCGAACATCCAACACGACCAAGAGATGTTCATGCATTCCCACAACAAGAAAGGAACCAGCATGAAGAGGATAGCAACTACTACGAACGAGATAGTTCATCCTCGTCCCGAAGTAGTCACCAACGGCGGCGTGTGCCAAGGGAACGACGAGACGAACCGAGGGACGACCTCGCTGGTTTCAAGCTGAAGATTTCGGTATTCCATGGTAAATCCGACCCGGACACATACGTCGAGTGGGAGAAAAAGGTGGAGCTCGTTTTTGGTTGTCAAACCTACCCCGAGGCCAAGAAGGTTAGGGTGGCGGCGACGAAGTTCTACGACTATGCCTTGAGTTGGTGGGATCAACTCACGATTTCTAGGCGGAGAAACGTCAAAGAACCAATAGCAACTTGGCTGGAAATGAAAACGATAATGCGCAAAAGGTTCGTGCCAAGCCATCACCACCGAGAGGTACATAGGCGGCTACAGAAGCTCACCCAACGAAACCGTTCCGTGGATGAATATTTCCAAGAGATGGAGCTGCTCATGTTGCGGGCTGACCTTACGGAGGATCGAGAGGCGACGATGTCTCGGTTCTTTTGAGGATTAAACTTAGACATCAAAGACAACCTCGAGTTGCAACACTACGTGGAGGTCGAGGAAATGCTTCACAAAGCGATCCTCATCGAACAACAACTCCAGCGACGAAGGAACCCCCAATCGGACTATGGGGCTGGAAAATATGGCCAACAACGGAATGAGAAACCGAGCTATCCAAGGAAGGAAAACACGGTTCCAGCGGGCAACGACGCGCCAAAGGCACAAACGGCGAGCCAAGACGCGACGAGAGCAGGTCCAATCGCACCGCGGGACAAAGGAAATGCCGAGGCCACAAATTCAAGGGCTTGGGACGTGAAATGTTTCAAGTGTCACGGGAGAGGACACTATGCCAGTGGGTGCACAAACAAGAAAGTCATGATCCTTCATGACGATGGCGAGTTGGAGTCCGAGGACGAAGCGGCCGAATTGTCGGAGGAGATGCGTGAGGAGGAACCAGCCACGGGCGAGTTGCTGGTCGCACGATGTTCTCTGAATGTACAACTTAAGGGTGGCGAGCAAGAACAGCGAGAAAATCTGTTCCACACCCGCTGCCTTGTTCATGGTAAAGTATGTAGCGTTATCATCGATGGAGGAAGTTGCACAAATGTTGCGAGCGCTACGATAGTCCGAAAGCTCGGATTGAAAGTCCAAAAACATCCGAAGCCATATAAGCTTCAGTGGCTGAATGAAAATGGCGAGATGAAGGTTACAAGCCAAGTGACCATGCCCATTGCCATAGGCAAATATGAAGACGAAATTTTGTGCATTGTGCTGCCAATGGAGGTGAGCCATATTCTACTCGGTAGACCATGGCAATCGGATCGCAAGGTAAAACACGACGGTTATACTAATAAACATTACTTTGAGTATAATGGCAGGAAGACCATCCTTGTTCCATTGACACCTAAGGAAGTATTGCAGGACCAATTGCATTTGAAGAAGCAAAGCGCGCTCGAACTTAGATCGTCAAATTTTTACGCGAGATCGGGTGAGATCAAGAAATCTCTTAATTCGAATCAGTCCGTACTATTATTTGTTTATAAGTAAGCTCTCTCGAGCTTAACTAACCTTGCACTGGTGCTGCCGAGTGAGATTTCTAAATGATTGCAGGAATATGGATATGTCTTTCCCGAAGAGAACCCCACCGGATTGCCACCGATACGTGGAATCGAACATCAAATCGATTTCGTTCCCGGAGCCACGTTACCAAATCGACTAGCCTACCGAACCAATCCCATGGAAACTAAGGAGCTGCAAAGGCAAGTGGAAGAGCTCATGGCCAAGGGACACATTCGCGAAAGTATGAGTCCTTGCGTCGTGTCCTTGCTGCTTGTGCCAAAGAAAGATGGCAGCTGGCGCATGTGTGTTGATTGTCGCGCAATCAACAACATTACGGTGAAGTATCGACATCCTATTCATAGGCTAAATGAAATGTTAGATGAATTGCATGGAAGTAGGATATTTTCAAAGATAGATCTTAAAATTAGTTATCATCAAATTAGGATGAAGGAAGGTGATGAGTGGAAAACGACGTTTAAAACTAAGCACTGATTGTATGAGTGGTTAGTTATGCCCTTTGGATTATCGGATGCACCTAGTACCTTCATGTGTTTAATGAACCATGTGCTTAGGGAGTATATAGGTAGATTCGTGGTAGTCTACTTTGACAATATTTTGATTTATAGTAAGAGCTTGGAGGAACACTTAGGCAACCTAGAATTAGTATTGAAGGTACTTAGGAAAAAAGAGTTGTATGCCAACTTAAATAAATGTACCTTTTGTACGGATAACGTCGTATTTCTAGGTTTTGTAGTAAGTGCAGATGGCGTGAAGGTCGACGAAGAGAAGGTTAAAGCCATTCGAAAATGGCCGAGCCCAAAGATCGTCGGAGAAGTCCGAAGCTTCCATGGACTCGCGGGTTTTTTACCGGCGATTCGTAAAGGACTTCAGCACCTTGGCCACCCCTCTTACTGAAGTCATTAAGAAAAACGTGGGATTCAAGTGGGGAGAAGCGCAAGACACAGCGTTTCAGATGCTGAAAGAGAAACTAACTAACGCTCCGTTACTTATATTACACGATTTTCTTAAAACATTTGAAATTGAGTGTAATGCATCCGGTGTAGGAATTGGTGCAGTCTTAATGCAGGATCGAAAGTCGATTGCCTACTTCAGCGCAAAACTCGGAGGTGCAACTCTCAACTACACCACTTACGACAAAGAGCTTTACACGCTTGTGAGAGCGTTGCAAACATGGAAGCATCACTTATGGCGTTTTTGAGTTCAGAAGCGAATGATTTTTAAACCCGGTGACCAAGTTTGGATTCACATACGAAAAGAACGATTCCCGAACGAGTGGAAGTCCAAATTGATGCCCCAGATCGACGGCCCATTCTCAGTGACAAAAAAGATTAGCAAAACCGCCTACCAACTTGATTTTCGAGGTAAGTACAACGTGAGTTCTAGTTTTAATGTTACTGACTTGGTTCCTTTTGTCGCAGATCAAGCGGATTTTAAAGCAAATCCTTTTCAAGTAGGGGGTATGATATGATCCTGGATGACGTTGAGGATGTGACCAATAACGGAGAAGAGGACGCGACCTCCAGCACGGAAGAAGAGTTGGACAGCACGACCAGACCGAAGGATGTTGGTCCCGTGACCCGAGCTAGGGCTAAGGAGGAGGAGACTTTGGCCCTACCAGCTGGTCCCGTGACCCGAGCCAAGGCTGCAAAGCTTAAGGACGCAATTATCGGGATTCTCGCGGCCGTCCATGTTCACGAAGATTATTCAAGTCCACGTGAAGTCACGATCCTACAAAATATTATCCAAGCCAAAGCCTTCCCCACATTCGTAATTAATTATGTAAGTGACCCGCGTGTACTCTTTTCTCTTCGTCGGTTTTGTCCCACGGGGTTTTCCGACGACGGGTTTTTAACGAGGTCGCATGTCACTTTTCTTGCAACCTAATTTATAACCCGAGGGCTCCAAGACAAGTTAGTGATCCAATAAACATGATATACAAAGCTTGTCTTAATATCTTTTTTGTGTTCTCAATGCATTTATTAGTGGTCTTGAATGAAGACTTTCATTTAATGTTGATTTAAGTTTGCATGGCCTTGTTTTCCTTAATATGGCCAGCCACCTTCTTGTAAACATCAACCTTGAAATTTTTGAATTTGATCTTGATTTTCCTTTGTGAAATCTTCTTGTTGGTGTGTAGTATCCAGCAAATTCGTTGGTGTGTAATATCCAACGTGTTGTTCGTTCTTCGTTGGTGCGTAACATCCATCGGAGACGAACCGGTGAATCGAGAGCCTTCCGCAACTCTCGTGTGACCATCCGTTCCATAACCCTTGTGCAACTCGTTGCAGCAAGGCCTATCTTTTCCAACCTTTAGGTCTAGAGCGTCCTTCCAATCGGGATCGCGTCAGAAGGAGTCACAATTTATGCATTTATTCCATTTCCAATGTGACTCCACATTGATGAAGGTTCAAATGTCTATCCTACTAAATCACTTCATGATTATACGGGACAAGAAGGAGTTTTGGTGTCTTAAATGGCATTTATCCGGTACTCTGTAGTGGAGCACGCACTAATTTCCGGATTGAAATGCAGACCATATCCCAAAGCATGGGAGTCCAAAAGGGGTCACACATTCAAGCTGAAGAATTTCGGCCATTGAAAGGTGACCCCCGCACAAATTAGTGAAAAGCTTGTGAAGGCAACGAATTCCGACGACCGGAAGAGGTTGGCAACTTTGATGTTGTTGACGCAAGTTATATCTCACAAGCCTTCAGTAGAAAACACTATTAGCCATGATCTCATTGACATGGTTGATGACTTGGAATTTTGTGAAGGCTTTCCATGGGGGCGTTACACATTCGAGAAGATTGTGGATAGTTGTCGCAAGCACGTTAGTGGGCAATCACCGAAACCAAAATGGTATTGTGGCGGTTTCATGATCCTACTAATGGTAAGTTGTTAATATATTATTCGAATAACGTGAAATTTTTCGTACTTTTGGCATTCTTATCATTTTGTTTTAATGTTAGTTACTTCCATTCAAAACCATCCTTAGTTTGGGCGGAACGGGATGGTATGTTGATGTTCTGGATGCAGATCCGTCATGCCCAAGAATGTGCAAAGAGATGGTTAAATCTAGTTTTAACCCGAAGTATGTAGATGTGATAAGGCGGATCAGAGATTCTAAGGTATCAATTACACAAGGGTCACAAGGGAAACAAAGGTTACATAGGGTAATAACGGTTATTTTTCGTTTTTCAAGATATTCGAAGTATTCTTCATATTGAACACGAAGAGGAGCTTTACTTTCTAATCTGGAGGATTACGAGGGATGCCATGATCTCAATGTTCATATATGGATGGAACATCTTCGTAGAAATCCGAAGGGTATTTTTTGGGAGGATATTCGTAAGCAAGAACTGCTGACACGAAAAGCAGCTCTTGATGATCAAAAGAAGGGAAAGAAAAGGGGACTAAGAGGAAGGAGAGCGTGAGTGAAAAAATAATAGAGGTTGAAGATGACGAAGACGAAGGATGGGTAGGTGTTGTTGAAGCTGATGAATAAAGAGAAGGTGATGTTGAAGCCGAAGGAGAAGGAGAAAAGAATCATCAAGATAATGCTGATGTTGCAGTCCCTCTGACACTAGAGCAGAAATTAATAGAGGAAATAAAGAAGTCGGAGAAAAGAATCATCAATGTCGTAAGAGACTTTCTAAGGGATGTTGGGTTTCATTTGCCTAATCCATATTCAAAGACTGTCGAGAAAGATTCAAGCACCGGAAACCACTCTTCCAACACTGTTAGTGATGATAATTTTGAATTCATTCAACGTCCAAATCCAATGTCAAGAAAAGAGTCAAGCCAAGAGCCGGTTGACTCTAGAGATGGCTCAGAAGAGGATTTGGCAAATATTGCTCATGATGAAGTTCCACCAAGTAAGTAATATTTAGTGAAAAAGGTCCTTTGAGAGTCAATTTCCATCGAGAGCCGGTATGGGTCGCAAGAGTCGGATAGGTCGCAGGGACACATAAGTCGTTGGGTCGCATAAGTCGCTAGGTCGCTAGAGTCGCATGAGTCGCATGGGTCGCATATGTCCCATGGGTCACTAGGTCACTAAAGTTGCATGGGTCGCATGGGTTGCATATATCCCATGGGTCGCAAGGGTCGCATCAATGTAACGAACGATGAGTCTAATGAATGAAGTAATTTTATGCAGATGTTCCAGTGGAACCTGTCGAAGAGGTCCACACTAAAGATACTTTAGTGGGTCCTGTCGATGACGTCGTCGACGAGGTTCCTTCCAAGGATACTCCAGCAGTGGGTCCTATCCAAGAGGACGCCACTATTGTCGAAGTACCACCAAGTAAGTACGATCATTTGAGTCTCAAAGGTCACATTGGTCACATTGGTTGAATGGGGCGCAAAAGGTCGTATTAGTCCCATAGGCCGCATAGGTCGCATGGTCGTATAGCTCGCATTGGTCACCATATGTTTAATAAAGTAAATTTTATGTAGGTGATGGACCTTTATCGAAGGAGTCTGCGTGATATGTTGAACCTCCGCCGGCGAAAAGAGCAAGAACAGTGCGAGGTAGAGGGCGAAGGAAAGACGTTGATGGAGAACCCACATAAAATATAGTTAAGAACCCGCAGAAAATGTAGTTCAAGAACCCGTAAAGAAGGTGGTTCAAGAACCTACAGGGAAATGGCAGTTTGTGTGGAATCCCAAGGGATTATTAAAGGGCGAGATAATCCGATTTCCTTCGTTCGTTGACCCTAGCGGTGAAAAGTTGGCTAATCTATATATATTCCTGAATTCACCTCGACATGAGTAGTGGTGGAAACTTAAGCTAGATATTCCTCAGGGCCAAAGTTTTGGGAGACTATATTAAAGTCCAACTTATGGCTTGAAGATGATGTATGTTTTTTTAAACCCTTAGTCACAGAGTTTTGTGTCATATGTATTCATATGTGTTATTTTTTTTTTGTTGCAGCAATTTGATGAGGCATTGATGGTGATGTCCTTTCGTTCGGCATTCATGTCCCGTATTTATCAGAATTATTATGGTTGTCATGTTGCTTTCATGCAGACGCTCATGCTGTGGATGTACGAGGATATGGAAACTTTTCCGAAAATTCTTAGTGATTTTTTAAATGCCAAGTATCCATTTAGAAGTACGAAAACACCAATGAGTGATTTCGAAGGCTTTGCCTCGGTTCTAAACATTTCATCGATCAAAAGTCGATTTGTAGGATGTCATTGGGTAGCCATCAAAGCGGATTTCGCGACCCGATGCATCACGGTATACGTCTACCAGAGCAGCATGAAGAAAAAACATATCGATCCGGTGATTGAGAAGGTAAGAAATGTTATTCCCAAGATGCTCATTCTCAGAGGGTTTCCTTCTTTGGCTTCTGGAGAGGATGAATGGAAGTATAAGCATTATGAAGGTCTGTCACGAACAAAAGTGCGAATGACTATGGTGTTTTCGCCTACAAGTTCATAAAAGCCTCGTTAATGAGAAGGCGTAATACTTTTCCCTTCTTTTGCGATGACAATGTTACTTCCATGTGTGAGAAGATGACGGCTGATATATTTATTAATGGAAAATGTATTCCTCCACTCCGAGACTAACTTGATATTTTGGTACATTGTTATTTTTGGAATGAAAGATGTAAATATTTGGTATATTGTTATTTTTTAAATATTTGGTACATTGTCGTAGGGGTCAAAGGGTCGCAGGGGTACAAGGGTCGTACGGTCACACTGAGTCACAGAGCCTCATGCAACCCTTGCGACCTTTGCGACCCATGTGGCCATTGCGACCCTTGCAGCCATTGCGACCATTGAGACCCATTTGGCCATTGCGACCCTTTCAACTAGTCTTTTCAATGTCAGGCTACTGGCTTTTCCAGTGCTAGCTATACTTTTTATTTTATCAATGCCACACTCAAGACCATTGCGACACGTCTCTGTTACCCCTATATTAAAAGGTTATTCAAATTTTCTAAGTCTCACCATAACACCCATTTGAGATGAGAATGAATCGGGAGAATCACATCTCTCTCCTCTCTTCGTCTAAGTCTCTAACCCTAAATTCTCTGAAAATCCTTTTTAACTTTGTGACCGTTTTGACCTTCATCATGAAGGTCACATGGTGGACGCATGGCGTCGTGTTGTCTATTTGTTACTCAAAGTCTTGGTAATCGTCGGACTCGGTCTCTAAGCAAATACACACAAGTACTTACAACGTGGATGGAGGACTTTGTGTTGTATCTGCATTACATAATATCTTGGTAATCGGCGGACTCAGACATCATGTTGTATCCGCGTTACCTAAGATCGCGGTTGGAGGTCAACTTGGAGAAGGCATTGAGTGACACACGACTCTCTTAATGGGGGAGGGCTCCGATGTGTCTCTAAAGTCGGCAAATTTGACCTTTGTGACCTTTGAGACCTTCTGTAAGCTTTTTTTTCCTTTTTCTTCAACCTTTTTCTTGCCTTTTTTGTAACCGTTGTGACCTTTCAGACCTTATGTAACCTTATGTAATCAATATTTAAATGTTTCAAATGTCTTATGTTGCATCTATTGTTCGTAAGGTTATGACCCGTCCAACTCATGCGACCCAATATGATCCGTTATGCGACCCTAAATCGAATTAAATTAGAATCAAGTTTAAACGGGAACCTATCCAACACATGCGACCTCATGCGACCACATATGACCCATGTACGACTCATGCAACCTTTGCGACTCATGCGACTTGTCGTTTTGCTGTCAGACTCCTGTCTTCCGACCCATGTGACCCTTCCTACCCATGTGACTTGTCGTTTTGCAGTCAGACTCCTTTCTTCCGACCCATGTGATTTTTCGTTTTGTTGTCAGACTCCTATCTTCCGACCCATGTGACCCTTCTGACCCATGTCTATAAGTTAAAGTCTACGTCTCTTCTCTTAGTATGCGTATCTAACCCCAATCTCTATGAAAAATATTTTTTACCTTTGTGACCTGCATGCCGTAGTCACCATTGTCGGCGTAGGGCATCTTGCTGTCTATGTGTTACTCAAGGTCTTGGTAATCAGCGGACTCGGTCTCTATGCAGTCACTGACGAATTGCGAGGGTGACTTGGTGACGGTGTTGGTCACTCTTAAAATGTGACTAGAAGATGAAGTACATGCATGGCAAGAGATAACTCTGGACTACAATACCAAATAAGAAAAATGCAGAAGACTAGAAAACGGAGTACATGGCAGGAGATAACTCTCGGCTAATGAACTATCTCTCCAGTAGAAATAGAATGCGTTCAGAGTCTTTGATTGCAGTTGTAAATGTATTGTTTTGATTTAGAATCTTTGATCGACCCGTGCGACCCATGTGACCCTCATTTGGAATTAATTAGTTTGACATTGTAAATGTATTGTTTTATTGGTTTTTTGTTATTTTCTCATTATAAACTAGTAAATTCGTCAAGTTCGCATCTATTGATCCATATATGCGACCAAGCAACCCATGCCATTATCAATATGCCAATATCAATATATTTGAGTTGTATATGTCTAATTTAGAATCAATATAGATAATAATATAAATAATATCGACATTTAAACAAAATGTTAAATGTATTTTTTGAAATTTTCTCAAACTCATCCGACGAGTTCTTAAAACACTACTATCACTTTTGAAACACAGGCATTGGTTATACACAACTCAACTAGGGACACATGGGTCATAATCTGTTTTAAACGTTGATTGACGTTGTAGATGATTGTTTTGATTGGTTTTTGTCATTTTATCATTATAAACCCGTAAATTCGTCGAGTTCGCATCTATTGATCAATATATGCGACCAAGCGACCCATGCGATCCATGCGACCCAAGCGACCCCCATTTGGCATTAATTAGTTTGACGTTGTCAATGTATTGTTTTGATTGGTTTTTGTAATTTTATCATTAAAAACTCGTACATTCGTCGAGTTCGCATCTACTGATCAATATATGCGACCAAGCGACCGACCCAAGCGACCCTCATTTGGCATTAATTAGTTTGACGTTGTAATGTATTGTTTTGGTTTGTTTTTATCATTTTATCATTATAAATCCGTAAATGTGTCGATTTTGCATCTATTAATCAATATATGCGACCAAGCAACCCATGCGATCCTCATTAGGCATTAATTAGTTTGACGTTGTAAATGTATTGTTTTGATTGGTTTTTATCATTTCATTATTATAAACCTGCAAATTTGTCGATTTCGCATATATGCGACCCATGCCACCCTCAATTTTGATTGGTTTTTGACATTTTATCATTTTCACCAAAATTCTCACCGATCTTTTCACCAAAATTTAAAAAACGACATATTCTCTCTCTCTAACTTTCATCATCTTCCACCCATGCTTTTTCGAATAACGACACACTCTCTCTAACTCTCATCATATTCCATCCATTTTTTACTGGAAAATGCCATTTTTCCCTACTTTTCGTCTAAATCATTCTTCCGAGCTTTCTGGAGAACTACCTCGTAATCTCCTTCATCTCTCTCATTCGGTATGCTAATATAGAGAATGTACATATTTGAATTTATTTCGATTTTGGTTACAGGACATTCCAACGAAATTCTTCGATGAGCATATTTACGGGAAAACGAGGGACGATAACATGACAACGCTTAAATCGGATGTGTCTAAAAAACATGGGATGTCAAGTTAGATGGCTCAAGATTCATGATGGATGAAAATATTTCTCCAAGGACAGTAATTTTTTTATTCGGGATTTCTTAGTGTTCCGTCACGAAGGTGACATGGTTTTTCACGTCACTGGTTTTGGAGATGATATGTGTAATCTACAATATGAATCATCTGTATCATCATCATCCGTAGAAGTAGGGTCATCTGCTTCTGGTTAGAGGATTTTCACGGTACCAGTCACGCGTTTAAATCTGGTCATAGATGCAGTGGTAAGTGAACTAAAACCGATTTATTCATTCATTAAATCTCGCGTATATGCATTAGTTTGGCGTCGTTATAAATTTACTCGGTTATCGCAGACACTTCCAATAAAGTTTGCGAGGTCGAGTGGTCTTTGCAATAAAAGAAGTAAGATTAATATGATAATCAATTACGGATGGATTTGGGAGGCAGATCTGAGGCCCGTGAAACGCGGTGGCGCTAGCATCACCAGGGGTTGGACAAATTTTTTTCAAATCATGGACTTAACATGGGTTGTACCCTCAAAGTCGAATTGCACGCTGTTCGTGATATACCTTGTCTACGGTTTTCCCCTCTATTAGGGCCTATAAACAAAATAATTTGAATTCCGTTGTATTCAGATAGCTTTGAACCTCATTTGAACAAAAACATTCCTTTGAACTTGAAATTCATGTTTGTATTTGGTTGGTTTTTTTACTATTATTCAATAGAACGTATTATTGTTATTATCATTTTTTGTGGATTTACTATTATTGTAACAAGATTCGTAGAGGGTCCAAGGGTCGCAGAGGGGCAAAGTTTGCAGGGGACAAAGGTCGTAGAGGTACAAGGGTCGCAGAGGTCCAAGGGGTCACAGAGGTCCAAGGTCGCACGGGTCCAAGGGTCGGAGGGGTCCAAGGGTCATTGAGGGACAAGGGTCGCAGAGGTCCAAGGGTCGGAGGGAGACAAGGGTCGCACGGTCCAAGGTTCGTTTGTAAATAACTTTATAAAAAAATTTACTCTTTGATTATGGAATATGTAATTTGGTACATTGTTCTTTTTTAATAGTTTATTCATATTATTTGTAAATAATTTTTATTTTTTGCAAACGGATAATTTAACTTTGTACATTGTTATTTTTTTAAAAAAATTATTCATATTATTTGTAAATAATTTTTAATAATAAAGCGTAAAGGGTCGCATGGATCCAATGGTCGCAGAGGTACAAGGGTCGTGACCATTTGTCCCTTGCGAACCTTTTACCCGTTCGACCCTTGACCCTACGACCTTTTTACCTGTTCGACCCTTTTATCCCTGCGACCCATGTGACTGTGTGTTGTCATGTCTTTTCGAATTCCATCTAACGTCGATTCGATGTCATATCTTTTCAAATTCCATCTTTTTCCGTTTTTCCAATCCATTTTTTCCTCTCATCATCTTCCATCCATTTTTTACAAAAATGCCACATTTCCCTCATTTCTTTCGAGAGATTATTGTGCAGCATCTGTACTACCTTGTAATCTTCTTTAAAACACTCTTTGTCGGTATGTTACATGTAGGGAATGTACAGATTTGACTTTGGTTTTTTCTTTTTGTTATAGGATATTCCAAACATCTTCTTCAATGAGTATATTTACGGGAATACGAGGGATAACAACACGACAACGCTTAAATCAAATGCATCTAACAGAACATGGGAAGTCAAGTTGGATTGCTCCAAATTCACCGATGGATGGATAGATTTCTACAACGATCAAAAGACTCGTATTAGGGATGTCATACTTTTCCGTCATGAAGGTGACATGGTCTTTATCGTCACTAGGGCGACTCCTGATGAGAGGGTTTTCATTGTACCAGTCATGCGTACAAATCTGGTCGTAGATTCTTTGGTAAGTGACCTCTAACTGATTCATCATATATAATTTGGTTATTTATTCGACTTTTATTCATTTATACTTACGTAACTTGGTGATGTCGCAGACACTTCCGATAGGGTTTGCGAGGGAGAACGGTCTTTGTCGTAGACGATGTAAGATAATGATGTACCTCGATTGCGGGATGTTCGATTGCGGAAGGTTCTATTATTGACCAGCAGCTTTAAGGCCCTTGAGTCGTAGTGGCGCTTGCATCAGAGGGGGCAGAGGGACAAGGCTCGAAGGGGGACAAGGGTCGCACGGATCCAAGGGTCGCGAGGGACAAGGGTCGCAGGGGACCAAGGGTCGCATGGGTCCAAGGGTCGCGAGGGACAAGGGTCGTAGGGGTACAAGTGTTGCAAATGTACAAGGCTCGTAGATATTTGAGTCAATTATTTGTAAATAACTTGATAAATTATTATTTTTAAAATTTTATTCATATTATTTGTAAATAATTATATTTGTAAATAATAAATTATTTTACTATTATTCAATATTAAGTATTATTGTTAGTATCGTTATTTTTGTGGATTTAGAATTATTGTAACAAGGGTCGTAGAGGGGACAAGGGTCGTAGGTGTCCAAGGGTCCCTCTTCGACCCTTGGACCCCTGCGACCCTTTTACCCTTTCGATCTTTTTACCCGTGCGACCCTATCCTAAACCTTGCTACCCTTTTACCCCTTTACCCTTTACCCCTACGACCCAAGTCTGTCGCCGTCGTTTGTCACTCTATAATTCGGTTCTTAGTCAGTGTGAAGGGGCTAATGTGCATTTTCCCCTTTGCAACCCCTTTACCCCTGTGACCCTTGTACCCCTGTGACCCTTGTACCCCTGCAACCCTTGGACCCCTAAGACTCTGTGACCCAAGTGCAACAGTTATTCTGCAGAGCGTGCTTAATTGCAAGATTCTTTGTTGACAACAAACGATTTCAACCTATTGGCAGCAAATCCGATGTTGATTTCAAGCTATTCTCGTTGAATCTATTGTGGTGTGGAATAACAGTTATTTTCGCGCACAGTAGAGAGAGAAATCGCGGTGCTCTAGAGGAGAGAGAAAAATTATCGACAAAACTAATATGAGATTACCAATATTTTAGGGGTAGATTTGAAGTTGAAACTTTTTTTCCGAGTATGTTATTTTTGAAGCAATGTAGTCCTAAAAGGATATTTTTGAAGTTCTCCCGTAACATAAATTCTCGATTATAAATCCGATGCATTTGTTTTTTAATTGATCAACTTAAATTTTGGTGTTAAAAAATAAAAACGACAACAAAATTTGAATAAAAATATGTGAAAGTGAATGATAAAAATTATTTTTATATTTTAAAAATAATAAACAAATTAATTTATATTTTTAATAGAATTATTATAGAAAAATGTTATTGGGGCGTATGACTCCAATTACACCAACATCCATATATATATGTATATATATTACAAATTCATCTGTTCATCCACAACCTCATATACAAAATTTATCTCTAAATTCATGAATTCATTTAATGCATCTATAAAAAAATAAAATTTATTTTTTTCTATGTAAATATATCATTCCACATTCGATTTTTCTCATTCTACCATTCCGTTTAAAAAAATTAAAATTTGGAAGATTTATAGCTCAATTAACTTTTCCAGTTCGGACCACCAGGACCACTGTACTAGTTCTACTATTTGGAACTTCAACATAAAATTTTCGACAGCATTTTGATTCTATGTTGATATTTAAATTTATAAATCTAATAGTCTACTACATTTCCTCTGTTTTTTCGATTAATGCAAATATCTTTTAAAATATAAATATTTTTTGTTATGTGTTCTTTAATTAACTACATTACAGTTTTATAATTAAATTTTCATAATTTGTATTACTATGTTAAGACCATATATATGGTCAAGGAACGTTGAGAACACATACGAATTAATTAATTACGTTCGCACCTCTTTTGGTACATTTACAAACCATCAAGTTAAAACAATTATTTGAGAGCTAGAAATAGAACAATATACACAATATGTCGACAAAATACACAAAATATAATTTATTTATAATATTAAAAATATAAGGTGAAACTTTTATTATAATCGCTAATTATTTACGAATTTTTTGTTATTTTAAATTACAAATAATTATAAGCATCGAAAACATTTAACCCCAAAATCAATTGCCTAAGTACAACTCATATGTTATTTAGTTCTACATGTGTCCAATGAAATATTATTTCATATTTCAGTGTATTTAACGTGAGCTCGTGAGCAGAGTAATTTTTTTATAAGAGTCTTTATTTTAATATAATAATATAATTATATATTTTTTAACATGAATATTATAATATATAATTTATATAATCTTATATGAAAATTAAATTGTTTAATAAAATGTACTAACCGTCACAATGATCTCTACAAGTTCTAAAACCAAACCTTGATGTGAGAATGATGTTAGAAAGAGGAGAGTGTTATGTTGTATTGTGATATAAGTTATTAATATTTATATATATTAATGAAAAATTCTAAACTTTTGAATTAATTTGTAGAAAAATTCATATTTAACAAAATTCCTTTTGTATATATCAAACTGAAAACAACTTAAAAAATGCTTTGGTCGGTGTCCAAAGAAGAGATGGTCTCTTGTAATGCGATTCCTCTGGTGTCAAATATATAAGCTATGGTGAAAGTATGTCTCTCGGAATTACGTACTTTTATTAACATTTGTCTATATAGTATGTATAATGTATAATATAGAGTTTTAAAATGATCAAATTTGAGATACCATAGGGGTTATATCCAAAATTTTTATGAAAATATCATGAACTGGTATATTTTTATTAAAATATAAATTTATAACATAATTTTTTATATAATATTAAAATTTAATGTTATGACAAATTTGTTTCACTATTTATTAATATAACAAAATAAAATTATAAGAAATTAGTTCTACTTATAAAAATGGATATTATATTTCAAGCTTTTTTTACAAATTTATAATTTAGTATAAACATAGATGTAATTCATGTATTTTATGTATTTTTACGTGCATTTTCCTCTGTACAATCAACAAGAAGTTTAGTATTTAAAGACATCCATACCCACACCCACACCCACACACAATCACAGCCCTTCTTTTTCTCTTCTCATGACGATGTTGTCGTTAATCTTCTCCTTAATCATCCTCTTTATATCTCCAGCCACCGCCACCGCCGTCATCCAGCTTCCTGGCGACAGATCTTACTCCTCTGCCGGCGATTTCTGTGAGAGCTGGAGATTGGCCGTGGAGACCAACAACGTTGGAGCCTGGAAGATGGTTGCCACCGGATGCCTAGACTTCGTCGCCGACTATCTCACCGGAGTACAGTACGATTCCGACTACCAAATCGTCGCTGAATACTCCATCGAGTTCGCTAAGAGGGTGAAGATTGCCGGAGACGGCAAAGACGCCTGGGTCTTCGACGTCGACGAGACCCTTCTCACAAATATAGACTTCTACAAGGCTTATGGATTCGGGTACGTTTACTATACCTTAACCGTTGAATTAATATGTTTATAAACCAAACGGAATTCAAGATTTGGCTTCGGTTATTTCCGGTTCGATTACAACCAAATGCAATTGGTGGTTAGTATAGGTCAGAACCGTTCGATGAATCGAGCTTCAATGAGTGGATAAAGTTAAGTGCAGCCCCTGCATTCGATGCGAGCCTGAGACTGTACAATGAGCTTAAAAAGCTTGGATTCACCATATTTTTGTTAACCGGACGGGACGAGGCACTAAGAAGTAGTACCGAGAAAAATCTCCGGTTAGCAGGTTATTCCAATTGGGAACGTCTAATCTTGAGGTAAACCGAAAAATGTAGACGCACAAATAAATCCCATAAACTTACATGCTTTTTTCGTAGAATGTTAGAAGTTATTGGGCATTCAAAATTGTAACAAGTGTTTCAGAATACGGTATATAAGAAGTAATTTAATTTATATTTTTATATATGAACTATAATGTTTTTCTTTAAAATAATACGAAATATAATAATTATTTCACGTTAATCAATTAATAAATGATTCATAGGGATGTGTGTAAACTTTCATATGTTACGTGTGTTATTATGAAATAACATGATAATTTATATATAAAAATATAAATAAATTAGGTATGTATAATAATATATGTTTATAAAAAAGTCATTTATGAGATTTTTCCAAAAACATACCCTTTTCATGCTGAAACTAAATTTGGTTTGTGTGGAAGGGGTCCTAATGATCAAGGGAAACCAGCCACAACATACAAATCCGAGAGGAGATCGGAGTTGATCAATGAAGGCTTCCGAATCCATGGGAATTCGGGTGACCAATGGAGTGATTTGCTTGGCTTTGCTGTGGCCACACGTTCGTTTAAAGTACCGAATCCATTGTATTATGTTCCTTGATCTCACAATAATTCCAACTTTCACTTGGTATGAACCAAAACTTTGTTGGGTGCATGAATAAAAAAAGTATGTTGAAGGAATATAAATGATAAATAAATTCTATGAAATCGTTTTCAGTGAATTTGTGTGATATATCGATAAAATATTATAATTCATATATTGTATTACATTCGATTTTATTTTTGTATTCCTATTATATTATATTATATTATTTTGTGATTTTAATATATATATACATATGTATATAATGACAGAGATGACAAGTAAAGTGGAGTGAGAGACTATATATGAAACCAATGTGTATGTATGTTACAATGCATGGCATAGTTACATATTTATACGCAAAGGTTTTTCCGTGATAAGAATTTTATGTTTCTTCAACGCATAAAAACATTAGACATTATCATATTTATATTATTATTTTAATATCTATTGGCAATATTTAATATTAAAGAATTGTCTCGTTAAAAATTTCTTATGGAAATTATTTGGAAAAAGCCCTGAATGATAAAGGAAAAAAATTAAAATTATATAAACTCTTTTATTTCTTTAACATATAATACATCTCGAAATTCTAAAAAATAATAAATATGAATTGTAAAATTATATATGTCATTTCGTGACCAACTTTTAACCAGAAACTTTGTCTTCATTTGGTTCTTGTGTAATGTTAGGGTCATTATTGTGGATATTTTTTTTTATAATTTCGAATTTTGAACCAAGAAGTCCTACACATTTAAAGTCTATCTTAAATTCATTATAAAAAATTTATTCTTTAGTATCACTAGTATATATGATTTTTTTATCAATATTTTTGTTTATGTAAACTCATCCCCTAATCAATTCATTCACTCCAAAAAAATTGTCATTTCTGGACGCATTTTGCAGACTGAAAGAGCTGTCCCTAAATTGGGACGGATTAAGGACGCTTTAAGGACGGAAAAATAAATCCGTCTTTAATCCGTCCGCAAATTTGCAGACCGCATAGTAGTCCTTAAGGCGTCCGTGATTGCGGACGGATTTGGGACCACTTTCAAGGGAGTCCGCAATTTGCGGATGGCTAAACCTTACGTCCGCAAAGTGCGGACGACTTTACCGTCCGTCCGCAAATTTTGGGACATATTCGGATCGGTTCGTCGGGAAATACTTGTCTCAGTCCGTAATCCGTCCTTAATCGGTATAATTTTCTATTTGACATCTCCTCATTCCATCTGTTTCTCACACACAATTCTTATATATTTCTCTATATATCTTTTTATTTTTTTTTATTATAATGGCATCATCGTCGAGATCGAATATTTTCGTTTCGAGACAGTAGATGTATAGAATAATTGTTCCGGAAACTCAAGGTGTATCGAAGGAGTTCATAGAAGGCGTTACACAGTTTATGACGACGGCGACAAATCAACAAGTTTATAGAGAAAACGGTAGGTTGATTTGTCCATGCATAAAATGCAAAAATGAAAAATTCATTAATGAGAGAACCGTTTGGAATCATCTCTATTTAAGAGGGTTTACTCCAAATTATTTTATTTGGTTATCTCATGGAGATAATTTTGCACCACGACCTAGTAATCGTGGAAAATTTTAGTAGGGGTATTGTAGATCATAAAGTGTCTGAGACTTTTCAAGATGTAGAAATGAACCCTTATGTAGAAATGGTGCAAAATGTATTCGTTGAAAGAAACGAAGATGAAACTATTGAAGAAGATCTGAATGAAGAAGCGAAAAGTTTTTGAAATGTTAGAAAGTGCTAGGGATCTACTTTATGATGGTTGTAGAAGTGGTCTTTCACGGTTGTCTCTATCTGCACGGTTGATGAATTTGAAGACTGAAAATAATTTTTCTGAGAATTGCATGGATTCTATATCGCAATTAGTAAGAGATTATTTATCCAAAGATAATAATGCAGTTGAGTCATATTATGAAACAAAGAAGATTATGAGATCATTGGGTTTATTGCCATATTAAAAGATTGATGTTTGCCGAGACAACTGTATGATTTTTTGGAAAGAAACTTCGGATTTGAGCAATTGTCGATTTTGTGGAAAAGATCGATTTTATTTGACAAGGAATGGAAAATCAGTTCCATTTCGTCGTATGTGATATTTACCAATTACAGACAGGATAAAAACATTGTATCAATTAGAGAGGACCACAAGCGACATGACATGGCATGCTGAGCATTCAAGTCATGACGGAGAAATGTGTCATCCCTCAAAGGTGAGGCGTGGAAACACTTTAACAAGGTATATCCTGATTTTGCAGCTGAGAGTCAAAACATTTATTTAGGCCTTTGCACTGATGGTTTTAATCCATTCGGGATGTCTGGGAGAAATTATTCGTTGTGGCCAGTTATTATGATACAATATAATTTACCACTAGATATGTGCATGAAGCGTGAGTTTTTGTTCTTAACAATATTGATTCCCGAGCCTAACCATCCGAAAAGAAGTTTGGATATATTTCTTCAACCAGTGATTGAAGAATTGAAAGAATTGTGGAAGGTAGTTCCAGCGTACGACGTTTCGAGATGACAAAATTTTATATTACGAGTTGCTCTTATATGGACAATAAGTGGTTTTCTAGCTTATGATATGCTAACTGTATGGACAACGCATAGTCGATTGGCTTGTCCATATTGCATGGGGAAACAGATATTTTTCAGTTGAAATATGGACGAAGACGAGTTGGTTTGATTGTCATCGTTGTTTTCTTCCTCCCGATGATACATTACGATGCAACAAGAAGAATTTTAAAAAGAATATAGTTGTGTGGAAATCTCCTCCTCCAGTTTTTACCGGCGAAGAGATATTGTATGAACGACTTCTTGCTTTGGTATTCCTAGGAGTATAGATTGCGGAGAGAACAATCATTCGGGAATTGATGGTTATGGAATTACCCATAATTGGTACAAGAAGAGCATATTTTGGGATCTGCCGTATTGGAAAAATCTGAAGTTTCGCCACAATCTTGATGTCATGCACATAGAGAAATTTTTTCTCGATAATATCATCAATACGGTACTGAATGTCACAGGAAAAATGAAGGATAACATTAAATCATAGAAGGATCTAGAAGAGTATTGCTCACGGAAGGAGATACATATAAGTGAAGACGGTAAAGCTTCATTTCCGATATTCAGATTGTCGACTGATGAGAAATATAAATTGTTTAAATGGTTGAAGGAAGACATGCAATTTCCTGATGGTTATGCATCTAATATCAAGGTGCGTCGATATTCATGGAGGAAAGTTATTAGGGATGAAAAGTCACGATTATCATGTATTCATGCAAAGACTACTTCCCGTATGTTTTTCTGAATTGATGGACTAACATGCACACGAAGCAATTGGAGGTATCATTGATTATTTTATTTATATAGTATAATAGTGATTAATAATTTACATATATTAATTGTTAAATAAAGTAATTAATACTTGAATTTTCAGGTATTGACATATTTTTCCGAGATTTATGTGCGAGAAACTTAAGTGTAAATGTTGTTCGTAGACTTAAAAGTAACATAGTTACTGTACTATGTAACTTGGAGAAGATTTTTCCACCATCATTATTCGATGTTATGGAGCATCTGACAGTTCATCTACCACGCGAAGCCGCATTAGGAGGTCTAGTTAAATTTCGTTGGATGTATCTATTCGAGCGATTTATGTTCCATCTGATGAAAAAAGCCAAACAAAAATCTCATCTGGAGGGTTCAATTGTGGAACAATACGTGAATGAGGAGATATCGTTCTTCACTTCTTACTGCTTCAAGCCACATGTTCAAACACGAAGTAGAAATCTAGACAGATGTTTTGATGGTGGTGTGGCATTTTTATATCCAGTACTAGATGTTCCAGCTATATTATGCGGAGTTGGTTGAACAGCTGGTAAGGCGAAAGATCTATGGCTATCACAACGAGATCTACACATCGCACATACATATGTTTTACTCAACTGTGAATATTTACGCCCTTTTGAAATGTAACATCCTATAAATACGGATTCAATTGCGTATGTGTATTTTATTGTAATATTAACAGAATTTTTCTGACATTTTTAGGATGTTTGATGATGTATTGAAGAATACATATATGAATATTGATGAATCTCAACTCAAGGAACTTAAAGAAAGAGAATTCTCCACATGGATAAGACAATATGTAAGTAAATTATAGATTAATATATATTAATAAATTACTTTTATATATAATATGCTTTATCGATGATTTTTTCATTTGTAATGCAGATTGAGATTGGCAATCATCCGTTATGGCTACGCGATCTTGTTAAAGGACCAACTACAATAGTTACGAGTTGGCCAATGTATTTTACACGTGGTTACAACTTTCATACTTACGAGCACATGAAATTCGAATCAACTATGAACTATGGTGTATGTGTGAAAGGTGAAAGCTACTGTGAATCGATCGACGAACCAGATTTCTATGGGATTTTGAAAGATATTTTCCAATTGGAATTTCCATGTATCATTACTAATAAAAAAAATTTCTTATCGATACCACGTATGATATTTTAGAATATATTGACTTATATTTACCATTTTTTGTTACGTCGGTCTAAGAGTGATGTTATTCCGATGTGATTGGTTAGATCCAATAAACGGTCGCGAAACAAGAATAAACAAATTAGGCATCGTAGAAGTTAAATATACACAAACATATGCAAAATACGAGCCTTTTATTCTTGCGTCACAAGCCGATCAAGTTTGTTATGTTTCCTATCCACATATGAGACGATCTTCAGGTTGGCGTTTCACAATGAAGATACTCCCAGGGGTTAAATTTATCGACAACACAGAAGAACAACAATCGGCCATGCAACAACAAATCACCGAGATTATTGCTATTGATGAATTTAAAGTTGAAGCATTGGCACATGGTGAAGTCAAAGAAATTGAAGATGAAGAGATAGAAGGAAACAAAGAAGATGAAGAATTTGAATCAAATTCAAAAATACAAGAATCAACGGAAGAATTATATGACTTTGAAGATGATTAACGTTAACTTGTTATCGAATGTTTAAAATAATTAATAAGAATTTTATTTTTACCTTTATATATTGAATCAATGAAATATATATATATATAAGTTTTTATGAATTGTTCCCGTCCCGTCCCTCGGTCGTTTCTCGTCCCTCGGTTGATTCCCGTCCCTCGGTCAGTTCCTGTCCCTCGGTCGATTTTCGTCCCTCGGTCGGTTCCTGTCCCTCGGTCGATTTCCGTCTCTCGGTTGATTCTCGTTCCTTGATCGGTTCCCAATCCTCGAGTTACGGACGGATTGTGGATGGCCGCAGATTGTGGACGGCATTGGGACGAGGCCTTTGTTCTGTTCGTAAGTTACAGACGGGACTCAAAGACCGTTCGCAAGACGTCTGTAACTTACAGACGAGTCACAACGTCCATCCATAAGCCGTTCGTAATTTACGGACGGGATGCCACTTCCTTCCGTAATTGTGGACGGTATCGGGACGGTCTAATGTCTGTCTGCGATTGCAGACAGTTTAGGGACGGTCTTCGCGACCCCTGATCATCTCGTTTTCATACGTATTTCTTGCACGATTTAGGAGACATATTTGATATATATGTGATATTTTACATATGATTCTGTTTCCGTTTTACTTGTTTTCGTGTTTTCATGTTCTTACAGGTCTTTACGCGTATTTGGATCATTTTGGAGCTAAAAGGACATGCACGGAGCTAAGGAGCAACTTCGAGGATCATCACGGGACAAACGGGACGAGATTGAGCATGGAAAGCCTCCACCCGGTCGGGCACAACCCTTGCACGACCGGGCAAAGCCTTCGGCCAAACTTGTGCACCATTTGCACGACTC
>CM071874.1:9069389-9083390 GCA_036759665.1 Gynandropsis gynandra
CGAGGTGCTTGCATTGCGAGCTGAGCTTGCCGAGTTGAAGTTACAAATGGTAAATATGCACCAAGTGTCTCCCAATTCACACGGATTAAAGGATGTTGCAGATATGAACTACGTTGCCAATAATCCATATTCCAACACCTACAATCTGGGCAGGAAGAATCATTTGAATCTGTCCTACAAGAACGCCGATATCAGCCAAGGCCGTTTCAAAACCAGCCACAACACCAGAATTTTCAGCCTAGAACGCAAGGCTGTCAAGGGTTTCAACCGAGAGGAGTTCCAGCGCCAATTCCGCAACAAGAAGAGGGGAACAACGAGATCACATCTATGCTCACTCAGATTCTACATGGAGAAAAAGATATAACTTCTGAGCTGAATATTGTAAGACGAGATCAAGAGGAAGCTCGCTCGTCCGGCTGATCCAATTGGTCTCATCCGGATTCTCGCTCGACCGACTCATCCAATTGGTCTGGACGTCCTCGTCAGCGTTCACCAACACGTCATGGCTATCAAGGCAAATGTCAAGCGTGTCGTGTTCAAGGCCACAACGTTCAACGCTGTCCACGCTTTCGTCTTGTCTCCTCCCCCGGTATTCTAGAGAACCCCCCGACGCAGCCATGGCAGCATTCCTCCTCGCATTGGGAGCCACGACCGCAAGCTCATCATGCTGCTGTCTCAGCCTATGATGCCAACTCGTGGATACTGGATAGTGGAGCATCTCATCATATCACATCGGATCTCTCCAATCTTGCCATCCACTCTCCGTACCGTGGCAAAGATGATGTTGTTGTCGGTGATGGAAAAGGCTTATCCATCACACATACGGGTTCTATTTCTATACCTCTTGACAATAGACCGTTAGCATTACGGAATGTTTTATGTGTGCCTAAGATATGTAAGAACCTGATTTCGGTTAATCAACTTTGCAAGACTAATGACGTATCCATTGAATTTACTCCTTATGACTTTCAGGTGAAGGATCTCAGCACGGGGGTGCAACTTCTGAAAGGAAGCACTAAAGATGGAGTTTATGAGTGGCCCGCCCCATCTAGTACCTCGTCTCCTCCTTATACATTTCATAGTGTCAAGACCACTTCGTCCGAGTGGCATTCCCGTTTAGGTCATCCGTCGTCTTTGATTTTGAATAAAGTTATAAAAACCTTTGATTTACCATTGTCTCGGGATTCTCCTTATGTGTTTTGCAATGTGTGTTGTCGTATTAAAAGCCACAAATTACCTTTTTCCGCTTCCACTCTTATCACTTCTCGACCACTTGAAGTGATCTTTTCCGATGTTTGGACATCTCCGATTTATTCCGTTGATGGCTTCAAATATTATGTCATTTTTGTAGATCACTTTACACGTTATTCTTGGTTGTATCCACTCAAAACCAAATCCCAAGTTCGTGACACATTCATTCAATTCAAAACACTCGTTGAAAACAAATTTGACAAACGCATTGCAACACTCTATTCGGATAACGGAGGTGAATTCATTGCCTTACGTTCTTTTCTATCCTCTCATGGCATTTCTCATTTCACATCTCTACCACATACTCCCAAACACAATGGTATATCGGAAAGACGACATAGGCACGTGGTAGAAACCGGTCTTTCCCTTTTCACGCATTCCTCCATGCCCTTAACCTATTGGTCTTATGCATTTTGTACGGCGGCTTATATCATTAATCGCCTCCCGACACCGACCCTTAGTATGTCCTCCCCTTACGAATGTCTCTTCCAACAACCACCAAACTATACTAAAATTCGTGTCTTTGGATGTCTATGTTACCCTTGGTTACGTCCCTATACAACCAACAAATTAGAACCCAAATTTTTACGTCCCTATACTTCGCGCATATTTATCTCCCGTCATGTCCACTTCATTGAGTCTATCTATCCCTTTGCCGAGCCTACTAAATTTTTCCCACAAACCAAAAAGTCACCTACTGTAGCCACCTCTTCAAATAGCGTCAATCCTACACCATCCTTCTCGCCACCACTCATTGCTCCATTGCCGGTTCAGCCCCTAAGCTCGGATCCTTCACCGCTGCAATCCTCGGATATTGGCTCTCGGTCTCCAACTCCTCCCCATGTTGAGCCCTCAACGTCGTCACAGTCTCCCGAGCTTATTATCTTGGACATGCCGCCGCAACGTCCTCGCACAAATTCGCAACGTCCTCAGGTAGAAGGTGAACCGGCTAATATCACTCAAGCCTTGAAAGATCCTCGATGGCGTGATGCAATGGATTCTGAGTTACAAGCCTTACATCGCAACCAAACGTGGCAGCTTGTTCCCGCAGCACAAGCAAAGAATATTGTTGGTTGTCGATGGGTGTTTCGCATGAAACGCAAACAAGACGGATCCGTGGAATGATTCAAAGCTCGACTTGTTGCAAAGGGGTTTCACCAAAGACCGGGCATCGATTATCATGAGACATTCAGCCCGGTTGTAAAACTTACAACCATCCGTGTTATCTTGAGCATTGCAGTCTCCCGTAAAATGGTCTCTCCGACAACTTGATGTTAATAACGCCTTTCTTCAAGGCCGTCTCATGGAGGAGGTATACATGTCTCAACCCCCGGGTTTCATTGATCCAACTCATTCTACTCATGTGTGCAGACTTCAGCGAGCAATCTATGGACTCAAACAAGCTCCTCGAGCATGGTATTCGGAACTTCGCACATTTCTTCTTGCTTGCGGCTTCAACAACTCTTTGGCGGACACCTCCTTGTTCATTCTCAAAACAACCGCGCTATAATTGTATGTGCTGGTTTATGTTGATGATATTGTTGTTACAGGCAATTGCTCATCGAAAGTCCAGCAGTTCATTGATGCCCTAGCCGCCCGCTTCTCCATCAAGGACTTGGGTGACTTATCATACTTTCTCGGGGTAGAAGCAACGCGCACATCTCATGGCCTACTTTTGACTCAACGGAAGTACATTCAGGATCTTCTCAACCGTTGTCTCATGCATGAAGCAAAGCCGGTTCCTACGCCCATGCCGTCATCATCTCGTATGACACTTGACACGGGGACTTCCCTCTCCAATCCCACGGAGTACCGGTCCATTGTTGGAGGACTACAGTATCTATCTCTCACACGACCGGACGTTAGCTTCGTTGTCAACAAGCTGTCCCAATTCATGCATGCTCCCACGGATGTTCATTGGCAAGCCGTCAAAAGAGTCCTACGTTATCTTGCTGGCACGAAGGATCGAGGTATCTTCTTATCCGCCAAGAATTACAAAAAGACTTATATACCCCTATACATGTATCCTTTACATCTATTCTCTATCTAAGTGCTTCAATGACTTGTATTTACGAAGGCCAAGTAGATGCATGTGCTAGGGATTAGGAGAAGGATCGAAAGGAGAATTCTAGTCCTAGAAGATCAGGTTTAGAACAACCGAAGTTAGGCCACGAAAGTAGGGCAGCAACGGTTGAGGGTAAAACGGATGAATCACAGATCTTATGGGTTTAGTTCAAGGTGTCAGCCACGAAAGTAGGGGATAACTTGACTAGATCACGTGTCTATGCCTTGAGAGATGGTAGATATCATATTAGGATCGTCTGCCTTAGATAACTTGACTGGGATTGCATGATAGATAGGTTGATTGTTGGTTTCGGTAGTCTTGTGGTGTAACTGGATTCCTGGAACGTTTGTCTCATTGTTAAGAACTAGTTTGTTTATTCGTTATAGTATTTCATTCTCAAATTTCAATATTCGTTCGTTGCAAGTTTGATTTGTAGTTTGAGTTTAGATTGTGTTGCGTAGTCATATATCCAACATAAATTTTTTTATAATATTAGTGGTTAGTTCTTTGTTTATTGCGACGTAAAAAATCGATATATATATATATATACACACGCAAAAACCAAATATCCAAAAGATGATATATTTTGTTCTTGACTATATACAAATTATAATAAAGAATATTTATGATAATCACATTGATTATAAACATAAGCTAATACCATAGAATATCTCAATAGTTTTAAGGCCCATGAGGGCCAAATCATAATAACGGTTATTATGTATTTAAATATTCCTAAACCTAATGTTAGGTTGATAAAAAAAATACAAGAGAAGAAGAGCGATACATATATTCTGTCACCATAGAAGAGGAAGAAGAGAAAAGAAGAAAAAAGATAAATTGGAGAGTTAACTTATTTTTCTTCGTGTTCATTTTGTGGTTTTACTGTAATCGAGATTAAAGTAAAAATTTATAACACTCATTTTTCATTATTCCCTAATTTAAAGATATGTATTACGAATAATGATTATTTGAATGAATCTATAATATGTGAAAATCTATTCGTGTCATTGTTAATAATATAATCGTTTAGTCACTGAGAAAAACTAATGTAATGACCCTTGCCATCAAAATTTGATTATTATTTTTTTAATGATTTGTCGAGAAGGTCTTACTTTCAAAACTATGCATGAACACAATATAATTTTAAGAAAATTCATAATCAAGAAAATGAGACGTTAAAAGTTAACATTGGACCAAACCTTAGAATATTTAATTGAGGATTAATGTTGTATGTATGAGTTGGTTTTTGGTGAAACATAAGTGGTTAGAGATGGTCTAGAGATTACACATTCGACCGAGTGTAGGGTCAGGGTGCATCAGTGTTTTGTTTTGGCACTAGAGTTAAGTAAACTTCTTGTCTAGTGTGCTCGATCAAGTGATTTAATACATGAACCTTCAAAAGAAGGCATGTGCGGAAACTTTGCTGAGAGTTGTAATATGAAAAATATCTGTTCGATGACGTTAGTATTGTGACCTTCATTCTATGTTGGTGTCCTGTTAGACTTTTTCATCGATGGAGCATTGTTTTGTATTGATGGTCGGGGGCGATGTGACCTTGCAAGACCTTCAGTGTGTTGGGTCCATTGGTCTTTGTGAATGTATGTCCGAGCTAGAGTCTTTTGACTTAGAAAGTTCTGATCCGGTGTTATACTAATCTTACACCTAGGGTATGCAGTTGGGTTAGACATACTTGTTTGTGTATCTTTAGTTTGATTGTGGATCCTCACTTTATATTTCTCAATTAACAGTGGGAGAATATGTGGCAAATATAGCGTATACATATTGGTCTCACTGAGTGCGTCATTCATACTCATCTCATTTATGGGTTGTTATGGATGAGCATGTTATGACGAGAAAAAAAACAATGAGGTTTATAAATAGCAGTTTAGCCTGTAACAAATTGATCGTAGAGGCGTGCAACATGTATCGATAATTTTTATTATGTATTTTATATTTATGTATTTTATTATTGTGGTATAACAAAATTCATGTTTTTTTCATCATATGTTTCTTTCTCTAATTCATTATTGTGGTATAACAATATTCAAGATTTTAATAATTTATTATTTTAACATGATTTTATTTTTGCGTGTACACATTACAAAAGTAAAGGATTTACAGACAAATTCGTTGAAAATGCCTTTTTTTAAAGGTACGTTTTCCAGTGGACTTCAGTGGATTTCATCTCCTAGAAATCCTACATATTTTAGAACTATGCAAAGATATAAACTAAAATATATAATTGTACGAAGATATCTACATCTCTCAACCACCATTATAAATGAATTGGAAAATATTCATCGATCGAAAAAGTATGGCGGAGATACATGTTTCAAATCAGTGATATTATTCTTCAATACATTTAAGTTGTGTCTTTTTAAATTCTTGAACAAATTCTCTGAAGAATATATTGATTCTATATAAAGTATTGTGTACAAAATGTAGTAATAGTTGTGCAAACATAATATGGATGAATCGTTGAATGAAAACATGACAATCATGATTTTTCATATTCATGAGCTTTGAACCCAAAATATTCATAATCAGTCGATGTTTAATGTGAAAGTTTTGTGATTTCGAAAAAGAAATGAACAATAAGTATATATATGTAAAGTTTCATTGATAAGCGCTAAAGTGTTTATACACAAATCTCACCAACAACCCTAACAATTTCCACAAAATATTCTATAGGATTTGCTAAAGCAAAGAAAGAATTGAAAATAGAATAAACTCCAAAATGCTCAATGGAATCCTTCTTCTTCTGCTCAAGGTTGTTGTAGAGAGCTTCCATGTGATTCCTATAACTTGTGATGGATGAAGCTAAAGAATTAATAGAAGCAGGTGAGCCTTCGATATAGAAGCGAGTCTTTCCTTGTGAGAAATCCTTTGTTCGAAAAATAGGGTTTTGGTGTAAAAACCATCTGCTGGAGAACCAAAGTTCTGAAGTCTAGGATAATGCATATCCATTAGGAAATTTAATGTCTTCTTTTAGTCACATTAACAATATTGTCTTCCCAATACTAGATAATCTAAATACTTGAGATTGGTGTCTTTCCATCGCGTAACTCCAACTCCAATATTCGACATTCTATCTTTAAATCCTTTCTTGAATGTGTGTTATCATTCATTTTCCCTGTAAAATTCAAAATTGTGTTGATTATGTTATCGAAAATGTTTTATCGATATGCATAATTTCCAACTTGTGCTGCAATGTGAGTGATTTCTAATATGAAAACTCCGAAGATTGTTGCATTTTGTACCATTTATACTATTCATTTTGGCTTTCTGCCTTTTAATGACAATAATATCATCCACATTCAACAGATTTTTGTATATTATCGTCTTTAGACGTTCGTACAAGATCTGTCTACCTGTTTGCATAAATGTCACCTCTTATTTTCTTAAAATATTCTTACAAAAATATTTCTTGTTTTTTTTTAAATGTATATCCATCAGAAAAAAAAAATCTTTTATGTTAATCAAACCAACGATGTATATTTTGATGTACGAGAAGAAACCAATAGGTTTATCATGCGTACTCCATCTAAACAATATTTCTACACAGAGAATTTGTCAATTCTGCAAAACAACAATAGCTTTAATAGGATTGGACAAAAAAACCCATACAACCCATCTCGTCCCTAACCCACAAAAAAATACTCGTACTCATGGGTTCGGGTTAAAAAATGAAGAGAACTGGGGGCTCGAGTTCGGGTTCAAATTTAAGAAAAACTAAAACAGATATTTGCGTGTACTAGTAATTTTGATAAAATTACGATTTTACCTTTAAATATACGAACTCTACAAACAAAACCCTTCTCATCTCTCCTCCTAACCCTAGCCACCAACCACATTTCCAATTCCTAATAGATAAATTCGCTCGTCTCACTGATTTCCCTCCTCTACATAACGTTTTTTCATCTTACTTCTTCTTCTCTTTCACCATTCTCACCCATGTTATCCCACCCCTGTTTATGTCTCGCCGATCTCGCAAGTCATGAGTCGTCTTTTTTACTCATCATTCTCGCAAGTTGTGAGTCACCATTCTCTTTCGTCTCGTCGTTCTCTTTCGCCTCGTCGTTCTCTTTCATCTCGAAGTTGTATTTTTTTATTTTTGATTCGCAAACGGGTTTAAAAACTTTTTGCGGGTTTTATAGGTATTCTAATGTCGGATACTCGCGTCTTGTGGGTACGAGTACAACTAATGAAATTCATTCCAACTACGGGATGGGTTCGGGTTCGAGTAACGTAAATCTCGTGGATACTTTTAGGTACCCACCTCTAACCTTCAATATAAATTTTTATGATGTACTTACACTGCATGCAAAATTTTTATCGTTACCCAAATCTTTCAATTCGTGAATTAATGGCCTAAGGAAGACATCAAAACATTTCTTCATATATTCTGGTTTTTAAAATTAACACCGTTAAAAATATAACTTATATTTTCAAATAGATATCTAGAGTTAATTATACGGAGATAAAATCATATAGAATTTTGATTTTTCGACTATCCATATAGACTAAAACTATCGGTGTACAGAGAAAGAAAAACATAATTTTTCATAAGAAAACTCAGGAAATAACTCGTTGACTTCTTTCCAAGCCTTATCTTCCGATGGATATTACATTTCTCTTTCACTCCTCCAATGTTCAACATGTCATCTCATAAATGTATGAATTTAATCGACTCTTATAATCGTTTTAACCTTTTTCCTACAAATATATAGAATATCTTGTTGTTGGTGCAAGTTTTCATAAATATGTTTTTTTAAGAAAAAAATCTACTCACATCGTAGAATTCACATTTCAAATGATCTTTATCTGATCCGAAATTGTAAGTAACTACTTCTATGAATATCAATTTTCTTATGTGGTATGTCTGGATCCACTAAAATATTCTTTGTTTTATTATATATTTTATAAACTTGATTATTTTGCAATAAATATTCACACATAATTTGACAAATACTGTACAATTTTCCACATTTTAATTATTTTTATACTCATCATTCACGATGATACGGATAAACGTGAATGACCTTCACAAAACCCTTCATATATATGGCTTTTTACTACATCCAATTTCGATTAAAACATCATTGTACATCATTGTTTGGTGTCTCTTTTAGAGTTTGCTCTACAACTCATAGAAAAGTGTCTGACACCAATTTCAAATATGGATTGGTTGTCGTTAATCTATAAAATAATCATCATTTCTTTGGGTTGATTGTGATTCTTGTGGTTGTCGTTAATCTATAAAATAACATTGTATCGTGTTCTTGACACAAAGTCTGTATCAAGGCAAAACTGATAAATTATCCCAAACTCGAGTAAGACTTCTTGCATAACCTCTTATATCACCCGATCATTTCTTTTATGCATCCATTTGATTGAGATGTATATGTTTCTATCTGAAGAAGGATACATATTTTAGAGTAAGTTAAACTTGAATTTATAATGATAGACAAAATTAGTTTCTTATATAAATAGTGATATGATCCTAAATCGACATTCTTTTTTTTGTGGATGGAATTAGGATGAAATCCACTCGATAATAGAACTTATAACTTGTATTCTGGAAGAACGGATGTCATAAATCTTAACTACAATCTGACTAGAGAACCTCAGACTCAATGAACAATGTCACAACATTTGTGATCTAGTGTTGATAACATGGTCAACAATTCAGAATTTCTTCAAGAGTTTGATAGCTAAATCTCCAGGATTAACAATAAAACGAAAATTTTGTTAATTAAAATTTAGGTAATAATGTCATACAAGGGGTTCTCTATTTAAAGAGAAAAGTAATAATGGAAACTAAAAAAAGATAACTTAACCAACCTTTTAAAAAATGCTCGGTTGAGCGGTGTAACTGCTCCGTCGAGCACTGTTACGTCTTAAACCTTAATTCTAGATAAAGTAAGGTACATTTAGTCGATGAAAAACTACGATCGATCGAGTTCTACCACCATTAGGTCGAGTTTTGAAGTGTTCGGGTCAAACGATCAAGCCTTCTGCATGCACCATTGGTCTAGAGGATTTGCTCTGGTCGAGCAGATCTCTACTCGACAGAACGCATCAGCCCTCTCTTGTGTAGTGGCTTTACTTGGGTCGAGCGTAACTTTGCTCAGGCCAAACGCCTCTGGCTCTCCTAGCTTCTCATATCGACCTTGTACATTTGTAGGTATATCACATAATCTTCCCTTGATGTCTCTTGATACTCTTGTGGTGCCTTAACAAGTACGTCCACCACCAATCGAGTGAACACGTTCTACATCTCTCAGCTTTAGTTCTTAAGACCGATCCTTGTGTTTACGACGTCTTGGACAAAATCTCGTCCTTCGTCAAATAATAATTTTTTGGATAGTCAAAATTATCAAACACTTGCATCGAAAATTTAAAAACTTCAAGGAATATCCATTAGTAATATCAATGAATACCCATTAAGAAGTGCAACGTTCATCCATAAAAAAGTTGCACAATATTTTCATTTGTATTTCAATGGGTATTACAATGAGTTCTAATAGGCATTTTCAACTATCAATAATCGTTGAAATATCATTGATAAACTCCAACAGATTGTATACGTTGAGAAACCGATAAGAGTTGCAAATGATTTTCCAAGGTTTATAAATGGATATGTTACCCAGCGCCAATCTTTACATGAACATTAGCTAGTTGATATATGTTGATATCTATTGAAATCCACTGTTTCTTTTAACAGACGAATTAGTAGGTCCATCTTTTGAAAATGAAATGTTTTTTAAGTGGTATATCATTGAAACTAAGAAATTTTCTTTTAAACTACAGAGAGAATAATGTATCTAGTACTATAAATTTTGTCTACTTAGACATTTGAAAGTTTATTCTTCGTAACACTGCTATACAACTTTAAAAAACAAATGTTCGATTTATGATATTAAACTTTTTGTTTTATTTGTCAACATTTTTTTATGAATTTTTATGTTCAAAATGTTGCATAAATACTCTAAACTCCTATGGAGTTTAGAATTTTAGTTTTCTATATATGATCGAATCTAAAAACTTTGGAAAAATCATTCAAAAAATAGTCTGAATTCGTAATATTTTACGTATTTCAAATGTTTACAAAGATGTAGAGGTCAAAGGAAAACCTTGATCGAATTTTGGCGAATTCTCTTTTATTTTTATTAAAAAATCTAATTTGAGAAAAAATATCTACAAAACAAAATCACAGAGGTAAAAAAATTATCAATTTAAAACTTGGAGCAGAATTCTTAAACATAGATAAATCCATAATTAGATTTTGTTTAGACATTTTGCTTTATACTTTATTTCAATATTTTTGTTTGTTATTAGATTTTAAAAAAAAACCGCCTAAACCGGACGGTCAAGAGACACCCGACACCTATCGCCTAAAACGTGTTTTAGAACATTAGTATTACTACTATAGTCAGACCGGATATGGTCAAGGAACTTTGAGAAACGACGTCGCAAGCTTTCCACATTTTCTCAGTTTTGTTTAAACATTTTGTAGCCAATCGTCGCGCACGCACACCCACACCCAATCACAGCTCTCTCTCTCTCTCTCTGTCTCTCTCTCTCTCTCTCTCTCTCTCTCTATCTCAGCGCACGCACACGCACAACCACACCCAATCACAGCTCTCTCTTTCTCATGGCGATATTGTCGTTGATCTTCTCCTTAATCACTCTCCTAATCTCTCCCGCCACCGCCGCCATCATCCAGCTTCCCGGCGGCAGATCTGACTCCTCCGATGGTAAAATATGTGAAAGCTGGAGATTGGCCGTGGAAACCAACAACGCTGGATCCTGGAATATGGTTCCCGCCGCCTGCAAGGACTTCGTCGCCGACTATGTCACTGGTGCGCAGTACGAATCTGACTACCAAATCATCACTGATTACGCAATCGAGTTCGCTAAGACGGTACAGATCGCCGGCGACGGTAAAGACGCGTGGGTCTTCGACATCGACGAGACTCTCCTCACAAATATCGACTACTACAAGGCTCATGAATTCGGGTGCGTTTACTATATCTTAGCCGTTAGATTTGATATGATTTATGATCCGCATAAATTAACGGTCGGTATGATTACTATATCGTTGTCCCTAAAATTTCTGATCGCTGAGTGGTAAACCAAACCGAAATCATGATTCAGATTCGGTTATTTCCAATTTGATTACAATCGAATGCAATTGGTGATTTTGTTTAGGTCAGAACCGTTCGACGAATCTAGCTTCAATGCGTGGGTGGAATCAAGTACAGCTCCTGCATTTGATGCGAGCATGAGATTGTACAATGAGCTCAAGAAGCTTGGATTCACCATATTTTTATTAACCGGACGCGACGAAGGACAAAGAAGTAGTACCGAAAAAAATCTCCAGTTTGCAGGTTATTCCAATTGGGAACGGCTAATCTTGAGGTAAACCGGAAAATGTAGAGACCTGTTTTAGGAGAAAACCAAACCCTTTTGTGCCAAAACTAAGTTTGGTTTATGTGGAAGGGGTTCTAATGATCAAGGGAAACCAGCCACAACATACAAATCCGAAAGGAGATCGGAGTTGATCAATGAAGGCTACAGAATCCACGGGAATTCCGGCGACCAATGGAGTGATTTGGTTGGCTTTGCCGTAGCCAAACGATCGTTTAAAGTACCGAATCCAATGTACTACATTCCTTGATTTCACAATTATTTGGGATTCAGTTTGTATGAATGAAAACTATGTTGGGTTTGTGCCCTTGATTTCAACAAAAATGTGTATGAACGTGAGGATTACCACATTTTCAATGAATTCGTGTGATATCAAATAGGTTTGCGAATTTCCGTTTATATAGCACATTTTAGTAATGACATAAGTAGAAGAAAAACGGAAGAGCATATTTTGTAGTTGGTTATGTAGAGACCGCAAAAACAATTTATCTAAAAAAAATCCTATATACGTAAGATTAAAAATTTTAAACTAAAAAAATAAAATAAAGTCCTTATGGATTAAGGAAATACATTTATGATTTCAAAATAAAAAATAATATTTTATTAAGCATTCAAATTGTCTACCTATTCAGAGGGTAATGAAGTAAATGAAAACCACACTTCACTAAAGTCTATTGTTTGTATAAGGATATTAGGATATTATTGTATTAAGGGTATATTTGTAATTTATTATTCTCTCATTAGGTCATATCATTAATCTCTTGTATATATAGCCCTTTATGGTTTTTCAGTAATCAATCAATTCAGATTACCATTCACATGATATCAGAGCTAAAATGTCTCACGATGAAACCCTAACCGCTCACTTCTTCTTTCTCGGCCAACCCTAGCCGCCGCACCATCACCGGTCCGACCGCCGCAATTAGCCCACCCTCCGCCGCTGCTCCGACGTCTCACCTCTCGGATCAGCTGCTCCTCCGTCGCCCCACCAGCACGGATCTACCTTGCCCGTTCATCTGCGCTCCGTTGCCCCATCCACGGTCGCGTCCCGTCGCCCCATCCACGGTCACGTCCCGTGCAACCTTTTGTCCTACTTTCTTGCACCGCCGGCTGACTCATTTTCCGGTGACTTCTCTTGGTGCCGTCGTCTCACCACCACGGATCTGCCCACCACGCACCCAGATCTCACTCAAACCGACTTCCCCAAGTGCATTCCTTAAATCTCGGACGCATCCCAACAATCTCTAACAACTTTCCTAAAAACTTTCCTAACAACTCTCCTAGTCTCCCGAGCCACATCTTACCCTCATGTCGAACATCCCGGAGCGTACCGAATCTGTAGCCATGTTCGATCCGCAACAGCCACAGAAACTTCTCTTTGCTTGCAACATGTCAAGCGACTTCCGTTAGAGAAGCGTGGTGAACCCTAGCCAACATCTATGGCAAAGCCTCTCGTGGTCATATCAAACAACTACGATATCAAATCAAACGCTGTGCCAAAGGATCTCAATCAGTGGAAGAATACCTATGGTTCATCACCTCCAAAAACGACGAACTTTCTCTCCTCGGCAAACCGATGGATCACGAGGACGTTCTTGAAGCCATCCTTGATGGACTGCCGGAGAAATACAAACCTATAGTTGATGTGATCAATGCCAAAGACACTGCAATCTCAATTGAGGAGCTGCACGAAAAACTCCTCAATCATGAGGCAAAATTGGCCATAGATCTACCACCCGTCATCGCTGCCCTACCGGTCACGGCTTATGTTGCTGCCACCCATTCAAGATCACGCAACCCTAACCCTCAATGGAATCGCAACAACAAACGCAACTCCACGGGTGGTTACCGAGGCCGCTGCCAAGCTTGCGGGACTCAAGGACACAGCCCACGTATGATCCCTCGAGTTGGCTGCTTGACAGTGGTGCCTCACATCACATCACTTCCGACTTGCAGAATCTACCACTCCACAATCCGTATCACGGTGGCGAAGAGGTCACCATTGCTGATGGCTTCGGACAACCGATCACTCACACGGGTTCCTTTTCGCTCTCCTTACCAAATCGTTCATTATTGCTTGATAATGTGCTTTGAGTCCCTTCAATGCACAAGAATTTGGTTTCGGTTCAGCGCCTATGCAGTCTAATAATGTTTCCGTTGAATTCTTTCCTCATATGTTTCAGGTGAAGGATCTAAACACGGGGGCGCCGGTTCTTCAAGGAAACACTAAAGATGGAGTGTATGTGTGG
>CM071874.1:9086295-9126152 GCA_036759665.1 Gynandropsis gynandra
GTGGACAAATTGAAGGTGGTACACTTCGCGTTTCTCACGTGCACTCCAAGGACCAACTCGCTGATCTCCTTACCAAACCTCTTCCGCGATTACAATTTCACGAGCTGTGTTCCAAGATTGGAATCACCTCCGGTGATTCATCTTGCGGGGGCGTATAAGGATATTAGGATATTATTGTATTAAGGGTATATTTGTAATTTACTATTTTCTCATTAGGTCATATCATTAATCTCTTGTATATATAGCCGTTTATGGCTTTTCAGTAATCAATCAATTCAGATTTTCACAGTTTGAACGACAACTTTATTTTATTAATCAAATATTTTTACAACTATATGTGCTATTGTTGTGTTCATTTATAGTTTCTTTGTTTTATTGTACGAACTTTTATACAAAAATGTTTTGTTCATTTAGTAATTTTTTTGGTTCACAAACAGAATTTTTTATTAAAATTGATAATATAAGTTATATATAATAATGTTCTTCGTACCTTTGTTTTTTTCTAATTATTATTTGTTAGAACTAAATCAAAAGACCAATTTGTTTGACTTTTGTTCTAAACGAATAAGGTCGTGATAACACGTAATCCGTTGTAGTATTTACGTGATTCTTAGGTCTAGTTTTGAGTAGATTACTTAGATTTCATTCATTTATCGATTTTATTCAAAGATCTTTATCTACATTTCGTGTTTTGTATAGGAAACGAAGACATGAGGAGAAACACGAGAGATTATGGCGATTTAACCCCGAAAACGTAGCTGAATGTCAAGGTTAAACTTGTGCAAGGCCATGGATTGAAGTGAACACTCAAACACCGAGCAAAAGGAGCGGAAACAACATATCAAGGTGTGCACGCTCGGGCATGGAAAGTGTGCCCGCTCGGGCATTAAGGCACAAGATCCCCCGTAGCTTTGCACGACTCGGGCGCTCAAGGAATACATCATGAAGGGAGTGCCCGCTCGGGTGGAGAAGAAGTGCCCGCTCGGGCTAATTGTGGCCAAAACTCACCGCAAGTTTGCCCCACTCGGGCTGAAGGACAACACGCTCGGCATGAGTGCCCGCTCGGGCTAAAATGAAGACACACGGTCGGGCACAAGGCCTGCACGAGCGGGTAGATGTTGTGCCCGCTCGGGTCCTTGTTTTCCTCAACTAACTCCTCAGTTTTGGAACGACCAAATTAAGGGGAAATCAGATCCGAAAAAGGGGGATTCGAACTAGATTCGAGAGGAGAACATTCAGAGACATTAAGGCAGAAGGAAGAAGGAAGAAAAGACGGAGCAAAGGATCGGGAGCAAGGGGGATCTATTGAAGACATCGGTTGATGAATAGGGAGCATTCTTATTCTCTTTCTATGTCGAATTTAGTATTCTCCTTTGTTTCTTTTACTGCGTTCATGTCTGAGTGGATCTATTACCATGGGTTAGAGAGTATTGCCAGTATGTAACGAAGTCTTATGCTTAATGAATGGTGGATCTTAATGCTTTCATACTTGTACGCCACTCGATATGAATGAATTTGGTATTTGATCATGTTTTCAGATTGATTGGTTGATCTTAATGCTTCAATTCTTGTACGCCACTTGATTGAATGATATTAGAAGTCTAATAAATTTACGCCAGGGCATTAGACTTTGGAACTTAGCCATGATTTAGGGTTTAATCGGTTTAGAATCTACGCCAGGTCAATCGATGGAATCTAGGGATTAGGATAGCGGTCGTAATGCGTCTATGTATGTGAGATGCGCAATAGATATATTGGTATACGCATGCTAGATAGTGGACAAGTCTACGTCAGTCAGTTCCTATAGGAGAGCTTGAATTCCCTGAACTCATGATAGTACCTAAGACCAATTATCTTTTTAGAACTTTGTTAAATCGTTGTGCAAACTCTCGATACCTATGGTGCTTCGTCATAAGTTTATCCCGTCGATTAGTTTAGTTTAGTTCATTCCCAATCCTACCATATTTCAATTTACATGTCTAATCAATTAGTCTAATAGCTTTAAGGTTGCATCAATTCCTTGTGTTCGATCCTAGTTACTACACGATCCATATTCTTGCGGAAGCGTTAGATCTAGGTAATTTATTACTTGAGTTAGCGCACATCAGGTCGTACCAAATCACACACAAAAAGTCATAATTTCTTTCAGTTGTTTACTCTTCACCCACAAAGAGCAATTATTAAATGATAACTAGCTTTTAAATATGTTTTACAGTTGTTATAAATTTTTTTATTTAATATTTTTTAACTCAACATAGAAAAATGAACATTAATACTAATATCTTCTTGTCTATTTAATGATTCTTACTCACAAATAGATTTAGGATTAAAGCCGGTAATATGAATTACATGACGTGTGACCTTTTCGAATACACTATGTTATAAATAGGTTGACAATATGACCATTTTAAACCCCCTATGTTACAAAAGATGTGATAATTGGAAGAGAGATTAGAGGTAAAGATCAAGGCATCTAAGGAACGAGTTGCACATAACATGTTGGAAATGCATGATCATGTGCTTGATCATAGTTACGGTTATGATGATTATGAACTTCTGTAAATTCAATAAAAATAGGGTCGTAGGATATGTTTGAAAATTCAGGTTGTTGAGATATGCAAGGAGTAGACGTCCAAATGAAGAGAAATTGAAGGAGTCAATGAGAAGTTTAAGGAGAAGAAGATGGAGTCAAAAGTGGATCCGGCAAAGTCAAGGCTGAGGGGAATCAACAAGGAGGCGCGGCTGGAAAACCGGGGAGATTAGATGTGCACGGACGAAGGCAGATAAGTTAACCTGACGAGAAGAAAAAGGTTAACTGATCTGGGCAGATATCGAAGGGGGGCTTAAAAACAGAGAGAATGAGTTCTTAGATTTTTAAGTGTACTTAGAGCGATATTGTATTGAGTAGAGTGAAAAAATTGAGGGTTTATTTACGTCTAACTCAGGGAGTTATCTGTGGAGATTTTTGGTACATTTTAAAAGAAAACAAGTGTACATAAGGATTGACTGGTAAATAAAACGAGTATTGTTTTATATATTTTGATCTCTTTGAATTAACAATCTGCAAAGTTGTTGATCATCTCGTTTTCATACGTATTTCTTGCACGATTTTAGAGATGCGTACGATATATATGCGATGTTTATGTATGATTTTGTATCCGTTTTACTCGTTTTCGTGTTTTCATTTTCTTAAAGGTTTTAATGCGAACTCGGTTCATTTTGGAGCTAAAGGACGTACACGAGACAAAGTACCAACATCGAGGATCATCACGGAACAAACGGGACGAGAATCGGCGAAGAACACACACTACCCGCGTGGGTAACTCCCTAACCCGAGTGGTAATTTAGTTCGGCGATTTTGTCCAGCAAATTGAGCACAAGTCGGGCAAGCACTACACATGCCCGTGGCATCAGCCCGAGCGGGCCACAACCCAGCCCGACCGGGGCACACACCAGCCCGACCGGGGCTCTCACTAGCCCGAGCGGGCCGCCTCGTTTTCCATCGCGATCCCGCGCGATCATGCGCGTCGCACCCGAGCGGGTCACACACCCAGCCCGAGCGGGTCGCGTCCGTCACCTGCAACTCCAAATAAGTTAATTTGTCTTAAAACGAATAGGAGTTTGTTGGGGACTTATACAATAAGGAAAACGGCTTTAGAGAAGATGAATAAGTGATATTTCGCTGGAGAAAGTAATGGAAATGTTGCCCAACTTAATCAAGAATGGAAAACTCAAGAAAAGGCAAAATCCGTGGCTGCTGCAACTAAAGGAAAAGAACGAACAACCAGAAGGAAAAGGAGGGAGAAAAGGAAAGAAAAGAAGAAGGAAAAGGAAGACCAGGAGCTAGGGTTCGAGGGAGCTTGAGTTAGAGAGTGAGTTTGGAGAATTCACACGAGGAGAGAGGGTAGAGAGAAGAAGGAGATTCTTGCGAAGGAGACGTACAAGGAGCATTGGAGATCAACCGAAGACTTTGGTTTCTTTTGGTTTTCATGTTCCTTAGACTTTGTACTTCAATTATGTTTGTTTACGGACGCATGAGCGAGTAGTTTGTTTTGTTCTAGGAGAAGGGATTAGCCCATGGCTATCTCGGAATCACTTTGATTTATCTTTAATGCATCTTCCCGTTTTCGTTTATCTATTCTATGTCTGAGAGCTTAAATGACTTGTGTTTACGAAGGCCAAGTAGATGCATGTATTAGGGATTAGGAGAAGGACCGAAAGGAGAATTCTAGTCCTAGAAGATCAGATTTGAAACAACAGAGGTTAGGCCACGAAAAGTAGGATAGCAGTGGTTGAGGGTAAAACGGATGAATCGCAGATCTTATGGGTTTAGTTTAAGGTGTCAGCCACGAAAGTAGAGGATAAATTGACTAGATCACGTGTCTATGCCTTGAGAGAGGGTAGATATCACATTAGGATCGTCTACCTTAGATAACTTGAATGGGATTGCATGATAGATAGGTTGATTGTTGGCTTCGGTAGTCTTGTGGTGAAACCGGATTCCTAACGTTTGTCTCATTGTTAAGAACTAGTTTATTTATTTGTTTTTAGTATTTCATTCTCAATTTCCATATATCGTTCATTTGAAAGTTTGATTCATAGTTTGAGTTTAGGTTTTGTTGCGTAGTCCCTGTGGGATCGACACCTTACGCACTACACACGTGTCGTGCACTTGCGGGTAGTTTAGGTTATTTGTTTAACTTTGATAACGCATCAGTTGTTTGTCTGCAAGTTTTTCAATTGGTATTAGAGCTAGTAACCTAAGTTTAGAGTAAATGTAAGAACTGGTTTGAGATCCTAGAAGACAACAATATGGAAGGACCAAGAGATTTGTACTCCTTTGGAAAACCTGTCATGTTGGATGCGTCTAATTATGGCTATTGGAAAGTCAAAATGAGAGCAAGCATAAGAGGAATCGATGAAGATGCTTGGAGTGCTGTGAAAAATGGATAGAATCCACCAACTGTTATTGATGAAAATGGAAATGTCAAAGAAAAGCCTTCAGATCAATGGACACCCAGTGAGAAAATAAGTTCGACATTTAATGCAAAAGCTTTAACATCTATTTTTCATCTGTAGACATAAACGAGTTTAAGCAAATGCAAGGATGTGAATCCGCAAAAGACGCATGGGATACTTTAGAAACCATTCATGAAGGTAATACCAATGTCAAAAGGACACGTCTAGATATTCTAGAACACCAGTTTGAGAAACTGGAGATGGGTGAGTATGAGAGTGTAAAGGAATTTAGTAGTCGGATGAATGCAATTGCCAACGAGGTAAGTGTACTTAGGTAGAATCTGGACGATAAGAAGCTAGTCAAAAAATTGCTTAGATGTCTATCTAAGAAATTTCATGCACAAAAGGTTGCAATGAATATGTCCTTGAATACATATACTACAAGTTTCAAAGAAATAGTTGGAATTTTAGCTGTATATGAACTTGAACTTCAACTTGAACAAGGAGATACAGCAAGAGAGGGAAGCAAAGGGGTTGTGTTACAGGCTACATCTGAAAGCTCCAGACTAGACAATCTTGAAGAAAATATTGTCTTAATGACCAAGAGCAGGAGGGAAAAAATCATCAACTGAAGAAACTGGAAATAAAAAGGATAATAAATCCGGACCTCAATGCCATGTATGCAAAGAGTTTGATCATTTCAAATCAGAATGTCCTAGCATCACAAAAGAGAAAGTATGCTGAAAAATCTACGAGAGACACAATGTTACAAATGCAAAGGGTTTGGGCATACCAAAAATGAGTGTTCAGATAGAAACTATGTCAAGGGAAAGTCACTTATCATGTTTAGTGAATCTAGTTCTGAATCTGGAGATGAATCTGAAGAAGAACAGTCAAGTTTTGTAGCATTCATTGGAATCATTGATGAGACTGACAAAGAATGTGACAAAGATCATTTTGAAGAAGAGGAAGACGAAGTTGATGTAGAGACTCTCTATAATGAGTAGCTGAAAATGAGCAAACTAAACGTTAAATTGGTCAAGACTAATGAGAAACTGGAAGCTCAAATTCAAGAAATGAAACTTGAAGTAGCGTTGAAGGAAGAAGAAGTGCACTTTGCCAAAAGTCAACTGGAAGAAACAAATAAGCAATTGAAGATGCTGTCAAATGGAACTGATAAACTGGATCATTTGCTTTCAATTTGCAAAAGAAAAGGTGATAACCATGGAATTCGTTATTTGGGAAAATCAAATAATTCTGAAAACAAATTTGTTTCCGGAGGTGATCTGCAAGAAAATATGAAACAGAAGGAAAAACAGCAACCGTGCATCACTCTCATTAAAGCTCATGCTGTAAAAAATCTCAAGACAAACAGAAATGAAAACAACCGTTTTCATGGGTACGATTCCAGAAGACAATTTCAGGCTCAATATCACAACTACAACAAGAGAAGGAAAAATCATGCACAATATCATGGATAGAACTCTGGAAGAATATATCAAGGTGGAAACAGAAAGAGAACTCCAGTGACTTGTTACTTTTGTGGAATCAGAGGTCAGAAACAACGTACTTGCTACAAGAGATTCAGGTATGACGCAGATAAGTCATCTAAATTTAAACAAGTTTGGATAAAGAAGAGTGATCTATATTTTAATGTTGCATACATTTCTGCACAAAAGGAAAAATCTAACATTTGGTACTTTGATAGTGGTTGCTCTAGACATATGACAGGTACAAGAGAAGTACTTTCAAATTTTTTAGAAATTAAGAATGCAGGAAATTTTGTTTTCGGTGATGGAAATAAAGGAAAGATTCTTGGAAAAGGCCACATAAACTCTTCAGGACAACTTGCTCTGAAAAATGTGCAATTTGTTGTGGGTTTAACAGCTAATCGAATTAGCATAAGTCAATTGTGTGACAACAATCATCATGTTAAGTTTAACAACAAAGAGTGCCAAGTAATGAATTCTGACAATGAGTGTATACTTACAGGTTCATGATCTTCGAATAATTGCTACTTGTGGAGTGAAGAGAAAGTCTGTCTGAAAGCAACAAATGATGTACTATCCTTGTGGCATCAACGATTAGGACATGTCAACTACAGATCTCTGGTGAAACTGTCAAGTTCAACTGCTGTCAGAGGTATCCCTAAGTAAAAACTGGATAAAACAGAAGTCTGTAAACCATGTCAATTAGGTAAACAGGCAAAAGTACATCACAAAAGGATGCTTGATGTGAAGACAGATAAAAGTTTGGAGCTGGTACATATGGACTTGATGGGTTCGATGAGAACATAAAGCTTTGGAGGAAAAAGATACATCTTTGTTGTTGTTGATGATTTTTCTAGGTACACTTGGGTGAAATTTTTAAGAGAAAAATCTGACACTTTCGAATTATTTCATTTTTTGTTCCTTCAACTGAAAAACACAAAAGGATGTTTTGAAAGAATCATGAGTGATTACGGGAAGGAATTTGAGAATGAAGTATTTCAGAAATTCTGTCAAAAACATGGTATCATTCATGAATTTTCTGCACCCAAAACACCACAGCAGAATGGTGTTGTTAAAAGAAAGAATAGAACGCTGCAAGAAATGGCACGGGCAATGTTGCATGGGAAATCTATCTCTATTAGGTTTTGGGCTGTAGCAATAAACACTGGATGTTACATCATTAATCGTGTTTACATCTGACCAGGTATGTCGAAAACTCCTTACAAGTTGTGGAAGAGCCCGAACCTAAGCTATTTTTATGTTTTTGGATATACTTGCTATGTGTTGAATGATAGGAAGTGTTTGGGTAAATTTGATTCCAAAAGTGATGAAGGAATTTTTCTTGGATATGGCAACAATACAACTGCGTTCAGAATATTTAATTTGCATAGCAGAAAAGTTATTGAATCTGTGAATGTGGTATTTGATGAAGATCATTTGACTGACAATATTATTTTTCCATTTTACTCAGAAACAATACAAGAACAGTCAGAATCAGCTAATGATCATTTAAGTTTACCTACTGACCAAGCAGTTGTTGAATGTGAAACAGATTGAGATTTTTCTGAATACGAAAATCACAGAACCAACATGGAACAAATAATGGTGCATAAGAATCATTCCATAGAAGATGTCATTGGAAACATTGAAGATGGTAGAAGAACACACAATAAACCAAGGGTAAATTATCATGATATGGTTAAATTTGCATGTTTTACTTCGCAAATAGAACCTAAGTGTGTTCGTGATGCTTTGGATGATGAATCCTGGATAAAGGCCATGCATGAAGAGTTAGAACAATTTGTTAGAAATGATGTCGGGACTTTGGTCCCTCGTCCAATGGATTTAAATGTGATTGGCAAAAAATGGATATTTAAGAACAAAACTAACGAACAGGGTAAAATTGTCAGAAACATGGCAACATTAGTGGCACAGGGTTATATGCAAGCCGAAGGTGTTGATTCTGATGAAACCTTTGCTCCTGTTGCTAGATTAGAGTCAATTCGACTACTGCTTGGTGTTGCATGTTTCTTCGGTTTTAAGCTTTTTCAGTTTGATGTTAAAAGCGCATTTCTAAATGGAATACATCAAGAGGAAGTTTACGTTGAACAACCGAAAAGTTTCGAGGATCCGCATTATCCAGAACATGTGTATAAACTGAAAAAGGCCTTATACGGGTTGAAGCAAGCCCCACGTGCTTGGTATGAACGACTGACAAGCTTCCTAATCCAGAATGGCTACAAGAGAGGGGGAGTTGACAAAATCTTGTTAATTCATGATTTTGATGGCATTCTATTAGTTGTACAGATTTATGTTGATGACATTGTTTTTGGTTCCAAATCGCAGGATAAAGTAAATTGGTTTGTTTAGACAATGAAGCGAGAGTTCGAGATGAGTATGTTTGGTGAACTAAGTTTTTTTCTTGGCTTGCAAGTGAAACAGTTTGATGATAGATTATTCATATCTCAGAGCAAATATGCAAAACATCTCGTGAAAAGATTTGAATTAGATCATAGCAAGTCAACTAGTACTCCCATGTCAACAACAACTAAGCTGACAAAAGACTCAGATGGAGAAGATTGTTGAAGTTAAACTCTATAGGAGTATGATTGGAAGTTTACTTTATCTCACTACAAGTAAACCTGATTTATGTTTAAGTGTAGGGATCTGCGCCAGATATCAAGCAAAACCGAAAAAATCTCATTTGCTGGCAGTGAAACGAATAATCAAATACGTCAAAGGTACAACAAAATATGGCATTTTGTATTCAAAGATGCTAACTGTGAACTTGCTGGTTTCAGTAACGTCTATTGGGGAGGAAATGCGGATGACAGAAAAAGCACGTTTGGTGGTTGTTTCTTTCTTAGAAACAACTAGATATTAGCCGTGCATAGCACAGATTTTAAATTATTAAAATTGAAAATATTAAATAGTTTGAATATAATATAAGATATATAATTTTTAAATGATAAAAGGTATATAGTGGTTTTGATTAATTATTTAATTTATAGTAATTATATATTAACATTTAAATATATTCAAGGTTAGATAAAAAAAATAAAAAATAAGTATATTTAACGGATTTTAAAATTATTAAAATTGAAATTAATAAATAGTTTGAATATAATATAAGATATATAATTTTTAGTATCATATATGAAAAATAATAATCTTTTAAAATATTTATGATTGTTAAGTAAACACGAAAAGTTTATATAGGAGTAAAATAAATTTCTGAGTATGAAATATAATATTGTAATTGTTATTAAATAAAAAAAATAAATGTGTGATTAGTTACAAAGAAGTTGTTATCAAAAGCTATAAACATGGAAGTTGTTTTTTGAAAAATTTCCACTCTAAAATTTAAGTCAGAAGTTATAATTTAAATATAATAATTAAAAAAACTATTTTTATAAAACATGTAATTATAATTTAATTATAATTTTAAATTTGTAAAAATAATATATGAATTATTTATTATTTATTACATAATTAATTCGATTTAATTCGATTTATATATATATATATTTAAATTTCAACTGAATAAATTTTTTATATAATTTATTTGATTATATGTTTAAATTCACCTATTTTCAAAAAATAACAATTAAACATATTGGATTCGATTTTGCAATATCTTTAACTGTTTTTAATTGTTTTAATTGTTTTTTAAAAGCTTTCGCTTTAAAATTTAAATGGAAGACTATAATTTAATTAAAATAATTTAAAAATGATTTTTTATAAAATGTGTAAGGTAAAATAAATAAAATAATTAATATATATTTTTAAAATAAAGTGATGTTGGATTTAATTAATTAAAATTAAATAACGTTTTTGTTAATTTTAACACATAAATTATTTATTACATAACTAATTGGATTCAATATTTTTACAATAAATTTTCTTAAAGATTTTTTTAATAATAAATATAGCACACGACAAAAAATAAATTAATTTATATTTATATTTATATATATGTATATATTTAAATTTTCATCCAAATAAATTTTTTTACAAATACTCCATATACAAAGTATGGGAAGGTGTCTATACATATATATTGTTTCTTAAGTTCAAGATTAGTAAATGATTATAGTAATTCCGAATTAATATTACCAAAAAAACATAATAATTATATATAAATAATATCTATTTTTAAAATTTTAATTTTTTAATTCCAAATTATTTAATCATTTTTAAAATTTTGAAATCATAAATAAATTAAAAAATTAATTTTTATATATTAATAGTAATAATATATAAAATAGTTGTTATCAATACTCGGATCTTACAAAAAACACACAAAAAAACAAAATTGAATTTATGTTAAATATTAGTACTATTTATTTTAAAAGAAATATTAAAACTTTTTAAAATTCTAAATTTGATTTTACAATTTTTATGAGTAATCCAATATTTTTTTTGTAGGTGAGACTTGAAGAATCATTGTTTGAATTATAAATAGAAAAACATTTAGTTAAAAATATAAGAAACAAATATAATTAATAATTATTAAAATACTTAATTTAAATTTGCAGAATTGACACACAAAGAATACTGTAAATTTGTTTTTAATTTTTAATTGTGGGAGTAAATTTATGAGAGTATGAAGATATATAAAAGAATAATGAATAGAAGTTATAGTGCTTTTACGGGTGAAACTAATTTTTTAAACTAAAAGTGAGAAGTTATTAGTATTCGTGGAAGTTAATAGATATACCGATACTATAAAAAAATATAGTATCGGTATAATAGATATACCGATACTATAAAAAAATATAGTAAAAACACTTATTAACCAATATATTTTCATCCATCTCTCTTCATTGAATTTTAGAAAATGAAGAGAAACGAAATCCATAAGGTGAGTTTGTGATAGAATCACAAGGTTTAACAAATATCGTAGAATAGAAATTAATGTTGAATGGATGGTCTGATGACTTATATAAACCAAGACTCGGAACCAAATCAAAATTAAAAATACTGCAACATTCTCCTTCCTTAATTAGATGCTTGAATTTTGGAACATCATAAGATCTTACATATGCTTGAATTCTATCACGCTGAAAAAATATTAGTATAATAAAGAACAAAAAACAAAATACATAAAATTTAAAAGGCCAAACAAACTCTTCGTCCATAAGAACCATTTCTAGTGGTGAAGTAGAAGAACTTTTGAGTTTATTCACATTATTACACATCCATACTCTTAAAATCCTAACTTTGATTTTACAATTTTTTCTATATAATCCCACATCTTTGCTTGAAGAACAATTTTCTTGAATTCTAAAATAAAAAAAAATTAGTTAAAAATATAAATGAAATAAACAAATAGAATTAATAGTTATTTAAATACTTACTTTAAATTTGCAGAATTTATACACACCAAGAGAATACCACGAATTTGTTTACTTTCGTTGAAGTAAATTTATGAAAGTATTGAAATATATAAAAGAAAAATAAATAGAAGTTATATTTTTTATGAAAAAATTAATTTTTAAAACTAAAATGGAAGTTATTGGTATTCGTGGAAGTTATATTACTATAATAATTTAATTATAAATTTATTGTTAGGTTTAAATGGTTTTAAATTTATATAAATTTATTCTTAAATATTTTACAACAATAAATAATTTTAAGAATAAAAATTATTTATAAACACGAGGGAAGTTATTTTCTATATCGGAAGTTAAACTAATTTAAAAATAAATTATTTATTATTACGAATATGTATTTAAAAGTAAAAAGATCTAATACTCAAACATCTGAAATAAAATAAAATGATTTTGAATCTTAAATTTTTACAATAATAAAAATTAAATTAAAATAACGCATTAAAAAAACTAAACATAATTATAAATAAATTAAATAATTTTCATTTTTAAGTTTTTATATAAAAGATTAATAATATTTTAGATAAAATATGATTAGTTTGTAAAATATTGGAATAATTGTATATAAAAATGGTTTATAGCTATGAAAATATAAAATATCTAAATTTTATGTAAATAAGTTTTCAAATAACACTAAATGATTTTAAATTATATTCTTAAATTTTTTATAATAATAAAAAATTAAATTAAATTAAAACCTAGAATAAGATTTTATTATTTAAATTATATTATTATTGGGAAATAAAAAATTATATAAAAATTTTAGAATAATTATTCAGAATAAGTTAAATGATTAATTATTTTATATTTAGATATAATAAATATGATATTAAAACTTTCATTTGATTTTATTTTAAAATAAATTATTTTAAAAAACATATTAGAAGAAATGTATATACAAATGATTTATAACTATGAAAATGTAAATGATCTAAATTTTATGTAAATAAATTTTCAAATAACATTAAATGATTTTAAAATTAATTTTTAAAAATTTTATAATAATAAATAATAGTAAAGTAAATGATTAATTTTTTTATATTTGGATACAACAAATAACATATTAAAAAATTTTAATTTTATTTATATTTTTAGTTGTACATTGTTTAGAAAAAAAGCTAATTATATTTATTAAATAATATTTAAATTTAATGATTTTAAAAAATAAACTATTTAAAAAATAAAAATTACTGTTTTTTAGACTTTCTCTCTCTGGTTTTTGTTTTAATAATATTAAGATTTAGTCTCTTGGCATAGTAAAAAGCAGAACTCATCATCGTTATCTACTGCAGAGGCTGAATACATTGCCCTGGGAAGTTGTTGTACTCAAATCTTATGGATGAACCAGATGCTAACAGACTACGATATGAGTTCTAAAACCTTTATTGCATACTGTGTGATGATCGGAAATCAGAGTTTTATATTTCCAAGACCACTCTACCGCAAGAATACGGTTCGTGTAGTACAAGGGTCCAACTCTAGGGACTAGTGCAGCGTTAGAACTAAGATATCACGAGAAGAAGAACGATCAATAGATTGATATCGAACTAGAAAATAAAATAAAGAAAGGTAACGAAGCTAGACTCGACAAGATGGAGTATCATGGGTTTCGGGAATATTGCAACATGCAATGGATGTTTCTATGGATCATGAAATCGGTTTATATCAATCGATAGTGAACCAAAATCTAATCCTCTACCTAGGAAATCAACGTCGCTCATCTTTCGATGTAGCACAGAACATCTAGATGCATGAAGAACAATAGGGAATTCGACCTCTAATGCTGGAAACGACTCTTCCAAGCCTAAATCCTCTACCTAGGAAATCAACGTCACTCACCTTCCGATGTAGCTGGGAATGTCTAGATGCATGAAGAACAATAGGGAATTCGACCTCTAATGTCGGATGGGAACTCAACCTTTATAAACGGAAATGACTCTTCCGAGCCTAAATCTTCTATCTAAGATATAAACGTACTCACCTTCGGATGCAGTAAATCTACAACCTAGATGCATGACGAACAATGGGAATTCTACCTCGATTATTACTCTTCATAAATAGATTAACCGATCGGTCAGATTCTCATTAATCTAAATGATTCGAAGGTTGATTCACGAGATTTAAGTCTGACTCTTCCAAACCTAGACGAATCTCTAATCTCCCTCAAACGTGCCTAATGTCAGTCGAATAGATCTAGTCTTATTCAAGCATGAAATCAACAACGTATGAAGGCATTACAGACATATCTATAACCCATCGAACCATTCAATTGAACAAAACCGAAATCAAGCATTAATGAATCAAACTATCCATTACAATGGCATCCCTAACCCATGACAACAGATCTACCTAGAAAGCATAGGGAAGCAAACAAAAATGAAGTAAATATTTATCTCCCCTATCATCCCGAGCGGTGGCTTCGGATGAATCCTTTGGGTGGCTAAAGTCTTCAGCCGTGTTCTCTCCTCTTTTCCCTGTGTCTTTGGGTCCCTTCTGTGGTCTGTGCCTCGTCCCCCTTTTGCCCTAGATCGCTTATTTTCTCTTTATTTTCCCGTTCAAACACTCAAAGTAGGTTATTCCAAGAAAGGCGGCCCGCGCGGGAACATGTTTCACCCGGTCGTGCATCCATCAGCACGAGCATGTAGAGGTTCCAGTACGAGCGGGCAAGGTTACCCAATCGTGTGCTCCATGCTCGAGTCGTGTCAAGTTTTCTGGAAATTCTGTGCTATTTTAGCCTGAACGGGGCCTCTTCCATGCCCGAGCGGGATATGTTCAGTTGTTGTTTCCGCTCCTTTCGCTCGATGCTTGGGTGTTCCATTTGGATCCGTGGTCGTGCAAAGGTTGTATCTTGTCACGTAATCACGTTTTCAGGGTGGATTTGCTGTAATTACTCATGTTTTGCTTCATGTCTTCGTTTCCTACACAAAACACGAAATGGTAGATGAAATCCTCGAATAAACTCAATAAGTCGGTAAAGTCCAAGAAATCTAACAAAAACTAAACCTAAGAATCATGAAAATTCTATGATGGATTACATGTTATCAAACTCCCCGGACTTAACCTTTGCTTGTCCTCGAGAAAATCTAGAGTCGAGTACAAGAAGAGTTAAACAACAATGGACACTAGCACAAATACTTCGAAGGATTAGCCATCATGCAAAACAACGCGTCACATGAACGTAAGCCTAAGCGTACCTAGTTCAGAATTCTATCAACCGAAAGTCACGAGCCATGCAATCCTACCAATAACCTAAGTCTATTTCATACCCCTAGACAACGTCCAAGCGATCTCCATACCAATTCCCCTAAGCTTGAGATATTATTAAACTCGTCGTCTCATTCTTATTCTCTTTTTTTTTCTCATTTTTTTGATAGATCCGCGCTTGGTTTCTAGGACATCGAAGTCAAAGAGGGATGGCTTTCTACTTAGACCCAGGCTGCCTATGGCACACTCAGAAGGTCTTGTGACCTTAGCAGAGTGAAGAGGTGCGTCATTGAAGAACATTTTTCTCTTCTTTCTTTTTTCAAGATTACGCCTCAACTCTAACCCTTAGGACGTAGAATAGCGCCTTAACCCACCACTTAGACCCGAACCATCGATCTCGATGTACTCATGTCAATGTAAACCTGAAGTGGTTAGAAACTTATCCAAGGTGATAGCGGAGTATAAGCGTGTGGAATCTAGTGATCAATGAACGATAAAATAAATCAAACAAAGCAAGGGATAAACGATATACACAGAGATATGGATACTTGGTACTGAAACCTAGGAGGTGAATGCAACTATAGATCATGNAATGCAACTATAGATCATGGTTTCAAGCACAACTACTCAACTAATCGATATCCAAAAGACTTCCAAGCAAACCTAGACTATTGTTCACGATTCGACAAACTCGCAAAATAATGACTAAAGCTAAAAAATTCGTACTAGATATCCATCCGCTTATTCCTTAAAAATACAAAATCCTAATCACATGCATGATACTCGATGAGTACTCCCCCAGACATGAATGAAACACCGTCTCTGTGTTCAAGACCTAAGAGACTCTTGCATACCAAACTACGGGAAAATAAGGATTAGATTGTGTGCACCTTATGTATCTTGCAATCTTGAGTTGGTGATTGGGCTGGTCGTTGTACGCGTCTCCTCCTTAAGGATGATATGGACGTTGGAAAACTGTGAAAAAGAATCACAAAATCAAAAGAAGAAAACAACGTGGCAACTAACCGAGTACATGAATGCGAAAAGAATAAGAATAGGTCTAAAAAAATCAAAAGAAAATGCGAAAGTCGGGTTGCCTCCTGATAAGCGTTTGTTTAAGGTCGCGAGCTTGACCAAATGCTCTCCTCATCACCATCAAGGTGGACGTCCTCGCCTTCATGTGTGACACCTTCTGTGTCGTGTCCTTCGCTCGGGTATGGCGCTCGTATCGGTCATTCGCTTTGCAAGATCAGCCAGCTCTCCCATGCTCTTCTCTTGCCCGATCATGCTGCTGTTCAAGAATACTGTTTTGTCGAGCATGTCGTTCTGAATGGTTGGGCGTACATTGCTGGTTTTGGCCGAGAATGTTGCACGGTTGGGGTTCAGCCTATGCTTGGTCGTGCTTTGCTTGTTGGTGTGTGTTGGTCGTTCGTGTATCCCTTTGCCTTGCATTTCTTTCGAAGCTCTCGAAGGTTGTCTGCGCTCATGGTCATCATCTTGATCCGTACCTCTAGCCGTGGGATCCAATAGATAACTCAAAACATCAACGTTCATAGACTCTTCGAGCATTTCATTTGCCAATTTGTCCAACTCATCCACCGAGAACACGGACTCTACTATAAATGGTTGCTTGAGGTTCTTGATCTGCCCGAACTCTACAGTATCTTCACCTATCTTCATCGTTAGTTTACCCGCCCTAACTTCGATGATGGCATTGGTAGTATTGAGGAATTGCCTTCCCAAAATGATCGGTATAATTTCATCTTCCTTCATATCCAAAACCATGAAATCAACGGAGACGTAGTCGACGCCTACCTTAAGAGGTACATCCTCCACAATGCCTATCGGGTGTTTCACCGAACGGTCAGCCATATATAATACCATCTTCGTGGATTGCATCTCTCCCAAATCAAGTTTCTTGTACAAAGGCAGCGACATGATGCTGACATTAGCCTTTAAGTCGCATAGAGCATTGTGGATGGTGACGGTTCCGAGCTTGCAAGGGATGGCAAAGGTACCTGGGTCGGGTAGTTTTTGTGGTATCCCATGTTGGATAATGGCATGTGTCGCAGTGGTGATCATCACTGTCTCATCTTCCACTCTACGCTTCTTGGTGCATATATCCTTGAGGAACTTAGGGTAGGAAGGGATTTTCATGATTGCCTCGTGGAAGGGCATAGAAATCTCCATCTTCTTCAACCTTTCTGTGAACTTGGAAAATTGTGAATTATCATTTCGTTTCATTTGGCGTGAGGGAAATGGAAGTGGAGGGCGTCTTGGTGGCGGTGCCACATACGGTTCTTCTTCATCCTCAACTTGTGCTTCCTTGTGATGCTCTTGGTCGCTAGGCTTCATCGTTGAACTCTTTGAGCATTCTCCTCTCTCGAAATTCTGGGGTGTGACGTCCGCAAGTTCTATCCTGCTTCTCAATACGACGGCATTGAAATGCTCACGGGGGTTCGGCTCAGGCTTTTCCGGTAGAATTCATTGTCGATTAGGAGAACTTTCTGCAAGTTGTGCCACTTGGGTGTCTAGGATTTTCAAATGCGTCTGCATTTCCACCATTAGCCTCTTCGCATCTTCTTGATCTCGTCTTACACTATTCAGCTCAGTATTTATATCTTTTTTTCGTTGTAAAATCTGAGCGAGCATAGACACGAGCGAGCCTCTTCGTAGGTGTTGGAATATGGATTGTTAGCAACGTAATTCGCATCTGCAACATCCTTGAATCCGTGAGAATCAGAAAACGTTTGGTGCATGTTTACCAATTGTAACTTCAACTCGGCAAGCTCAGCTCGCAATGCAAGCACCTCGCTGTCCGCTCCCTTGCCTAGATTGCGGCGATTAAATTCTCCCGACACATTATTTCTTCCCTCGGCCATCTTCTCAATCTTGGCCTCAATAACGGTGAACGGGAGGTCATGTAGACAACCTCTACAAGCAGCGTTCAACCAACCACGAACTTAATCACGAAGACCCTCAATAAAAGTGGCAATGAGGTATCTTTTATCCATCCCGTGGTTTGGGAATTCACGTTGATATCCTTTAAATCGCAGCCACGCCTCTAGAAGACTCTCTTTATCCTCTTGTGCAAACGAATTAATCTTATTCTTCCATAGGTGCATCTTATGGGGTGAGAAAAATCGCAACATGAAGTGTTCTTCGAGCTGGCTCCATGTATGAATAGAATCTGGAGGTAGCGTGCAGAGCCACTCAAGTGCTTGATCCCTAACAGCGAATGGGAAGGCAAGCAACATAATCGCTTGATTATTTATTCCGGGGTATGCCTTCATGTTCGAATACAACATCTTGAACTGAGTGAGATGCTTGTTCGGATCTTCCGTAGATCGTCCCCTGAATGGTGATTGACTCAACATCTGAATGAAGGTGGGCTATAACTCAAATCTGTTCCGCTCTATCTCGGGCCTTCGAATGCAGGAGAGAAGCTGCGTGTGTTTAGGCGTTGTGTACGCCTCGTAATTTTTCGGTGCTTCTTCCTGTGCCATCTTTTCTTCACTAGATAACTCTGTTTCTTGCTCGCTTGTCGTTTCCTCAATATTATCGGAACCACTACGCCTCACTTTTTGATGTTTCTATAACGCTTGCGTAGTCTTGTCAATATCGGGGTCGAAGAGGAGTTATTTGCCTCTCGAACTCCTAGATATGTACCGAGTGATCTGCACGTAGGAAAGCAACAAACAAATGCTTAGCTCAAAAGAGATGCAGTCGACTCAAAATAAAAGAAAAATGCAGAAAACAAAAACAAACAAAAGAATCAGAAAGGACTGGATCTCGACTCAACGAAATCCTAATTCTAAAACCGTGACTAGTCCCCGGCAATGGCGTCAAAAACTTGATGATCGGAAATCAGAGTTTTATATTTCCAAGACCACTCTACCACAAGTATACAGTTCGTGTAGTACAAGGGTCCAACTCCGGGGACTAGTGCAGCGTTAGAACTAAGATATCACGAGAAGAAGATCGATCAATAGATGGATATCGAACTAGAAAATAAAGATAAAGAAAGGTAACAAAGCTAGACTCGGCAAGATGGAGTATCATGGGTTTCGGGAATACCAGAACATGCAATGGATGTTTCTATGGATCATGAAATCGGTTTATATGAATCGATGGGGAACCAAAATCTAATCCTCTACCTAGGAAATCAACGTCACTCATCTTCCGATGTAGCGCGAAACATCTAGATACATGAAGAACAATAGGGAATTCGACCCCTAATGCTGGAAATGACTCTTCCAAGCCTAAATCCTCTACCTAGGAAATCAACATCACTCACCTTCCGATATAGTGTGGAACGTCTAGATGCATGAAGAACAATAGGGAATTCGACCTCTAATGTTGGATGAGAACTCAACCTCTATAAACGGAAATGACTCTTCCGAGCCTAAATCTTCTATCTAAGATATAAACGTACTCACCTTCGGATGCAGTAAATCTACAACCTAGATGCATGACGAACAATGGGAATTCTACCTCGATTATTATCGTTCCTAAATAGATTAACCGATCGGTCAGATTCTCATTAATCTAAATCATTCGAAGATTGATTCACGAGACTCAAGTCTGACTCTTCCAAGCCTAGAAGAATCTCTAATCTCACTCAAACGTGCCTAATCTTAGTCGAATAGATCTAGTCTTATTCAAGCATGAAATCAACAGCATATGAAGGCATTACACACATATCTATAACCAATCGAACCATTCAATTGAAAAAAACCAAAATCAAGCATTAATGAATCAAACTATCCATTACAATGGCATCCCTAACCCATGACAACAGATCTACTCAGAATACACAGGGAAGCAAAAAAAAACGAAGTAAATGTTCATCTCCCGTATCATCCCGAGCGGTGGCTTCGGATGAATCCTTTAGGTGGCCAAAGTTTTCAACCGTGTTCTCTCCTATTTTCCATGTGTCTTTGGGTCCCTTCTGTGGTTTGTGCCTCGTCCCCCTTTTGCCCTGGATCGCTTATTTTCTCTTTATTTGCCCGTTCAAACACTCAAAGTAGGTTGTTCCGAGAAAGGCGGCCCGCGCGGGCACATGTTTCACCCGGTCGTGCATCCATCAGCCCAAGCGTGTAGAGGTTCCAGCCCGAGCAGAAAAGGTGACCCGATCGTGTGCTCTTCATGCCCGAGTCGTGTCAAGTTTTCTGGAAATTGTGCACAACTTTAGCCCGAGCGAGGCCTCTTCCATGCCCGAGCGGGCTATGTTCACTTGCTGTTTCCGCTCCTTTCGCTCGATGCTTGGGTGTTCCATTTGGATCTGTGGTTGTGCACATGTTGTATCTTTTCACTTAATCACGTTTTCGGGGTGGATTTGCCGTAATCACTCATGTTTTGCTACATGTCTTCGTTTCCTACACAAAACACGAAATGGTAGATGAAATCCTCGAATAAACTCAATATGTCGGTAAATTCCAAGAAATCTAATCAAAACTAAACCTAAGAATCATGAAAATACTATGACGGATTGCATGTTATCAGTGTGATAATAAAGTGCTATAAGATATCTCGAAAAATAATGTTCAACATTCCCGAACAAAGCATATTGAAATAAGACATAATTTTGTGAGAGAGAAGGTTGAACAAAAACAAATGAAAGTGGAATATGTACCTACGGAACGTCAGCTAGCGGATATCTTCACAAAACCTTTGGATTTAAATCGGTTTGTTTCTCTGAGAAAATCACTTGGTGTTTGTGAGCTTTGATGTTTTTTGTTGATGAAAATAATAAATTGATAAACTTTTCAAAGTTATTGATGATCTTACGAAGAAAAGGGAAAATACGTATAAGTCTGCATGGTTTAAGTACACTTAGTTGACTACTGCTCAGCTTATTGGATATTGTTGTGGTTCTGTTTTTAACAAGTTTTCAGCCTGGTGACTCAAGTGCACTTGATTGTATCACTTACTCCTCTAATAACTTTTACACTTATTTCTATGCAGATATAAGAAAAGTATGTTATGAGTATATGCTCGGGTCTAAGTTGGGAGATATTCAGTTTCAGTTATAACGTCCTATGATACAAAGTTAATCTAAGCTTACATACTCCTCTATGTTAAATTCTTTTACATAAGATTATACCTCAAAGAATTGCTAATTAAGGAGCTTGTTATATGAACAAAAGGATATCTACACAACGTCCTAGAGGGTGTTGGATTTCAATAGAAAAAAGGGAAAAGAATTATAAAATAATAATAATAATAATAGTAATAATGATAATAATAATAATAATAATAATAATAATAATAATAATAATAATAATAATAATAATAATAATAATAATAATAATAATAATAATAATAATAATAATAATAATAATAATAATAATAATAATAATAATAATAATACATGTTGTTGAAGCTTGTCTTAAGTGAAGAACAGACATGAGTAAGTGTACTTAAATAATCAGTCTTGTGTAGTATTTGACTAATTCTTAACGGTCTGATTTTCTTTGCATTTTTTATCATGTTTAACAGAGCATTTAACACATTTATTTGTAGAGCAATTTCAGTACTCGAGTTGTTCTCATTGAAACGGGGCGGTTTTCTAGACTTTCTTTGGTGATTTGATATTTTGGTGGCTGACGTGACTGGTGCAATTATTTCCATTATTTTTGAAATCCTTCTTTTTTGGCTAAACTACAACTGCACTTAACCTTCTTTAAACCGTCTCTCCTCACTTACATTTTGAAATTTCGAAACCCTAACATTCACTTGAGAGAGAAAGGGAAGCAGTTTTTGGTTGCCGTCATTTTCACGAACAACATAAACAACAATGGAAACCAGAAGTAGTCGATTTCTTGTCTGGAGGACGATGCTATTATACTACTTGACAACAAACAAGTTCGAATGAAAGAACTGGTGTTCACACAAAATCCATCCAGAGTTAACGGAAAAAGGTACAAAATCCTTCCTACGAAATTTTTTGCTCCAAACAAACGCGAAAATCAACGCTCGAATGCGACGTCCTTGGTTCACATTCAAACCATTCCTGAACTTCGTCAAGGTGCTCCTTCAACCTCGACCACACCTAGAGATGTTCCACCAACGACACCGACACCGCAGACCAATGTTCAACCCACGGTACCTACCACTGAGAAATCTGGCCCACGGTCTTCACGAAGAGGTACACCCTTATCTCCGTCAAAAGCTTTTTCTCAAAAAGTTATATAAAGAGTCTTATGTCACTCGATTGAAGACTCTCAAGGAACGATAAATTTTCTCAGAACGTGGCCTTAGTGTCAATCAGTTCAAACACCTTGACATCTGGAAGTTGTTAGTGAATAGGAAGCTTACACACAGAGTCACAACTGTGGTACCTGTGTGTAAAGAACTGGTTTATGAATTCTATGCCAATCTGATTCCTGAAATTGAAGATTCTGGGTCTGTGTTATTTGGTACCACATATGTTCGGGGGAAGGTCATTCAATTTAATGTTGAAGTCATTAACGAATTTTTTAGAACGCCACATGTGGATATTACTCGAACAAAGGAGCTCCAGATAGATCTGGATTTGGATATAGTCACAAAGGAGCTCATTGATGGTGATCTAGTCAGTGGCCTGGCTTTTTTCCCATTTCTAAACTACAGTGGGAGTATACTCTGCTGAACAAGATAGCTCACACGAATTGGGTTCCCAACAAGAAAACGGACGGGATTCGGCAAGATACAACATTTTTTCTATATTTCTTGAAGAATGATATCCAAATAAACTTTGGAAAAGTTTTTCTAGACTCCAATGTGGGTCTTGGTCTATTAAATTCTACAAAGTTTATTCTACATTTTCCGTGCTTGATTCAGAACATTCTGAGTCAACAGGTTTCGAATATCATTGGTTCAGAGGAAATCCGAGAAAACATTCCTCCTTGGATCATATTGGAGAAGCGGTATATGGCTAAAATACTGTCTTCGGATGTTGATGCTACTCTTGGTGGTAGTGTTGTTCAAGAGCTTCTCCAGTTGAAACAGACAATTGAATCAATGTAGTCCACCTTAGACACTGCTCAGAAGTCGGTCACAGGGCTTCTGAAGCATTTTCAGAGCAAACGAGTGTAGTTTTTGTGTGTTTCTGGCATTTTCTGATATCTTTATGTGTCTGATTTTTTATTTGAATCTCTTATCACAAAAACAGGGGGAGAAGTACAGGAGGAGGAGGATCGCGTGGAATAACCAACAAACAAGGCCAAAGGCAAAAGACCGAGGAACTGATGTGTTCCTGAGTAGTCACAGTTATTTTAAGTACACTTATAGACAAAGTTTATTTTAAATATACTTAATCATTTCCATGGTTGAACTTATTCGTACTGATCATATATATGGTTGAACATATGTGTGTTGTTGGATACTTTGATGTGATTGTCCTGTGGTATTGTTGTGTTTGAATCTTTTATTGCATTGTGATTGAATTCTATATGTTGATTGATGTGTGTTTCTGTGATAAGAATTCAAAAGGGGAGATTGTAAATGCAATAAAAATAGGATCGTAGGATATGTTTGAAAATTCAGGTTGTTGAGATATGCAAGGAGCAGAAGTCCAAATGAAGAGAAATTGAAGGAGTCAATGAGAAGTTTAAGGAGAAGAAGATGGAGTCAAAAGTTGATCCGGCGAAGTCAAGACTGAGGGGAATCAGCAAGGCGGTGCGGCTGGAAGACCGGGGAGGTGAGCTGTGCATGGATGAAGGCAGATAAGTTAACCTGACGAGAAGAAAAATGTTAACTGATTTGGGCAGATATCGAAGGAGTGCTTAAAAACAGAGAGAATGAGTTCTTAGGTTTTTAAGTGTACTTAGAGCGATATTGTATTGAGTGGAGTGAAACATTTGGGGGTTTATTTATGTCTAACTCAGGGGGAGTTATCTGTGAAGATCTTTGGTACATTGTAAAAGAAAACAAGTATACTTAAGGATTGACTGGTAAATAAAACGAGTACTGTTTTATATATTTTGGTCTCTTTGAATTAACAATCTGCAAAGTTGTCTGTCTGCAAGTTTTTCAACTTCTAATACAATTTCGAAGGGTGTGGAGGGATTTCGAAGAAGAAGGGGAGGAGGAAAAGGATTATGAGGCTGGCACAAATATAATGTCTTGTCTAAATATATATATATTACTTCGACCTAAAGAAGTAAAATATAGATATTTTCTGTTGATTTGGAGTCGGATCCTTCATATATTAACTCGAACTATCTCTTCTTCGGGTTGACTTTAATTCATCTGTTTATGTAGGTAATTGACGTGAGTCATACCGATTTCATAAAGAAAGTGTATTAATGTCTTAAAGAACTCATACTTAAATTAAGTCATATCGAAGTAATACAAAAATCGTACGTAGTTCGTATAGAGGTCATACAATATCCTCTTTTAGAAAGCATAGGCTTAGTGATTGGAAAAAGTATGTCAAACTGTGGTCGTAACAAATCATATTTGAAATGGGTCATAAAGATATGGTAACACATCATACTTATATTAAGTTGCATAGAAGTCATATATGCATTTTATGTCAAATTGTTATGGCAATCTCACCCATGAAAATTTTTAGATTTCTATGTTTTTGTCGAGTTGGATACTACAAACATCTATTCGATCAATGTGTTCATCTAGTTAAATTTTATTTTTCTGCTTATGAAGATACTAGTTGTGAGACTACTGCAACAAATACTGCTCATACAAGTGAGGCTTCTGGTGAAGATCATGTTGTTGGTATTAAGTCACTTGCTTCTGCTGTTGGTATTGAGTCTCAATTTCGTACTCTGTTCATGTTCCTATTGTAAATATTGAGTCTCATACTCGTCTTCATACTCTTGCTCCCGTTTGTATTGAGTCTCTTGCTCTTAGATGTTGACTAAGAAAGTAGACGTAACAATGTTTATAATTTTCAATGGAGGTTTCTTCTGAATATTGACATTGTGTTGGCAAACATTGTAGTTCCTTTTCACAAGCCTACGTGGATGTGCAAGCTTTATACATTGTACCAAATAATAAGGGTGATGATTGTGGTGTCTTTACTATCAAGTGTAAGGTTATAGGATTGGACAGTGGAAAGGTTTTTTTTACAATTCGAATAAAGATCTAATCCATTTTAGAGATTTCAGTTTTGGGGTTGATGTTTTTCATAAAATCGAAGCAACCAATGGATCAAATTACTAACCTTTAGTAATTAGATAATGCAAGAAGAAGCGTAGATTATGCGGAGTATCCACAACTAGTCCACACCGAAATTGGATCCACCGTTCAATGGTTGACATTGCGGGGGTCGAGAGAACACGTTTCTCCTTTTCTATTAGTCGTTTTGTCTTGGACAGATCTTTTTCTGATGTTTGCTTATTTTTTTGTAATTACTGGAACTTAAGACAATTAATATGTCTTGATCTCAGGGATTGATTTTAATTAATCAATATTTAATTAATTAATTTTAGGTCCGTATATTTTTTCGTTAATTGCACTTAGAGACATAAATTTTACAACAATCTCTCACTTTTCGAATGTGCTAATTACCCGACCATACCTTTACGTATATCCATATGTAATCCACTATGCATATCATATATTCAATCTTCATAGACATGTCCATTCCTAATAGACGATTCCATTCATCAATCGTGTTTTCGATGCTAGTGAAAAACACAATCGATTCCCACGTTGATTGTCCAACAATCATCGATGAATACTGAAACACTCTTAAGTGTGTGATCTATTGGGTTCAATACTAATCTGGTAGACGATTACTGCTGCTAATCATCTAATTTAGGTTGCATTAACAATTCTCAATGACTAGATAGCATGAATAAATATCCTTTGTTCCATCTAATACGATTCAAGTTAAACTAAATTGAGCTAAACTATCCGCAAGTGCACGACATGTGTGTAGTACTCTAGGTGTCGATCCCACAGGGACTACGCAACACGAACTAAGCTCAAACTAGAATCAAAATTGCTACGATGAAATATTGGTTGTGAGATGCAATAATGAAAATGCAGTAAACTAATGAGTTCTTGACAATGAGACAAACGTTCTAGGATACGGTTTCACCGCAAAGCTTTCGAAATCAACTATCGATCTATCTAATCGTTCGTTCCTAATTCAGATATCTAAGGTGGAAGATCCTGATGTAATTCCTACCCTCTCTCAAGGCATAGAAACGTGATCTAATCGAGTTATCATCTACTTTCGTGGTTGATACCTCAAACTAAACCCAAACGATATATAATTCATCTGATTAACCCTCAAGCGTTTCTATTCTACTTTTGTGATATAGTTTCGGTTGTTCTAAGCCTGATCTTCTAGGGCTAGAATTCTCTTTTCGGTCATTCTCCTAATCCCTAATACATGCATCTACTTGGCCTTCGTAAATACAAGACGATTCAACACTCACATAAAGAATAGATAATCAAAATGGGAAATTGCATTCAAAGATAAATCGAAAGAGTTTACAGGATAGCCATGGGCTAATCTCTTCTCCTAGAACTAAACAACCACTCAGTCGGTTTTGAATCCAAACAACACAAATGAAATAGATAGAGTAACTTAAAGGGTTCCTTGTGTGTCTCCCGTCAAGAGGGCTCTCTAGAATGGTGAATGATGAATGAAAGATGAATGATGTTGTCTGTTTTGTGCTCTTGATGTCTTGTAACTTAAATTTGAATCATTCCCATGCTCATCTCCACTCAAAACGAACGTAGTAGGTTTTACCAAGTCATGCCAAACCGTGCATGGTATGCAGCCGGGTCGGGCATGCATCTTTTCCATTATTTTAAAACAACTTCTTCAAGCACCCGACTGTGCTATGTTCATGCCCGGGCTACACAAAGATCTCGAGGGTATTTGATGATAAAGAGCCCGACCATGCACTCCATCATGCCTGATCGTGCTCTCTACCAAGAGGGGTGCCCAATCGTCCTCCATGTGTGCCCAGGTTGTGCATCACGCTCGGGGTTGTTTGGTGCATTGAGTGTCCGACCGTGCATTGTGGCATACCCAACAGTGCATGTGATTCATGTTCTTCACCCTGATCGTGCATTATGAATTGCTCGACCGTGCTATGCTCCTCACTTCAGTCTGGCCGTGTGTGCCTATGTCCAATCCATGCCTTGTTCGTTTCTTGTCCCGTTTGCTCCATTGTGATGTCTAATGCTCATACTCTGTCTCGTGTATGTTCTTTAGCTCCAAAACGAACCAAATACACATTAAAAACTGTAAGAAAATGAAAACACGAAAAGAAGTAAAATGGATACAAAATCACACGTAAACATCGCAACTATAATCATAAAGATCTCTAAAATCATGCGAGAGTTGTGTACAAAAACGAGATGATCAAAATCCCCTAGACTAGAAGGTTTGCTTGTCCCAAGTAAGCGTAAACGTGGAACACATGGAAGATAAAAAAATCGAGATTTTCCCTTTCTCCTAGAAACACCGCTAAAACGAACCTAATCGTTCAACTAGCAAGTCAAGAGCGAATTTGACCTAGTAATCTTTTAGTCTACATCCTAGGTTCACCATGGCTACCTATAAGTAAGCAAATCAAAGACGAACTAAGCAACAAAACGCGACTCTCTCCACCCAATGAGACTTCATACAAATGTTAAACATAGAATCAAAAAGGAAATTTGTTTCATTTACGAGCTTCTTTATTACTTTATTCTATTTTTTCTTTCTTTTTTATGTTATGTGGGCACACTAGGCTTCTAGGACGTCGTATTTGAAGTGATCTAGCTTCTACTTAGACCCAGGCTACCGATGACAGTATACTCTTGCATTTCGTTCAAGAGTGCAGCGGAGTAGATGGCGTTTTTATGTGCCTTGACCTTAGGAAAAAGAAAGATGATCTCCAACCCACCACTTATACTCGAACAATCGAAAAAGTATCAAGGTTGATGCACTCATATCGATTTTAAATCATGCTTTGAGGCATTATTCCTATCGATAGTGGAGTGTTAGTGTGTGCTCTCATTCTGCAAAACAAGCTCATTTCATATGATCAAATTATCCTCGTGAAAAAGAAGTAAAACATCGTCTACATGAAGTATAATCATCTGGATGGAGAGAATGAACAAGCAACTAGCCTAGCAACCTTGTCTAAACCTCCCACAAGTAACACTAGGATTCCCAAAGACTTACGACCTATTCCCTTTTCGACCGACAAATAAGTTCTAGCATGCAAGATATCACGAAAAAAGCTAACTTCTTAAGTATCCTAGGTTTAAGGTTCATCTGAAAACGTGATACCGGATAAGTGCCTAGGACGACTCTAACTCATGAAAACAAAAACCAAACTAAAACTAAACTAAGAATTACAAAATCAAAGAGAAAAACAAAAGAAAATGAAACGAAATCACCTCACAAACGTGAGCTGCTCCCCTAGACTTGAATTGAATGGTGTCCTCGACGTGAAGCTCCAATGGAGGATAAGAAAGGTGAAGTCACGGTTGTAGATCCTGTTTTTTTTATGTTTTTATATGTTTTAAATAAACCAATTCCAAAAATAAACAACTACGAAAAAGAGAAAACAAATTTTTGGGTTGCGTCCTAAAAAGCGCTTGTTTAACATCGTTAAGCTTGACGTCTCCATTCCGCATGTGTTTGCGATGGGTAGATTGAATAGGGAAATGGAGTTTCCAATTTCAACCGGTTGAGCGGTTTGGTATAGCTTTAGGCGTTGTCCATTGGCTTTGAATGTCCCGCTTGTCTCCCTCCAAAGTTCTACTGCTCCATGCGTGAATATTTCTCGTACCTGAAAAGGACCAAACCAACGGGACCATAGTTTGCCCGGGAAAAACTTAAGAAGAGAGTTAAAAAGTAGAACCAAGTTACCTGGCTGAAACTTATGAGGCAGGATCTTATTGTCGTGCCATCTCTTAGCACGCTCCTTATAGATCTTAGAGTTCTCATATGCATCAAGGCGAAGCTTGTCTAGCTCGTTCACCTGCAAAAGTCGTTTCTCACTTGCACTCTTAAGATCAAAGTTATGGAGCTTTGACGCCCAATAGGTGTTGTGCTCTAGCTCGACAGGGACATGGCAAGGCTTATCATAAACAAGCTAAAAATGAGTCATGCAAATGGGAGTCTTAAAAGCAATCCTATAGGCCCATAACACATCATCTAATTTCATCGACCAATCTCTATGAGACCTAGACATGTTTTTCTGTAGTATGCTCTTAATCTCCCTATTCAAAACCTCAAATTCTCCGCTAGTTTGGGGGTGGTAAAATGTAGCTACTTTATGCTTCACGCCATACTTCTTAAGGAGGGCTTCGAATTGTCTAGCAATAAAGTGTAAGCCTCCATCACTAATGACTACTCTAGAGACACCAAAATGAGGAAAGACGATCTTCTTGAAGATATTTCATTACCAACCTAGAGTCATTAGTTGGTGCAGCTATGGCTTCTGCCAATTTGGATGCAGATGTCATCTGAGATGTGAAAGCGATTTGACTAGTTGACTAATTAGTAGAGCCGACTGTAACATCAAAAGAGTCAGTGATGGGGGGCTTGCTTCTTTTCCGGTCCGGGCTAGTTCGCAAAACCTAGACTCCCATGGCTCGCTTTTTTGGCTCTTTCTTTAGCTCTATGTCTCTTATCCCTAGGAGGTCTTCCTCCACTAGCAGGTTTTTTCGGAAAGGAACAAGGTAATTAGGGACATGCGGAAGGCTGCTGGGGGTACGGTACGAAAGGTATCTACACCTACCATGATATATTGGTTGCCACATGAAGAGGGAAAAGGTCCCATGAAATCTATACCCAAACATCAAACAATTCTACCTGAAGGATGTAGTTTTGTGCCATCTCGTTCCTCTTACCTATATTTCCCGTTCTTTGGCATCTATCACAATAGGAAACAAACCTGTGGGCATCTTGAAGAGAGTCGGCCAATTAAAACATGCTTGTAGCACCTTTGAAGCGGTTTTAGACTTGCTGAAGTGGTCTCCATAATCCGATCCATGACAATGGAAAAGAATGCTCTTGACCTCTTTCTTGAGAATGCATCTCTGAATGACCTCGTCCACTGATCATCTTGTTTCCGTGCACGATTCTCACATGGTTTTAGATATGTTTATGACGATAGTTACAATGTTTACGTGTGATTTTGTATCCGTATTACTTTTTTCGTGTTTTCATGTTTTAATAGGTTTTTATGCGTATTTGGTTCGTTTCGGAGCTAAAGAGCATGGGACAAAGCGATCATCGAAGATCACAAGGGAGTAAACGAGACGATAAATGTGATACGACCATACCCCATGAGGAGACAAGTCCCCTGCGTAGGGTGGTTTCCTTAGCCCGCTCGGGTGGAATGTCCAGCAGCATTTGCCCAAGTCGTGCTGACCCTCAGCACGCACGGATTGATGTTCAAGAAGAGCCCGCACGGGGTGCTCACCTTAGCCCGCGCGGGGTGGTGTTCCAAAACTTGTTGCCCGAGACGTGCTAGCCTTTAGCACGCGCGGGTCATGGAAAAATTGAGGAGCCCGTGCGGATTGCCTCCCTAGCCCACGTGGGGCATGCCTATAACAACTTCCTTAGAATGTCTCTCTGTTTCGTTAATCTATTCTTTGTCTGAGCGCTTATTGTCTTGTGTTTACAAAGGCCACGTAAATGCATGTGTTAGGGATTAGGAGAAGGAATGAAAGGTGAATCCTAGTCCTAGAAGATTAGGCTTAGAACAACCGAGACTAGGTCACGAAAGTAGGGTAGTAATGGTTGAGGTTTGTATCAGGCGAATCATGAATCGTAATGGGGTTTAGTTGGGGTGTCATCCACGAAAGTAGGGGATGACTTAATCTAGCCACGTTCCTATGCCTTGAGAGAGGGTAGGTTCTACATTAGGATCGTCCGCCTTAGATATCTTGATAGGATATGCACGATTAGATAGATCAAAGATAGGTTTCAGAAGTTATGTGGTGAAACCGGATTCCTAGAGTGTTTGTCTCTTTGTTTAGAGCTCATATATCCACTGCATCATCATCATACTTGCAAATTATCATAGTTATTCCTTCGCAGCAAGAATTGATTCTAGTTTTAATTCTTAGACTGTGTTACATTAGTCCTCATGAGATCAACACCTTAACTACTACACATGTGTCCTGCACTTGCGGGTAGCCTTAGACTAACTTGTTAACTTGACACGCATCATCCGCGCATCTCCTGTAGAGGATTGGATCGTCCTAATAGTAATGCTTGACATCCACAAATAATTTCTTGCACGCATGAAAAGAATGCTCGGGGCGTAGTATACCACTCACAAGAAAATTGGCAAAATCAGCATACTAAGGATCGAGGTTACCTGAAGTAACTGTGCGTATGTGGTCATCTCTCAAGGAATCGTTGATAGGTCTCTCGTCCTCCACAATGATGCGAGAGAGGTGATCTGCAATGACGTTCTCCGACCCTTTCCTATCTCGAATCTCGAGATCAAACTCTTGCAAAAGAAGGATCCATCGGATAAGGTGTGGTTTGGCGTCCCTCTTCCCTAAGAGGTACTTGAGTGTTGCGTGGTCCGTTTAGACAATTACGTTTTAGCCAACTAGATATGATTTGAACTTGTCAAAGGCGAAGAATATGGCAAGGAGTTCCCTCTCGGTTGTGGCATAGTTGATTTGAGCTTCATCTAGGGTCTTGCTAGCGTAGGAGATGACATGAGAAACCTTGTCTCCCCGCTGTCCCAAAACAGCTCCAACCGCGTAGACGCTAGCATCGCACATGATCTCGAATGCTAGGCTCCAATTAGGTGGTTGAATGATAGGCGCTGAAACCAGTGCTCCCTTTATCGTGTTGAAGGAGTCGTGGCATTCTTTGGAGAATTTGAATGTAGCATCCTTGGCCAGCAACTCCGTCAACGGTTTTGTGATCTTTGAGAAGTCCTTGATGAACCTCCAATAGAAGCCGACATGCCCTAGAAAACTACGAATATCTTTTATCGAAACTGGTGGAGGGAGTTTTTTGATTACCTCGATCTTAGCCTTATCAACTTCTATGCCTCGTCATGAAATTATATGTCCTAGAGCAATCCATTCTTTCACCATGAAATGGCACTTCTCCCAATTAAGAACGAGATTGACCTCCTCACATCGCTGCAACACTGTAGAAAGGTTAACAAGGCAATTATCAAATGTAGAGCCATAAACAGAAAAATCATCCATCAAAACTTCCATGATGTGCTCAATCAAATCGGAAAAATTTACCATCATGCAACGCTGGAAAGTAGTCGGAGCATTGAAAAGGCCAAAAGGCATATAACAGTAAGTGAACATCCCATAAGGACACGTGAAAATCGTCTTCTCTTGATCTTGAGGATGGATGGGAATATGAAAGAAACCCGAGTATCCATCCAAGTAGCAAAGTAGGCGTGATTCGCTAGGCGTTCGAGCATTTTGTCAATGAATGGGAGAGGAAAGTGATCCTTCCTTATGGCTTTGTTCAGCTTGTGATAATCTATACACATCCTCCAGCCCGTGACCGTTCTTGTTGGAATCAGCTCATTGTTCTCGTTGCGTACTACCGTCATTCCACCTTTCTTGGGCACTACATGCACGAGACTCACCTATTCGTTGTCTGAGATAGGATATATGATACCTGCATCCAAAAGTTTTAGTATCTCCTTTTTTACTACCTCTTTTAGATTTGGGTTCAGTTGCCTTTGCGCTTCGATGGATGGTTTGTGGTCGTCCTCCATGAGTATTTGGTGCATGCATAGTGAAGGGCTCAATCCCTTGATATCCTTGATGGTGTATCCGATAACTCTCATATGCTTCCTTAAGCAATCAAGTAGTTTTTTTTGTCTCATCTGCACTCAAGTTAGTGTTCACAATAACGGGATATGTATCGTTACATGCAAAGTACTCACACCGAAGAGAAGAAAGGAGAGGTTTTAGCTCGAGTTTGAGCACCTTCTCCGTTGCAAAATCAGCATGTGTTTTGCGTGGTATCTCCTCGTGTGGGGCGTCTTTTAGTGCTTCAATAACACTCATGAATTCAGCGTAGACCTCGACTCCTTCGTCGGTGAGTCCTGCATCTTTGCAAACTTGTGTTAAGCATCTCTCAAGAGGATCGGGAATACTCACTCGATCAAGCGTGTTATTCGCTAAGTCGTCCAACAAATCAACTCTAAAGCACGACTCCTTGAAAGAAAGGTCGTTCATGGAGCTAGACAAGTTGAACTCAATCCTCTCATCGTCGACACGTAGAGAGAGCTTTCTTTGTTGTACGTCTATCATGGCACCTGCAGTAGCTAAGAAAGGTCTACCAAGATTAATAGGTACCCTAGCATCTTCTTCAATATCAAGTACAACAAAATCAGTGGGTATACAAAGATTACCTACCTTGGTGGGACTATTATCAACAATTTCCACCGGATATCTTACCAGATGATCCACGAGTTGTAGAGACATCTTGGCAGATTTGAGATCTCCGAATTTCATCTGCTTGAAGACCGAATGTGGAATAATGCTCACACTTGCTCCTAAATTGCAAAAGGGTTTGTCTATGTTGATGTTTCCTATGGTGCACAGAATGGAGAAGCATCCGGGGTCTTTTAACTTCAGGGGCAGCTTGTTTTGAAGAATGGAGCTGCATTCCTCGATGAGTGCTACCGTCTCACTCTCTTCAATACGCCTCTTGTTGGAAAGAATCTCTTTAAGGAATTTGGCGTATATGGGCATTGGTTGGAAGGCTTCCACGAACAGTATATTGATATGAAGCTTCTTTAGGATCTCTACAAACCGTCCGTGTCTTACTTCGTTCTTGCCGCTCACCAACCGTCGAGGAAACGTTATATGAGGTTTGTACGCCGGTGGAGCAACATACAGCTTCTCTAAATCTGGTTCAGCCCCCTCCATGATCGCAATGCCCTTTCTTTGTCCATAGATTTTCCAGCAAATTTTTCTTGCTTTTTTGGGGCGGATTCTCAATCACGTTACCGCTTCGCAAGGTGATAGCATTCACGTGCTCTCTCGGATCAAGATCAGGATTTCAAGGTAGCATTCTGGGATTCTGAGAGGATGAGGTAGCTTGCTGCGCTATGGAGTTCTCTAGCATCTCCACATGCCTGCTCAAGGATTCTATCTGAGTTTTGAGCTCATTAATCGCTATCCCCATTTCCACGTTGAATTTTGCTTAATGTGATTGTTGCTCCTTGATGCTGCTTTGATGCTACCTTTGCTCCTTGATGAATTCAAGCATTACCGCCTCAAGGCTTGATGAAGGAGCCTGAGGAGGTTGAGGAGTTTGCTGAGCTTGCTAAAATTGTTGGGGTTACTGGTACGGTTACTGTGGTTTTTGTTGAAATCTCGAATACTTAACCGGTTGAGTCGTTCAATACGAGAAATTCGGGTGGTTCCTCCAATTCGGGTTGTAGGTGTTCCCGAATTTTGTGTTTCCTTGCTGCTAGGCGTAATTCATTTTTTCCATGTCTTCTTGCACCGTGCATTGATACGCTACATGCTTTGTATCTCTGCAATTCATACAGTACATGGCATTTGCTGCATTGCCCATCGCTCTACTCTGATTCACCTCATACAGACCCCTAGTCTTGTTCGCCATACTCCTTGGTGTGGACCACATGGTGTGGTTCACAGCAAGATTATCGATAAACTTGTATGCATCCTCTGGTCTTAGGTCCATGAATGATCCTCCAGCAGCGTTTTCAACCATCGTTCTATGCTCATCCATGATCTCATCGTAGAAGATTTGGATCACATACCATTGCTCTAGACCATGATATGGGCACATCTTTAAAATATCTTTAATCTCCCCCACACTTCAAATAAGGTTTCACCATCTCTACATCTAAACTTCGTGATTTCTCCCCTCATTTTAATCGTCCTGCTCGGAGGAAAGAACTGTGATAGGAATAATGTGCAGAGCTGATCCCAAGTAGTGATCGAACCAGCGGGAAGAGATTGCAGCCATATCTTCTCTCATCCCCCAATTGAGAAAGGGAAGAGACGTAGCAAAATCGCATCCTCTAAGAGACAGTGTTTCTTGAAAGTGCTTGAAAGCTCTAGAAAGTCTCTAAGGTGATGATGGGGGTCTCCGTGATTTCCACCCATGAATTACTTCTAATAAAGCACGTTGATCATTGCAGGCTTAATCTCGAATTATTCTCTTGCAACAGTAGGCGTCCTTATGACAATTTGAACATTGCTCATGTGCGGTACCACGTAATCACGAAGTCGACATGATGGAGGAGTCTGATGTTCTCGCGGTTGAGGCGCGAGTTGTTGTAGCTGTAACTGTCCCATATTACCAACGGGTAATTGGGGTTGTCCATGACCGTCCAATATATTGTTTTGGTTATTCATCGCTTTTGGATCGGTCAGGTCTACTTTCACTTTTTTTTTGCCCTTTTCCGCTGTCTAATAGTTCTCTCGATCTCACGTTGATTCGAAGTAAGCTCTAAGTACCTTGAGATCTGGTCATACACCAACAAAGGACAAGCAAAAGAAATTAGTAGAAATAACAAAAGAAAATAAAAACAAGAATGACTCTAAATCCGAATCTAAGACGTGTTAACGAATATTCTTCGGTAACGACGCCAAAAACTTGATGCAATTCAAGTTAAACTAAATTAACCTAAACTATCCACAAGTACACGGCACATGTGTAGTACTCTAGGTGTCGATCCCAAAGGGACTACGCAACACGAACTAAACTCAAACTAGAATCAAACTTGATATGATGAAATATTGGTCTTGAGATGCAACAATAAAATGTAGTAGACTAATGAGTTCTTGACATTGAGATAAACGTTATAGGATATAGTTTCAGTGTAAAACTTTCGAAACCAACTATAGATCTATCTAATCGTGTATTCCCAATTCTGATATCTAAGGCGGACGATTCTAATGGAATTTCTACCCTCTCTCAAGACATAAAAACATGATCAAATCGAGTTATCCCCTACTTTCGTGGCTCATACCTCAAACTAAACCCATACGATCTATGATTGATCCGATTAACCCTCAGCCGTTACTACTCTACTTTCGTGACCTAGTCTCGGTCTTTCTGAGCCTGATCTTCTAGGACTAGAATTCTCCTTTTGGTCCTTCTCCTAATCTCTAACACATGCATCTATTTGGCCTTTATAAATACAAAACGATTCAACACTCACACAAAGCATAGATAATCAAAATGGGAAATTGCATTCAAAGATAAATAGAAAGAGGTTGCGGGATAGCCATGGGCTAATCCCTTCTCCTATAACTAAACAACTACTCATTCATGATTTTGAATCCAAACAACACAAATGAAATAGATAGAGTAAGGAGTATAGAAAAATCAAACGAGGCGTAGTCCCGAATCGATCTTCACGTCTCCTAGTGCTGTAAACGTGGAACACATGGGGTGTGAAAACACGAGAATTCCCCCTTCTCCTAGAAATACCGCTAAAGCAAACCTAACCGATCAACTAGCATGTCGAGAGCAAATTCGGCCTAATCGAGTTTTCAGACTTAATCCTAGGTCCACCACGGTTACCCATGAGAAAGTAAATCAAAGGAAACTAGACACGCTACCATAACTCCCTCCACCAAACAAGACTTCAGACAATGCTAAACCTAGATCAACCGAGGATACTTGTTTCTTTCTTTCCGAGCTTCTTTCTTTCTTTTTCTTTTCTTTTTCGTTTTCTTTCTCTTTTTATTTTCTTTTTATGACTTGTTTTTTTTCTTTTTGTTCCCTTTTTTTATTCTTCTCTCTTTTTGTTTCTTTTTTTTCTTTGCATACACTCTAGGCTTCTAGGACGTCGGATTTGAAGGGATCCAGCCTCTACTTAGACCCAGACTACCGATGACGGTATACTCATGCATCTCGTGTAAGAGTGCAGCGGAGTAGGCGGCTTTTTGTGCCATGCCCTTAGGACGTAGAAAGATGATCGCCAACCCACCACTTAGACCCGAGCCACCGAAGGAGTAACAAGGTCGATGCACTCATATCGATTTTTGATCATGCTTTTAGGCATTATTTCTATCGACAGTGGGGTGTTACTGTGTGCTTTTAATCTGCAAAATAAGCTTGATTTTATATGATCCAATAATCCTCAATAGAACAGAAGTAAAGCATCGTCTATACGAAGTATGACCATCTGGGTAGAAAGAATAAACGATAAATTAGCCTAGCAACCTCGTCTAAACCTCCCCACAAGCAACACTAGGATTCCCAAGAACTAAGACCTATTGTTTTTCAGTCGACTAATAAGCTCTAACGCTTAGGAAAAACCTAGCTCAATCATGCAAAATCTCACGGAAAAAGGTTAACTTCTTAAGCATCCTAGGTTCAGGGTTCACCTCAAAACGTGGCATCGGACAAGTGCCTTGGGACGATTGTGACTCAAAAACAACTGAAAACTACGAAATAACCTAAAAACTAAAAAGTAAAAAGGAAGATGAAAGAAAATGAAACGAAATCACCTGACAAACGTGAGCTGCTCCCCCAGACTTGAATTGAGGGTAAGGGAAGTGAATCACGTTTGGGTTTTTTTTTTAACTAAAACGAATAACTGAGTCTTAAACATAAAGATAAAAACAAACAGCTGGGTTGCCTCCCAGAAAACGCTTATTTAACGTCATAAAGCTTTGACGTCTCCATTCCTCATGCGTGTGCGACGGGTGAATCGGAAAGGGAAATGGAGTGACGGGTGGATCGGAAAGGGAAATGGAGTTTCCACTTTCGATCGGTTGAGCGGCTTGGTAGAGCTTTAGCCGCTGTCCATTGGTTTTGAATGTGTCACCCGCATCACTCCATAGTTCCATGTCTCCATGTGTGGAGACTTCTCGTACCTGAAAAGGATCAGACCAACGGGACGCTAGTGTGCCCGAGAAAAGTATAGGTCGAGAATTGAAAAGTGGAACGAAATCACCTAGTTGGATCTCATGAGGTAGGATCTGTTCGTCATGCCATCCCTTAGTCACTGATTCTTTCTTTGGCACGTCATGCACGGGATTCGTCCGCCGCCCGAGGTTGGATAAATGGTATCTGCATTGAAAATTTTTATGACGTCCTTTTCCATTACCTCGTGCAAGTGCGGGTGCAGCCTTCTTTGAGTTTCGGTGGAAGGTTCGTGGTTGTCCCCCGTATAATTTCCGTGCATACACATTGAAGAGTTGACTCTTCTACGCTTCTTCACGCGTGTGGGTTGTTTTCTCATCTCATCTACACTCATGTTAGCATTCAAAACAGCAAGATATATTCTATCACGTTCAACATACTCATACCGAGAAAAAAACGTTGGAGGGTCGGGCTCAAGTTTCGACGTCTTCTCTGCTGCGAAACCAGCATGGATTTCGTGTGGTACCTCCTCCCATGGGGCGTCTCCTAGTGCTGTAATAGCACTCATGAATTTCGTGTACATCTTAGCTCCTTCGTCCGCAAATCCTGCATTGTCGCAAACTCGTGTCAAATACCGTATGTGTAAAACTCGAAATCGTATCGAATAAGTATGACTCGATGTAAGATACATGCGAAAATGGTGTAAAAACCTATCCTAATATTGATACACTTTCAGTGTTATCATCGTCCAACAAAGGAAGGTCCATTCATAGTGCTGGAAAAGTTGCAATCTATCTTCTCATCTTTGACACGTAAGGAAAGCTTTCGTTTTTGTACGTCTATCATGGTACCTGCAGTAGCTAAGAAAGGTCTACCAAGAATAATGGGTATTCTAGCGTCTTCCGTTATCTCAGTACAACAAAATCAGTGGGAATGCAAAGCTTACCTACCATGGTGGGAACGTTTTCAACGATTCCAACCGGATGTCTTACCGTACGATCCGCGAGGCGTAGAGATATCTTCGTAGGTTTAAGATTCCCGAAGTCCATCCGCTTAAAAACTGAGTGTGGCATGATACTCACGCTTGCCCCTAAATCACACAAAGCATTGTCAATATCGAGATTACCTATTGTGCCTGGAATGGAGAAGCTTCCGGGATCCTTCAACTTTGGTGGCAGCTTGTTCTGAAGGACTGCACTGCATTCCTCGGTGAGTGCTACAGTCTCGTTCTCTTCGATGTGTTTCTCTTTGGACAGTAACTCTTTGATGAGTTTGACATGATTAGGAATCTTTTGGAGGGCTTCTACGTATGGGATGTTGATGTCAAGCTTCTTGAGACAATCTACAAATCTGCCCACTCTCCCTTGGTTCTTACTACTTACCAATCGTTGAGGGAACGGTATCGGAGGTTTGTACGCCGGAGGAGCAACGTATGGCTTATCTAAATCTGGTTCGACCCCTTCCATAATCGCAACCTTACCTTTTCCTCTATTCATGGGCGTACCAGCAGCATCCCCTCGCTCTTTCGAGGGCGAATTCTCAACCACATCACCGCTGCACACAGAAATAGCATTCACATACTCTCTCGGGTTTAGCTCGGGTTTACCTGGGAGCTGTCCGGGATTGCGAGAGGATGAGGCAGCTTGCTGTGCTACGGAGTTCTCTAAACTCTTCAAATGATTGCTCAAGGATGCCATCTGAGTTTTAAGCTCACTAATCGCTGTCCCCACGTCAGCGTCGAATTTGGCTTGAATCGATTGTTGCTGCTCCTGATTCTTCATAAATTCGAGCAATACCCCCTCAAGGTTTGATGAAACGGCTTGGGGAGGTTGAGGGGCTTGCTGGAATTGCTGGTTATTTTGCTGAAAAGTATGCTGCCTTTGCGGAAACTCCGAATACTTTACCGGTTGAGTCGTTCGGTATGACAAGTTCAGATGATTCCTCTAATTCGGGTTGTAGGAATTCCCGAATTGAGTGTTGCCTTGCTGCTGGGCATAATTCATCTGTTCAAAGTCCTCATGTACCGTGCATTGATAC
>CM071874.1:9126255-9139419 GCA_036759665.1 Gynandropsis gynandra
ATCAGCTCAAATGCCTCCTCGACGCTTAGATCCATGAATGATCCTCTGGCAGCGTTATCCAACGTCGTTCGGTGCTCATCTGATATTCCGTTATAGAAAGTTTGGATAACGTACCACTGCTCAAGACCATGGTGTGGACACAACTGTAGAAGATCTTTGAATCTACCCCACGCTTCAAACAAGGTCTCTCCATCTCTGCATCTAAATGTTATGATTTCCCCCCTCATCTGAATCGTCTTGCTCGAACGAAAGAAGCGTGATAGAAAAAGTGTGCAGAACTGATCCCAAGTGGTGACAGATCCAACGGGGAGTGATTGCAGCCAAGTTTTCGCTCTTTCCCCAATTGAGAAGGGGAAAAGACGCAACAAGATTGCATCCTCTGAGACTCCGTGAATTTTGAACGTACCTAAAAGTTCGAGGAAGTCTTTGAGATGCTGATGGGGGTCCTCATGGTTTCTACCCATGAATTGCTTCTGATAAAGCATGTTGATCATCGCTGGCTTAATCTCAAACTGTTCTCTCGCAACAGCAGGCATCCTTATGGCTGTTTGCACTTTGTTCATGTTCGGCACCACGTAATCCCTTAGACGACGTGGTGGAGGAGTCTGTAATTGCATCTGTCCATTGCCATTCTGATTATCCATCTCTTGTCGATCTGAAGGTTCTGCAAAGGACAAAAAAAGAACAATTTACGTAGAAGGAATGAAAGAAAAGAAAACAAACACAAAAACAAAACACAAAGCAAGAAAGACTCTAGGTTTGAATCTAAGACGCGTTGACAATAGTCCCCGGCAACGGCGCCAAAAACTTGATGCGTTCTCAAAGTTAAATAAAATAACCTAAACTACCCGCAAGTGCACGACACGTGTGTAGTATTTTAGGTGTCGATCCCACAAAGACTACGCAACACTATCTAAACTCGAACTATGAATCAAACTTGCTAACGAACGAATATGATTGAAGAATGAAATACTGAAAGTAAATAAAAGAATTCTCCTTTCGATCCTTCTCCTAATCCCTAACACATGCATCTATGCGGCCGTCGCAAACACAAGTAAATTAAGTGCTCAGATAGAGAATAGATAAACGAAAACGGGAAGATGCATTCAAAATAGATCAAAAGTGGTTCCGGGATAGCCAAGGGCTAATCCCTTCTCCTAGAACAAACAAACTACTCGCTCATGCGTCTGTAAACAAACATAAACAAAGTTGAAAGTCTAAGGAACATAAAAACCAAATGAAACCGAAGTTTCGGGGCTTGATCTCCAATGCTCCTCGCTTGCCTCCTCGCAAGAATCTCCTCAATCATGAACAGAATGAATGGTGTCTTCTAATGTCGTCCTCTGGCCTCTTTTATGTGTCTTAAGTCGGTCCAAGTGTTGCCTTAATTCCCCCCATGAGTTCCCTTTTATTTTAAGTTAATTTTACTGAACTTAGCTAGTTTCTCGGGTCGCGACCCACTCGGGCGCTCCATGTGCCCCGCTCGGGTGCGGCTACGTCAAGTCGCGCAGGTCGTGGCCTGCAAGGGATGCCCGATCGGGCATGATGTCTGCCCGCTCGGGTATAAGGCAGCTGGTCGGGCATTTCCTTGCCCGAGTCGTGCGTGAATGCGCACCGAAATTCGCTGTAGCCTTTGCCCGATCGTGTATAAGTTGTGCCCGACCGGGTGGAGGCTCTTCATGCTAAATCTCGTCCCGTTTGTCCCGTGATGATCCCCGAAGTTGCTCCTTAGCTCCGTGCATGTCCTTTAGCTCCGAAATGATCCAAATACGCGTAAAAACCTGTAAGAGCATGAAAACACAAAAACAAGTAAAACGGAAACGGAATCATACGTAAAGCATCATATATATATCGTAAACATCCCTAAAATCGTACAAGAAATATGTATGAAAACGAGATGATCATGAATGATGAATGAAAGATGAACGATGATGTCTGTTCTTACTCTTGACGTCTTGTAACTTAAAATTTGAATCATTCTCGTGCTCATTTTCACTCAAAACAGACATAGTAGGTTTTACCAAGTCATGCCCGATGATAACGTCTATTTTGTTATAGTATTTTCGTCTATTTTCATAGTTAGTTTCATCATTCATTTGGATTTTACCAAGCATTAAACATCACTTAGTCCCCTTTTAGCGTTTTCTCGTGTTATTGCAGTAAATGAAATATCATGATACAAACACGAGTAAATGAAGCAAAACCACTCTCCTATCAGCTATGCACGGTCAGCATCCAAAGAATAATAAACCAGAGAAGAGAAATAGAAGCAATGGCCGCTTAAAAAAATGGAAACAATGGCCGCTTACAAAAATGGAAACTTTCAAAAATGGAAAATTTCGGTTGCTAGAACAAAAGTAAGAAGAGCACGGTTGGAACATGAAAAGGAAACATGGTTTACATAAAATAGAAGCAAGTTTCTGGAACAAAATGTAAACTTCCAACCGCCTACACAAAAATGGAAAGATTGCCGCCTGCACGAGAATTGTATGCTGGTATAGCTGAATTAAAAGATAAAATTTTCGGAATTTATCATATGATGTCTAACTCACACCGTCCACATTACTCAGATCAATCATGGGAACAAGAAGTTCGGGGTATGAAGAAGTGAACTGCGAGAGTTACGATTAGCCTTTCGGGAACACATACAACCCCGGATGGAGAGATCACCCAAACTTCCCGTATAAGACCTTTGACGGTATGTTGAATGCGCAACATCTATTGGGAAATTTTCAGCCGCAAGCGATGCAATGCAATCAAAACTTTCAGCCATGGACGCACCCCAAACTCATAATTATCAATCACATGCGCCCCCATGTCCGTAGCAAGAAGCTAACGCCGATATTATGTCTATGCTCTCAAATCTCACAAGGAGAGGAAGATACATACGGCAAACTAAGAGAGATGGGAGTGGATTATGGAGATGCAAAGAAAGAGGTTACGGAACTCGAAACGCGCCTAAATATCTTAGACAATCAAATTGCACAATTTGCTGCAAATTCCTCCAAACCACAAGGAATTCTACCGGGAAGATTGGAAACAAATCCTCATGAGCATGTCAATGAAATTAACCTAAGGAATCGTAAGACGGTGGATCAGCCTACTTCGACGTCTGAAAGGTGTGAAGCATTTATCACAATAGTGGAAACGGCTGTCAACAAGCTTAAGGAAAAGCTCGAGGAGGAAGAGGAATCACAATATGTAAAACCAGCCCCGAGGCCACCTCCTTTACCGTTTCCACAACATCAACGCATGAAAACGGTGGATCAGCCAATTCCCTCGATACTTAAAAAATAGAAAGAATCAAACACAGCAGCGGATAAGGCTATGGACATTGATGAACATAAGAAGAAACCCGAGGTGGAAGTAGAGTTCAACTTAATTGACACACTTGTGCAGCCGTGCATTATCGACTTCGTGTTCCATGAAGACGTCTTTGAGAATTTAGCCAAGGAAGTTTATGAGGAATTTGGGAATACGGATTCCCTAGATATGATTCTCATAGCAGATGGAGAAGGATTATATAAGGTACCAAACGAGCTGCTGGACAACAAAAAGAAGAAGGAACCCCCGACCGAGACTTCCTCACAACCCGAGCTAAATGCGATGCAAATCAGACATAAACAACCCCGAGACGCCGAGAAGCTACACCAAATTTTTAGCACACAATTGGAGCATTGACAAGGAACCCAAGTTGAAGATTAAGCCTTCACCACAAGGGCTCACACACCAACAAAATCTGGAGACGTTAAAGGAAACAAGAGACGAACGCCTAACCGGTTTCATGGAGTGCATAACCGAACTTATGGATAGTTCAACCAAATTATTTGGACAGCACGATCTAGCTCCCAACATAGGGAACAACACGACCTTACTTAGGGAGGACATAACTGATCATGCAAAGAACCCAACTGATCCACGTGCTATACCCAATCGAGCATACTATGCACGCGAGACGCTATGCACACGACGACGTCGAGGACGTCCACCTGATGAGTAACATATTGGTCAGGCTCGTGACCTTAAACAAACGCTTCTCGGGAGGCAACCTGAACCCCATATCCTTTTAAATATTTCATCTTAATTTGTTTTAGAATTTGACTCTTATTCCTTTCACGAGCATGCACCTTACCAATAACCCCGATGTATCGTACTGCCTCTTTCAAATTGTATGACTTTTATTACACGTAACCCACTTCCACAACATCCACAACATCCACAACATAAGGAAAAACACCTACACCCAGCTGCATCAACTCGGGACAGCAAGCACGCATCAGGTGCACATGTTCCTATCTATCTTGTTTTTTTCCCGAGTTTTTGCATGTTAGTCCTTCTCTTAGGTATTGAACACCGGGACGGTGTTCCATTTAAGTTTGGGGGTTACTCTTCGAATGTCATGACTGTAATTAGGATTTAGAAGTTTTTTTCTTTGTTTATTTTGCTTTTATGTTAGTTTTATTAGGACTAGGCGGACGGATATCTAGTACGAAAAATTTTGAACTTTAGTCACCTCTGTGCAACTTTGACGAATCGGGAACAAAAGTCTAGGTTTTCTGACACATACCTTTAGATATCGATTAGTTAGTGGTCGTGCATGAATCCATAGCCTATAGTTGTATTCCTCCCCATAGGCTTCAATCCCAAGCACTTATATCTCCGAGCATACCTTTCAATCTTTGTTTTGTTTCGATCATTATATTTCCAAACCTTACACTCCGCTGTCAATAGACTAAGTTCTTTAACTTTTCCAGCCCTAAATTGATATGAGTGCATCCATATTGATGGTTCGGGTCAAAGTGGTGGGTCGAGGTGGTTTTTCTATGTCCTAAGGGTTAGATTCGAGGCGTATTCACAATAGTTCAATCAAAAGAAAAAAATTAGCAATGACGCAACCTCTACACTCCACTAAGGTTACAAGACCTTATGAGTGTCCAATTGGCAAACTGGATCTAAGTAGAAGGTTTTCCTCTTCAACTCTGACGTCCTAAAAACTGAGTGCGAATTTACAAAAGAAAAATGTGTGGAAACCAAAAAGAAGAAAAAGAGAACCGAGAAAGAAAAAAAATTAATTGTCTTAAGAATGGTATCGAACTATTTGCGCATTAGAATAGGTATGGACATTGCTTGGATGTTTTCTAGGGGTTAGTGAAACGAACTTAAGATATGTGTAGGATTGCACAATTAGTGGCTATTGGTAGATAGGGGTCTAAATTCGGTGTACTTAGATCTATGTTCGTGTGACGCGTTTTTGCGTAGGGTGGCTGACTTTTCGAGTTGATTGTGCTAGTTTCCGGTTGTTGTCTAACTCTTCTCGTGCTTAGTTCTAGTCTTGCTCGAGGACGAGCAAAGGTTCAAGTCTGGGGGAGTTTGATAACGTCTATTTTATTATAGTATTTTCTTCTGTTTTCATAATTAGTTTCATCATTCATTTGGATTTTACCAAGCATTAAGTATAACTTAGTCATCTATTAGCTTTTTCTCGTTTTATTGTAGGAAATGAAATATCGGGATACAAACAAGAGTAAATGAAGCAAAACCACTCTCCTATCAGCTATGCACGGTTAGCATCCAAATAATCATAAACCGGAGAAGAGAAATGGAAGCAATGGCCGTTTACAAAAAAAATAGAAACAATGGCCGCTTACAAAAATGGAAACTTTCGGTGGCTGGAACAAAAATGGAAAATTTCGGTTGCTAGAACAAAAGCAAGAAGAGCACGGTTGAAACATGAAAAGGAACATGGTTTACATAAAATAGAAGCAAATTTCTGGAACAAAATGTAAACTTCCAACCGCCTACACAAAAATGGAAAGATTTCCGCCTACACGAGAATTGGAAACTTCAACCATCAAACATAGAAAATGGAAATGGCTGCTGGAACAATTAACGGAAATGCAAGAACAAGAAAGAATGCATCAAAGAAAAGAGGAAAAGGAGGAAAATGTAAAAGGAAATAGTTGCTGCACAAGATGAAAAAGGAAATACAAGATGCTGACGAAAATAGAAACCAAAAAAATGGAAACTAGCCAAAGAGGAAAGGAGGACGAAAAGGAACGTGCTGGCTGCTTAAACCAAAAGGTAATATGGTTAGAGAATAGGAATGGGAGCTACATGGCTGGAAAATAAATAGGAACCATTGACAATTACAGAAAACTGAAAAAACAAGAGATGGAAAAACTCGGAAAAGGAAAACTGCAGTTGCGGTAAGTAGCAGGAAATTCCAGCCACTAGAGAGGAAAGAATGGGGACGACCAAAGAGGAAAGAATAAAGGAAAGGAAAGAGGAGAAAGAAGGCAAAAAGGAGAGAGCTTTAGCAGCACAATTTGGACAAAAAATTAGAGAAAAAAAAGAGAGCACACGTGGACAGAAAAGGAGAGAGCAGAACACACATGAAGACAAGGACGGAACGACGAAGCCGGAGCGCGGAGGAGTTGTTGAAGACATCGATAATAGAATAGGGAGAGATCTCATTCTTTATCCATGTTGAATATAGTTATCTTTTGTATTTCTTTTTCTAAGTTCATATCCAAGTAGGTCCATAGCCATAGGTTAGACAGCTTTGTCGATATGTAACGAAGTCTTGTTCTTGATGCTTGGTGGTTCTTAATGCTTTCGTTCTTGTCCGCCGCTTGAATGAATGATTTTGGTATTTGATCGTTTTCAGATTGACTGGTTGTTTTTAATGCTTTCGTTTTTGTACGCAAGTCGAATGAATGATTATGGAAGTTTAATGAATCTAAGCCAGGTCGATCGATTGAATGCGTCTGGTGGTGAGATTACGCAATCGGGAGATTGGTAGTACTTACGCTATGTAGTGGACAAGTCTACGCCAGTCAGTTTCTATATTAGAGCTTGAATTCCCTGAACTTGTGATAATATCTAAGACCATGATCTTATTAGAACTTCGTTGCATCATTTTGCATCTCTCGAAACCTGTGGTGTTTAGTTCATTGAGTTTAATCTGATAGTTAGTTAGTTAGTTTATCTTTTATTCGTATTCCAACCACTTATTGATTTTACACGTTCTATTCATTAGTTACTAGCTTTAGAGTTGCATCGATTCCTCGTGTTCGACCCTGGTACTACATGATCCGTATTCTTGCGGAAGCGTCAGTCTATGTATTTTATTACTTGAGATTAACCACATCACCCGATCATGCATGGTATGCAGCCGGGTCAGGCATGCATCTTTTCCATAAGTTTAGAACGACTTCTTCAAGCGCCCGACCGTTTTATGTTCATGCCCGGGCCATGCAAAAGTCTCGAGGGTATTTGATGATAAAGAGCCTGACCGTGCACTCCACCATGCCCGATCGTAATCTCTACCAAGAGGGGTGCCTGACCGTGCTCCATATGTGCTCGGGCTGTGCATCAGTCTCGGGGTTTTTTGGTGCATTGACTGCTCGATTGTGCATTGTGTCATGCCTGGCCATGCATGTGATTCATGTCCTACAGCTCGATCGTGCATCGTGAATTGCTCGGCCGTGCTATGCTCCTCACTTCAGGCCGGTCGTGTGTGCCTATGTCTAGTCCATTCCTTGTCCATTTCTCGTCTTGTTTGCTCCATTGTGATGTATGATGCTCGTACTTTTTCTGGTGTATGTTCTTTAGTTCCATACCAAACTAAATACGCATTAAAACCTGTAAGAACATGAAAATACGAAAACGAGTAAAACGGATACGAAATCACACGTAAACATCGCAATTATCATCGTAAACATCTCTAAAATTATACAAGAATCGCGAATGAAAACAAGATGATCACCACCAAACCATTGTGAAAGAGAATGTAGAATTTTTCTTCCATCATTCTAGCTTCGGATAATCCTAGGACATGGTCTGACTATCAAACCCCAATGGATTACCAACTATTTTTTATGCCTATCAAAACAGACTTTCGAATGAACTCGAGAAAACTCTTTTTCTCTTATCATTCTTATGCTTAGACTAAAGACTTTATCAATTTCTTTGATCTATGACAACATAGATCTCTAACTCTCACTAAGATTTGACAGATCCCAAATTGGTCAAGCATCAATTGCATAATCAAATGATCATTCCCGATGTCTTTCAACAAGTGCTCTAACGCACAGTTTGACCAGAATCAAAAGATGTCAAATAACTTGTCAATTACCCTGTTGACCTCATGTCCAAGAAAAATCTGACATTCAGATCCTTTCATAGAATTTTCTAGTTACAGATACATGGTAAATGAACCATTAGAAAATCTCTCTTTAGGCCAGTTCAATAATAATATTTTCATGTGCATCATCTATATATATGATTTAGTAAAAGAGATCTACTTATTCATATCCAGTAGAAATAATCACATGCATGTTGATCTATTCGGATAACCAATGTTTATTGGTTATCCTACAACGAATAACATCCTTTTGATCTATATACAATAAAACTCGTTTCTCTTTATCATGATCTCTATCATGATAACTAGTTATATTATAGACCATGGACAACTGCATATCTTATTTGCACTTCTTGAATAAATATATCATATACATTAACATGCATCATCAAGTGATATAAAATACATATTATTAAAACTAAATGTCAACACATAACGTAAATTTATATTAGTTCGAAATAACGTTAACTCATTGACCTATACTAGAATTAATTCCAATATATCATATCCCTCAATCCTATTCTCAACTTGTGCTCGTCAAATTTCTTTGAACTGAGCGTATTTGTGAGTGGATCGACTACGGTTTGTTCTCCATCCACTTTCAAAATCTTAACGTCTTTGTACTCTATGATCTCCTGAATGAGATGGTACTTCTGCAGAACATGCATTGATCTTTAATGAGATATCAGTTCCATTTCCTGATACTGGAACATGCTTCTTTATTGAATAGACCACACCAATTTCACTAATGAACTTTCTCATCTAGACCACCTACTTTGCCGCTTCGCAAGCAGTGATGTATTCCACTTTTGTGATCGAGTCGGTTACTGTAGCCTACGTGGAAGGTTTCCAACTTAGCACTCCACCATTCGGGCAAAACACATAATGTGACATAGATTTACTATTGTCTTTGTCTGATGCGGAACTCGGATCGACGAACCCATGTAGTTCTAAACTAGAATCTCAATTTATGAGAAATTGGTCTTAGTCCTTCCTAAGTATTTAAGAAGGCCATATCAGGGCATGTATATGTCATGGAATAACTGATAGCTCCTGTGCGCTAGCATACAAGATCTTACTCATGCGTTCTCTCTCATCGTAGGTCTTAGGATAATCCTCCCAATGGAGAGGAATTCCAGTGCCTATCGAAAGATATACTTTCTTAGAACTTACGATGTTATATCGCCGCATGATGGTATCAATGTAAATGGAATGGGAGAGTCCTACCAACATATCACTATTATTCCGAGAAATATAGGTCGCTTCTCCCAAGTCCTTCATGTAAAACTGTTCAGATAACCAACTTTTGATTTCCAACAATGACGGTACGTCATTTCCTATGAGTAATATGTAATCTACATACGACACTAGGAATATAACCTTGCTCCCACTTTCCTTCTTGTACATGCAAGACTCTTCTTTGCATCTAACGAAATTAAAGTTTTCAACTACCTTATCAAATCAAAGATTCCAACTCCGAGAAGCTTGCTTAAGCCTATAAATGGACCTTTATAGTTTGCATACCATGTTATCTATGGATGGGATTATGAAACTCACATGTTGAGTCATATAGATCTCTTCTTGGAGCTATCAAATTAGAAAAGTTGTTTTCACGTCCATCTGTCAAATCTTATAGTCATGATAGGTCCTAATCACAAATAGATTCCGAATAGACTTGAGCATTGCTAAACAGAAAAAATTTATTCTAGTCAATCCCTTTGCGTTGACTATAGCCCTTAGCAACAAGACATGCTTTATAGGTCTCCACCTTCCTGTTTGCTCCAATCTTCCTTTTGTAAACCCATTTACAACTGATTGGTCAAGATTTTGGTGAAGGTTCAACCAAAGTTCAAACTTTGTTTACCCTCATCGACTACATTTTGGATTGCATGGCCTTCCACCACATCTCAGAGTTGGCACTCTGTGTCACTTTTTCAAATTTTAACGGGTCATCATCAATATGATATCCCTCATTCTCTTATACCATTAGGTTTAAACTATCATGTGTGTATCAAGAATGAGTAGACCTTATGAATAGAGCTAGTACCGAAGGACAATCTCATCTAGATGTTGTTGTTGAACATATTCTTAGACGGGTTCCATAACCAGTCCACCCACTTCAATGCTTGAAGATGGAATATTCATGTTCATCCTCAACAAATCAAGAAAAGAATACTCATTGGGCAACTCATGCTCCCAAGCTTGCGTGAGTTCTTCAGATTCTTCAATCTCATCAAGAATTATTTCATTGTCGTGATTTCCTTCATTAAGGAATTCCCTTTCTATAAATAGTGTGCATCAAGCCACAAACACTTTGTGATTCAAAGGTGATAGAAATAATATCTCATAGTTTCCTTAGTTTATCCTATAAAACGACATTTGTTGGATTTGTCATCAAGCTTATCTGACTTCAATCTCTTGACGAATGTTGGAAAACCCCATACTTTTATGTATTTTGTGTTCGCTACTTTTGTGGGAACTTTATTCAATAAATAGGCAATTGTTTCTAAAACATAACCCCACAAGCTGATCAGAAGATCAAATAACCCCATTATTGATCACACCATGTTCTATAAGGTGATATTTCTCCTTTGTAAAATACCATTAGGCTATTTCCACTACGTAACAATTTCATATTCTCAAATGAATTCATGACTGAGGTATTCCCCTCTACGGACAGATTTCAACACTTTGACGAACTTTCTCGTTTGCTTCCCCACTTCAATCTGAAATCTTGGAATATTTCAAAAGAATCATGTATTTCATAAGAGACACAGACCCGTACCGCAACATATCGTAAGTTAAAGTGATGAAGTAGGAATACCTTCCTCTGTCCTAACCCTTATTGGACTACTTACATCATTATGTAAGAGTCCTAAGAGTTCTGTGGCTCTTTCTTATTTTCCCATAAAAAGAGATCTGGTCATTTTGCTTCGGAGACATGATTCACAAGTTGTGTATGATTCATAATCATATTGTCCGAGATATCCATCTTGATGCCACGAGTTTATATGATTTCCCCTATATGACCGAGCTAACAATATCAAACGAAAGTTTGATTCAAATGTTCATCATTTTCCTTATTTTGGCCAGAAACATGAATATTAATCTAATTAACCTTTGCATTAGATAAAACGTAAACAAAAAGATACAAATACCCATTCACAAAAAACTAATTACTATGATAAATGGAGAAAATGTTATTTCAAAAATCATTTTAAAACCACATATATCCAACATAGAAATATAAATTATGATCCAAACAAATCTGGAATGTAATAAATGCCTTCAAACATAAGTGTCTTGCTCGTCGGCATACAAATAGTGATTGATTCTATAGCTAACGCCGCAACGCTTGTACCATTTCCACTCGTTGGTTGAAGTTGCCTCTCTATATCTTCTACTTATCCCCAGCCCTTGCAATATTACATATGTTAAAACTATTATCAATATTTAATATCCACATAGCAGAATCAATAATAGCAAGAGATATCATGAAAACATTTTTTATGAAGGTCGTACCTGATTTCTTGCCTTAGAGCGATGCAAGATATCACTTGCAATTCATCTTCCAATAACCATTCTTGTTACAGAAGAAGCACTCCACGTCAACATGGTTGCGCTTTCCATCCTTTACCTTGGGCTTGGTCGAACCGCCCTTGACTGAGGACCTTCTTGGGTTAGATTTTGCTCTTTCTTTCTTGTAAGAGTAGCCAACGACCATCACAAGCGCAACAGCTTTTGGTGCACCTCCGAGTGATTGATTCTCGTAATCATTCAATAATGTGGCTCGAAATGCAACTTGTTAATGTTAGAATTACATATAAAGTTGGCATATATGTCGGGGAGTGAATGCACAAATCACATCCTGTGCCAAAATTTTACCAAACGTGAACCTTAATTTCTCAAGTTGTTTCACAAGATTTATCATCTTTAGAACATGGGATCCAATAGGCGTGTTTGGAGCCATCTTGGCCTTGAGTGGAGCCTTGGACAACTGAAACCTAGCTATCCTATTGTGGGCCCAATACAACTATTTAAGATGTATAATGATGTTCAATGGGTCCATGTTCTGATGGTGACGTTGGAGTTCAAGATCCATGGATGCTAGAATGATGCACTTGTAGGTGATCAAATCATTCGTCTGCTTCACAAAGGAAGTCATCGCATCAGTGTCATCAGCAGTGGGTACCACCATGGTTCACAAGAAGGTCCAATACACTGGACCTTCTCGTGTCTCCGACATGTCCAGTGTATTGCACCTTCATACACTAGCACACAAATCATCTCTTGTGTTGTAGCATTAAGGTCATACACTGGGAAGGTAGGAGACGCAAGAAGGTCCAATACACTGGACCTTCTTGAGTCTCCGACCTTTCCAGTTTATTGGACCTTAATACACTAGCACACAAATCATCTCTTGTGTTGTAGCATTAAGGTCACATACTGGGATGGTAGGAGACGCAAGAAGGTCCAATACACTGGACCTTCTCGTGTCTCCGACATGTCCAGTGTATTGGACCTTAATACACTAGCACACAAATCATCTCTTGTGTTGTAGCATTAAGGTCACATACACTGGGATGGTAGGAGACGCAAGAAGGTCCAATACACTGGACCTTCTTGAGTCTCCGACCTTCCCAGTGTATTGGACCTTCATACGACCCTTGCCACCCTTGCGACCCATGCGACCCATACGATCCATGCGACCCATCATCGTGAAGCTTGTGAAGGAGGAGTATGACAAAACCCGAATAAACTGTGGGTTGATGAGGAAGAAGAAATCAATACACAAAACCCAGTGTATTGGACCTCTTTCTGGCTTTTTCTTTTTATTCTTCATCTTCATGTTCTTCTTCTTAAACCTCTTTCTGACCTTTGTAACCTTTGAGACCTTATGTAATCAATATTTAAACGTTGAAAATGTCTTATTTTGCATCTATTGTTCGTAAGATTATGAAAGAAGTCGAATCAATTCTCCATTCATTCTGTTATGATAAAATATGCGACTACATTTT
>CM071874.1:9143303-9154886 GCA_036759665.1 Gynandropsis gynandra
CTGGTACCACCTGCAAAATGATCAATTAAGAATACATTATACTTCTACCGACTTAAACGACCCATGTGACTCAATCGACCCGTGCGACATTGAAAAGCCAGCAGTCTGACATTGAAAGGACTAGTCGAAAGGGTCGAAATGGTCGGAAGGGTCGCAATGGTCGGAAGGGTCGCAATGGTCGGAAGGGTCGCACGGGTCCAACATATTTTGATTTGAGCTGTATTTTTGAAATTTTATTCATATTATTTGTAAATAATTTGTAAATAATAAATTAGTATCGCAGGGGTCCAAGGGTCGCAGAAGGACAAGGGTCGCAGGGGTCCAAGGGTCGCAGAGGAACAAGGGTCGAAGAGAGACAAGGGTCGCAGGGGTCGAAGGGTCGCAGAGGAACAAGGGTCGAAGAGAGACAAGGGTCGCAGGGGTCGAAGGGTCGCAGAGGAACAAGGGTCGCAGAGGGACAAGGGTCGCAGGGTCAAACTGGGTCGTTGGGTCGAATTGGGTCGTAAGGTCGCAGGGGTATTTTGGGAATATCAACATTTATACGGGTACTTTTGAAGTTAAAAATTTTTTCTTTTTCGGGAAGGGTATTTTTGAAGTGTTTTAGTCCTACGAGGGTATTTTTGAAGTTCCCCCGGTTAGATGTCTTAATCTCACGGACTGATTTGTAAGTAATCAACATTTAATTAATACCTTTTAGATCCTTGTATTTATCTTTTAATTGTATTAAGGGATATAACTTTTACAACACAAAGTACAAAGAGGTTACTCTCAAAGGTAATGTGTCACTTGTCGATATATTCGACGAAAACATCATGCCGATTCGTGAGATGAGATGTTGGCATTGAATATCTTTGTGAATGGAAACGCATTGTGCCATAAGAAGATTGACAATCGCCTTCCCTAAAATTCTTTGCCTTATTTTTAAGCTTGGACACCCTCATTCTGAATACCTAAAACTTCAAACATTTGAACCTTTTTATGTTCTTTCTCTCTTTAACGAGTGAATGTTTTGTAAAAACGTTGGACCAAACTATCTATATGGAATGTTGCACCAACCACAGATCATGTTTTAAAAGAAGTATCAAGGACAGTTAAAGAATGTAAATCAAATATGACATAAGCATTTCCTGCGTACACCAACATACTTGATCTATTTGATTTTTTCCAATGATTCACCAATTTACATACAAATTTACTTAATTATATCTGCTTACATATTTACATAGGTCGCACAAGGGCCGTAGAGTAGTCGTACTTTAATTCAATTAAGTCGTTAAAGGTCATAAAATCAAATTTTTGTAGCTGGGGTTTTGGTGTTTTGAAATCGGTCATACAATGGTCGAACGAAGTCGCAAGCAGTTAAGACTCAAGTCATATGATTAAAGTCGCATGTAATCGCAAAGGTCGTACAACCAAACACAAAAAAAAAGTCGCTCAAAGGTTGTAATACCAATAGCTTGGTAATATACCAAACAGTAGAATAGTTTGGTATATACCAATAAATACAGCGATTAACACTTATAATATACATCAGAAGGTAACTAAGATTCGACTATTAATAAATTAATCGATACATGTCAAAAGGTAACCACAATTAGGACTTTTAAATTAGGAACAAGTAGACCGTTTTAAGTTTTAACTAATTAAACTAATTAATTGATTAATTAACACATTGATTTATTCCACAAAAGGATATTCAACACAGACTTTTGAAGAGGGGAAAAAGCTTCAACCTTTACTCTCATGGCGACGAGGTATGATCACTGTCATCCTCCTTCAACCCCACGCTTATCGAAGCGCACAGCAATGGCTGCGCTGGAATCCTGAGGCAACTCAACGCGCTGCCGGGAATCGCAGAGCAGTCCGGCGGCGGCCGCTGCATATCTCCACCGGGAATACAGTTTCCCGCGAAATCGAACCCAACGTTCCTGAAGAACAGCTTCGAACACTCCGAGCTAATCCCAGAAAAGAAATTGAAGGAGACAGTCACATTCATCAGATTCCTTAGAGAGCAGACCAAATCCGGCAGTTCTCCCGAGAATTTGTTGTGGGCAAGATTCAGAACCTCGATTTCCGACAGGCACGCGATCGTGTTGGGGACGTGACCCATCAAGGAGTTGTAGCTGACATCGAAGACCTCAATGTCACTGAACAATCCGACTGCTTCCGGAACGCAACCAGTTAATTGGTTGTTCAAGAGAAGAATCTCCTTTAATTTCGAGCCGGTTAGGCCAAAACTCGCCGGGATACTGCCGGAGAATCTGTTATTAGCGAGATTGATGACCGACGCCGGAGAATTACCGAGATTCTGGGGGATTTCGCCGTCGAACAGGTTATTGTTCAGAAAAATCGCGTCCAAGCGCTTGTTGAAGAGTTCTTCGGGGACCGGACCGGAGAAATCGTTGAAACGTAGATCAAGGTAAACGAGATTGGGGATATAGATAGTGACAAGGGGAAAAGGACCGGAGAATCTGTTGTTGCTGAGGTCGAGTTCTTGGAGAGAATCTAGGGTTCTCATGGAATCTGGGATTTGCCCAGAGAATCTGTTGCTGTTGAGGTGGAGAATAGTAAGGTCTGAGAGAAGAGCAAGTTCTTTGACAATGGTGCCCCTAAGATTTGCATGGTTGAGATCTATGGAGGTCACACTCGAGCCAGAACAAAAAACCCCTTTGTAGGAACATACATCTGGTCCGATCCATGTCTTAAGAACACCAGATGGATCTTCTGTAATGGCGGATTTCCAAGTTTGCAGAGCATTGTAAGCACTACTCTTCTGGTTCGCTAAAACCGGAACCCCATTTGGATTCCCGCTGTTTACTCCGCCGCCCATCCAAACTCCACCGCCGCCGATCCCGACGCCAATGCCACCGCCGACGCCGAACGAAGCTTCTGTGTGAATCAAACCCAGAAACAGAACCAAACCCAGAAGCTTAAAGCCGAAGACTTTCTTCTTCACCATTTTTCTTTTTTCTTTTAATTGAGAGAGAATGTGAAGTGATTTGTGGGTCAATAAGATTTGATATTGGATTACGACAGAGTATGGTTGAAGCATTGATGAGGAGGGCTTTGTGGGAAAAATAAAAAATAAAGATCGAACTTTTTTTCGTTTTGTTTTGCTTTGCTCTGTTTTCGAGTTTACTGTATGTTATTCTTAAATGATTGATTGATTTTTTATTTCTTGAAATAAGCTCATTAGATTGGAAACGGTCTAGAAGACTATACACATAAGAGAGGAGTAGCTTGTCAGCTTGAAATTTTTAAAGACTATTTCGTTGCATTGGGAGGCAAAGAGATAAGAGTGGCTCTAATACCAAATTGATCACTCATTAGTTTTTACTTTTGTAATAAATGATTTATTATAATTAATAATTACTCTTATAAAAAGTGCTTTTTTGTTATAAACATTTGGCCTTCAATTTATTTAGATTCGGTTTTGTCGGTTTTAGTTTGACAAACTCTACAAAAATTTAAACAAGACCAATGTAAAAATATCATATTATTTTATTTAATTATTAAAGAATTAAATGTTATATACTTTTAAAAAAAATATTAAAAAACTACAATCATTTTATCCAAGTTAACTAACAATATTGGAACTATCCAAATGATTTAAATAATTCAATCTCAAATGAAATTCAATAACTATTTCAAATTATTTGAATGTTGTCACAATATTTCGTAACCCAAACAATCTGTACTAAAATCTAAAAAACTCAAAACAAAAAATATTTAGATCTAATTGAGTCCGATTTTTTAAAGTATGAACATTCCAAAGAAATGCAAAACATCTCAAACAAAAATAAAAAAATGATCACCAAATTGATAAAGGAGAGACATTATTAGTATATGATAATATTTTAAGCTATATATCTAGAAATGTCAAAATGGATGGGGTGTAGTTAGGGCCAGACAAAATATTCGAATTATCGTATTTGATTCGTATTCGAACCGTAAATTCAAATATTCGTTGACACAAATACAAATACAAATATTAAAAATGAGATATTCGACAAAGAAAAATATAAATAGTCGACTCAATTATCCAAATTATTTGTATCAGTAAGTATTAAATAAAAATTTAGTTAATATATAGATACATATAACAAAGTTGATTTTAATGATCAAATTAGAAATAAAAACATTATTAACCTTATTTAAACACTTATTATATAAATATATAGACAAATATACAATATATGTATTATTGGAGCACTAAAATATCAAATACTTTAAAATTTTAATATTGTTGAAGATTTAATTTATAGTCAAGAATGGTTATAATCCAAATGAGTTGGATAATGTTATAGAGACATTACAATATATGAAAAAACAGAACTCACTAAATATATAACTTTTTGCGAGTTTTATTTTAGAGTATAATATAACAATTTGTTTCATTGTTTTAGGTGAATTGACGATATTCGTAAATCATCGACAAAACTAAATTTAAATGACTGATGTTGAGATGATTGTGAAGATTTGATAATTTATTTTATTTATATTATGCATCTTTATATCTTTGTGCGATTTGAATTTTAGTTTTAGATTATATTTGATGATTATTGGGTTTTTATTAAAATTCTTATATATATTTTTTACGTTAAAAAATTTAGATTCGTATACGGATATCCGTATATCCGAAAAAATATATGTATTTACAAATATCGAATTTACAAATACAAATACAAATAATTAATCTGGATATTCGCACTATACAAATACAAATACAAATAATCAAATATTCGCAAATATTCATTATTTGTGCAGTCTTAGGTGTAGCAAGTTTATCCAATCCAATAAAAAACTTTTACATTAGTCAAAATGTGTTATATAAATATATGCGTAAAATGAAATTTAAATTTTAAGATAGTTAAATCATAAATCTTTTTTTTTCTAATTCTAGTATATAGTTCTGATTAACAAACTTTGGTTTGATTACAAATTGGAAGATAACAGAATCAGAAATCTCTTCCTCCTAATTGCAGTTTATGGTTTGACTAATATATTTTAAACCGGTTCGATTAACAAATTTAATAAAAATTGACACCAATAATTATCCGATGAGATGATATTGTGACGTAATAACAATTAAGCATCAATAAAATGGGAAAATTTCAGAAATCTAGTTTTTTTATTCATTTATTCTATATAGATAACAAATTTTTATATATACATTTTTTAGAAAATTGAGTTGTTTATAGGATTTTTCAAATTGCTTTTGTCCTTGTCACCAATTGTATATTTATAAAAGACAAATGTATGTTTCCAACAAGGTTCAAGAAAGTGCTAGGTGTTAGGGGGTGGATATCCAACGCTTAACGTCTAGAGCGCCTAGACGGAACCTAGATGATGTCTAGGTGGGCTAGGCAGATTTATATATATATATATATAATATTAATCTAAATTTTTAATTTGAAACATTTATAATCATTCAACTTATTTTATATTCTTTATTGAAATGTTGTTAATCAAATATGTTAATTTCTTCTTCTTCGGAATCAAAATATGATTCATCAAACTCTCTATCTATAAAAAAATCATTCATTTGCTCGATCTCTTGAACATTCAAACGCCAACATATTTTGGTTTGATCCTTCATATTCTTCCATTGATTCATCGTCTGTTTTTCTATTATCAACAATCCAATCTTGAAAATGATTCGGATCATTAGATAGAAACACATTCAAAGTCTTGCTCATTTATTTTGATTTTAAACCATCAACCTTACATTAAATTAAAAATAAACAAGATTATTCAACATTTTACTATCAAGTCAGTTTCGTCTTTTTGTGCATACCTACTTACACAAGAAACAAATGATTACTTATATAACTATAATGAAAACTAAATAAATGAATTTTGTAATCATTTACTTATTCTAAAGTATTCTAATTTCGTTATCATCTTGATAAACTAGTTGTTAAAGTTTTTTTTGCCTTCAATTTTATTTTCTACCTTTAAAACTAGAATGCCGCCTAGGCGGCCGCCTAGACCGCCTAGCGATTAATCGGCCGTCTAGGCGTTCGCCTAGCCGCCCGCCTAAACCGTCCAGGCGTCCGATCCGCCTAGAATCTCCGATTAGTGATTAATCGGGGGCGCCAGACCACCGCCTAGCGCCTAGGCACCGCCTAGACGGCCGCCTCGACCGATTTTTAGAACAGAGGTTTCCAATAATTTGAAAATAACAAAGTTTTCACCAGAAGAACATTTACTTATTAAATTACTTTGCATCGAAATATTGTAAATATTACAAGAAAGTAAACTCGTGTGACTGTCAGGCAATAAAGCGACGGCTACAAACTTGAACTTGTCGTTGGATTGCAGCTATTAATTCATTCTCATTTTTTTCCGGATAAAATTATAGGTGGAAAAATATATAACATAGGATTTACTCCAATTATTTGTATTTTTATAAATCAAATATTTGAATTTATTATTTATAATTTTTTATTCAAATATTCAAAAATTAGATATTCATTGGATATATAAATTCCAACTAAAAAAATTTATTAAAGATCCATATATTTTAAAGTTTAGTATTTATATTATTCATAATTTGATTATTATTTTTTAAGATTTGAAGGTTTTATATTTATATTATTAACAATGATCTTTTTATTAAGGGTTTTAGAGTTTTATCTTTTTATTTTTTATAATTTAACCCTTATATGTTAATATATATATATATGTTTATATATTTAATCAGTTAATTTTTTAATATTTTCAAAAATTGTTTTTGATAATTTGATATAATATTTGAATTTGATAAATATTCGACTTTTATTTATATTTGTATTTGATCATACAGATATTTTAATTTTTTTAGATATATATAGATGATATCTATATTAAATATGAATAATTCGAATATTTTTTATATATAATTAAAACATAATATATCATAAAGAATTTGTTGTTAAAATTTTGAGACTAACAAATTTGAATGTGAAAACTTGTAGAAGATGACAGTTAAACCAATAACCAAGAAGATCAAAAAATATCAAACAATATTCGTTTATTTACTTATCAATTTTTAAGTACACTTACCACTTTATACAATTTACTAAATACCTCCACGGATAACTCCCCCTGAGTTAGACGTAAATACAACCTCAACTGTTTCTTTGCTCAGTACAGTATCCAATTAAGTACACCTAAAGTTAATAACTCTCTCTTTCTCTGTTTTGTGTACTCCGATGATACTACTCAGATTCGTTAACCTTGTTTTTTATTTCCAGGTCAACTTATCTGCCTTGCTCTCGGCTCAGCAACCACTCCCGGTTCTTCAGCCGTACCGTCATGCTGAACTCTCTCCAGCTTTGAATCCGCTCGATTCACTTTGACTCCTCCTTCTTCTCCTTAGTCTTCTCGTTGACTCACTCTAGTCCTCTTCAGTTTGAATTCAAGCTTCCTTAATTATCTCAACTTCCTGAAACAACAATTATAAACTATGATCCTATTTTTATTGCATTCACAATCTCCCCCTTTGAATTCTTATCACAAAAACATACGTCAGTCAATCACAGAGAATTCAAAACAATGCAATAAAATCATTCAGGCACAGAACAATCATAATACAAGATTAAACAACCTAAGTCCAGACCATTTTAAGTTCAAGCATAGAAAAGTAAACATTAAGTACACTTAAGAAATTGTCTTTAAATGCACTTAAAATAAAATGAAGAACATATGGGAACACATCAGTTCCTCTTCCTTTTTCCTTTGCTCCTCTTTGAAGAAGATTCCTCCCGAATCTCTTCAATCTCTTCATCCACATCTTCCTCATCACTCTGTATTTCTCCCCCTGTTTATGTGATAATATTTCAAACTAGATTAGACACAATATAATAAAAAACAAATCACATAATAATATAAGTGCACTTGATTACTCTGAGAACGCAAGATCAGTCCATGAATGGTGTGGAGCACTGCATTTAATGTTGCACTTAAGGTTCGTCGCAGTTTATCGAGCTCCTGAACTATGCTATTCTTGGAAGTTCCAACTGTCGAAGCAGATGGCATCTTCGCCATATAGCGCTTTTCCAAGATAATCCATGGCGGAGTATTCTCTCGAACCTCATCTTTCCCAACTATATCAGACGCTTGTTGAACTAAAATGTTCTGAATCAGACATGGAAATGGAAGAATGAACTTTGTGGAGTTAGATAACCCCAATCCAACAATTAAGTCCAAAAATACTTTCCCAAAATTGATGGTAATATCATTCTTCAAGCAGTAGAGAAAAACTGATGTATCCTGTCTTATGGCATCAGATTTCTTGTTTGGTACCCAGTTCGTGCGTGAAATTTTATTCAACAGTGCGTACTCCCGTTGAAGTTTTGAGTTTGGAATCTGCCCTCACCATGAACTTAACCTTCCCTCTGTCAGCTCCTTTGTGACAGCATCCATATCTAGGTCCAGCTGAAGTTCCTTGGCTCGAGTTACCGAAATATGTGGAATCCTCAGAAACTCGTTTATAACCTCTGCACTAAACTTGAATACTCGACCACAAACATACGTGGTACCAAATAGAGCAGAGCCTGGATCTTCAATCTCAGGAGCGAGATTCGCATAGAACTCATAGATAAGTTCCTTACACACAGTGGTCACCGTGGTGACTGTGTTTATCAACTTCCTGTTGACCAGTAAGTCCCACACAGATAAATGTTGGAATTGATGTACGCTAAGTCCTTTCTCAGATAAAATCTCTCTTTCCTTAAAGCCTACTCAGATAGGATTCCTTGTACATTTTGTGAGAATAGGCTTTCGAAACAGAGATAGGGGTACCTCGTCGGGAAGATGCAGGAGATCGTGCACCAGATGCCGGAACATGTCTCTCAGTAGATTCCGGTGGTGACGGGATGGTGGACGGTGCAATACTCGGTGGAGGGACCGAGGTAGTACAGGTATCTCGTGGTGGTGTTGACGTATCTCTTGGCTCAGTGGACTGGATATGTGGGTCATTCTGTGAATCATTCTGTGGGGTCGAAGCGGAGGGGACCCTGATGTCCCTATCAGGATATGTACGAAGATGGACCATGGAAGATGCGCCTGGCCTCAGATTCTCACGTTTGTTTGGTGCAAAGAATTTTGTAGCCATCACCTTGTAACAACGACCATTGACACGAGAAGGGTTTCGGGTGAAGACTAAATCCCCCACCGGACTTCTGCACTTAAGCTGAAATGTGTGCTTCGAATCTACATTTTTGTTTGGAGGAAGGATTTGCAAAAGGAAAGATTGCTGCTCTTTTTCTCGAGAGAGATGGGTTAGGGTTTCAGAGATGAAAGCAAAGTGTGAAATAGAGCAGTTTAAGAGGAGTTAAGTGCAGTTGCAGAGAAAATTTAGGAATTTTGAAAAGATTTGAATTTACTACACCACTCACATCAGCCCACAAAAAACATCCCATCACATTTAAAAAAAATTGTCGGTCAATTTCAAAGAGAAAAACACTCAAGTGCAGTTATTACTCGTCAGATCAATGTGAACTTCTTGACATAAACCATGACGAACGGAATCAAAGCAGAATCAGATCGTTAAGAATTAGTCAAAAACTGTAAACGACTGATAGTTTAAGTACACTTACTGACATTTGTTCTCCACTTAAAACAATCTGTTCTATTGTATTTGTTTTTATCATTGTTTCTTTTTCTCCCTTCTTTTCCTCTATTTTTTTTTTAATTCAAACCACTCATTTACAGCTTCTAGGACGTTGTTTAGATATCCTTTTGTTCATATAACAAGCTCCTTGACTACCTTTTTTAGGTATACTCTTATGTACACATAGAGGAGTATTTAAGCACGAGTTTTTGGCTTTGTGTCATAGGACGTTATAACTGAAACTGAATATCTTCCAACTTAGACCCGAGCATATACTCATGACAAACACATCTTATTTCTTGCATATAAATGCGCATAAAAGTTGTGAGAGGAGTAAGTAGAGTTTTAAGTGCACTTAGATCATAACAAAACTGTAGCGTTCAGAAATAGTAATAGTGTTCAGACACAGAAAAAGGATCATTTAAGTGTACTTAAATGAAACAGACATGGCTGTAATTTCCCCCTTCTTCGTAAGATCATCAAATACTTCAAAACACAATTTTACCAATGTAATACGCAAGAAACGATCAAAGCTCACAAACACCAAGTGATTTTCTCAGAGAAATAAACCGATTTAAATCCAGAGGTTTTCTAAAAATATCCGCGAGCTGACGTTCCGTAGGCACATATTCAACTTTCATTTGTTTCTGCTCAACTTTTTCTCTCATAAAATGATGTCTTATTTCTATATGTTTCGTTCTAGAATGCTGAACATGATTTTTGGAAATGTCTATAGCGCTAGTATTGTCACACCATGTAGTAAAAGTTCTGGATTTCATACCGTAGTCCATAAGCATTTGGTTCATCCATATCAGTTGAGTGCACCAACTTCCCAAAGCAATGTATTCAGCCTCAGCAGTAGAAAGAGATGTCGAATTTTGTTTTTTGATGTGCCATGAAACTAAATTGTTTCCGAGAAAGAAACACTCTCCAGATGTACTTTTACGATCATCCGCATTTCCTCCCCAATCAGCATCACTGAAACCTGCGAGTTCACAATTAGTATCTTTGGAATATAATATGCCATACTCTGCAGTACCTTTGATATATTTGATAATTCGCTTAACAGCAAGTAAATGGGATTTCTTTGGTTTAGCTTGATATCTGGCACAAATCCCTACATTCAAACACAAATCAGGTCTACTTGCAGTAAGATAAAGAAGACTACCAATCATGCTTCTGTATAATTTAACCTCAACATCTTCACTATCTGCATCTCTTGTCAACTTTGTTGTTGTCGACATGGGGGTACTTGTCGATTTACTGTGATCTAGTTCAAATCTTTTTACCAGATTTCTGGCGTATTTACTTTGAGAAATAAACAATCCATCGTCGAGTTGTTTGACTTGTAGACCAAGAAAGTAGCTTAGTTCTCCGAACATGCTCATTTCAAACTCCCTCTTCATGATTTCCACAAACCAGTTCACTTTTTCCTGCGATTTTGAACAAAAAACAATGTCATCAACGTATATCTGTACAACCAATAAAATACCATCTGAATCATGAATGAACAATGTTTTATCAACTCCCCCTCTTTTGTAGCCGTTCTGCACAAGAAAGCTTGTGAGTCTTTCATACCAAGCACGAGGTGTTTGTTTTAGTCCGTACAAGGCTTTCTTAAGCTTGTAAACATGTTCTGGATTATGTGGATCTTCAAATCCTTTTGGTTGTTCTACATATACTTCTTCTTGAAGTATTCCATTGAGAAATGCGCTCTTCACATCCATCTGAAACAATTTGAAGCCAAAGAAACACACAACACCAAGCAATAGAGCAAAAGTTTTATCGAAGTCCACTCCTTCTACTTGATTATAAACTTGTGCAACTAATCTCGCTTTATTCCGGACAATCTCACCTTGCTCATTTGTTTTGTTTTTAAACACCCATTTCGTGCCTATCACATTCAGATGCATTGGTCTAGGAACTAAAATCCAAACATCATTTCAAACAAATTGCTCTAATTCCTCATGCATAGCTTTGATCCA
>CM071874.1:9194685-9229251 GCA_036759665.1 Gynandropsis gynandra
CCCGATCGGGTAAGGCTACCCGATCTCGTTGCCTTTGTGCCCGGGTCGTGCAAGGTGTGCGGATAAAACCCCATAGGTTTTACCCGAGCGGGTGTACGTATGGTGCCCGACCGGGCACCCTTGTCTCCTTGAAATTTCTCTTTTCCGCTCGTTGCTCGAGTGTTCCTTTGGGTTCTGAAGCTCGATCTTGGCTCTGAGTAGATATGTTTTCAATTCATGTGGTTTTCATCAGGAATCCGTCACTTTAAGCTCATTTAGGCCTTGTCGCCTAAAAACCTGAAAACCAACAAAACAGGTGTGTAAACCGTATAATCATATCGTATATGTAAGTCTCTATATAAGATACATGCGAAAATGGTGCTAAAATCTATCCTAATATTGATACACTTTCAGTGTTATCAGTGGCCTAACCTCAGTTGTTCTAAACCTGATCTTCTAGGACTAGAATTCTCCTTTCGGTCCTTCTCCTAACCCCTAACACATGCATCTACGCGGCCATCGCAAACACAAGTAAATTAAACACTCAAATAGAGAATAGATGAACTAAAACGGGAAGATACATTCAAAGATAAATAGAAAGTTGTTCCGGGATAGCCAAGGGCTAATCCCTTCTCCTAGAACAAACAAACTACTCGCGCATGTGTCTGTAAACAAACATAAACAAAGTATAAAGTTTAAGGAACATGAAAACCAAACGAAACCGAAGTGTCGGGTTGATCTCCAATGCTCCTTGCTTGCCTCCTCGCAAGAATTCTCCTCCAATCACGAACTGAATGAAAGGTGTCTTCTAATGTCGTCCTCTGGCCTCTTTTATGTCCCTTAAGTCGGTCCAAGTGTTGCCTTAATCCCCCCACGAGTTTCCTTTTATTTTAAGTTAATTTTACTTAACTTGGCTGGTTTCTCGGGTCGCGACCCGCTCGGGCGCTGAATGTGCCCGCTCTGGTGCGGCTAGGGCAAGTCGTGCAGGTCGTGGCCTGCAAGGGATGCCCGATCGGGCTTGATGTCCGCCCGCTCGGGTATAAGGCAGCTGGTCGGGCATTTCCTTGCCCGAGTCGTGCGTGGATGTGCACCGAAATTCGCCGTAGCCTTTGCCCGATCATGCATGAGTTGTGCCCGACCGGGTGGAGGCTCCTCTTGCTAGATCTCGTCCCGTTTGTCCCGTGATGATCCCCGAAGTTGCTCCTTAGCTCCGTGCATGTCCTTTAGCTCCGAAATGATCCAAATACGCGTAAAAACCTGTAAAACATGAAAACACGAAAACAAGTAAAACGGAAACGGAATCATACGTAAAGCAACACATATATATCAAAAACGTCTCCTAAATCATGCAAAAAATACGTATGAAAACGAGATGATCAATAATGTATGATGTTTAAATTGTTTGAGAGAGGTTTTGATAGGATTTGAGAGGTTTTGATGACAATCGTAAAAATGAGTTGTTCAACATCTTAAATACCCAAAATTTCAACGGGTGTGTTGAAATCGATGTCCAATCAAAGAATGTCAAATCATAACCTTTCTTTTATTCAAGGGGCATCCATTGAAATTTTCAACGAATGCTTGTTGAAAATGTGTAGACGGATCTATCCGGTGAAATTTTTATAATTATGATTTTTTTTCAAGGGGTATCCGTTGGAAATTTCAATACATGACCGTTGAAGATGTCAACGGATACTCATTGATAAGCATATGATGGTTAGGTACATAATTTTGTAATTATGATTTTTTCCAACGGACATCCGTTGGAATTTTCAAGGGATATCCGTTGAAACTTTAGAAAAATTGCAACGGATATCTTTTGATAAAATTAAAGATTTTCAACAGTCCACCATGGAATCCGTTGGTAAATATTTTCAATGGATGGATCCATTGAAATCCTTTGGTAAATAGTTCAACAGGATAATCCGTTGGACTTCGGTGGTAAAATTGCAACGGACGGATCCGTTGGAAACCGTTGGTAATTATTTTAACTGATTGATATGTTGATCCATCCGTTGATATTTACATATTTTTTAGTACTGGTGGATGTTCTAGTGACGTGATAGAGAATAATGAATCTCTTTTAAATTTCATAGAAAAAATAAATGTTAGAAGTGTTACGTTGTATCTACAATTGAAGAATACTAAAGGAAGTATTGAGAGAATTTGTAATCCTCATAGAAAAGAGTTTGGAACTGATATGTTTAATAATATTTTCTTTAACATGACATTTTTCATGAGTTTTTGGCACCATAAACACCTCAATAAAAAGATGTGGTAGAGAGAAAGAATCGAACATTACAAGAAATGGTTCGAGCAATGTTACATGCCAAGTCAATTGCATTTAGATTTGGACTGGGGCAATAAATACTACATCTTACATCATAACTCGAGGATGTGTTCGACCATGTACGTATCAAAAACCTTACGAGATATGAAAGATAAAAAACCAAACTTGCGATACTTTCATATTTTTTGATGCACTTGCTACATTCTTTGTGATAGAGACTATCTTGAAAAAATTGATGATAGGTGTGATGATGGAATATTACTAGGATATAAAACTAACACAATAGCTTAAAGGGGTTATAATTTGAGAAGAAAATCAGTAATGAAATCGATCAATGTTGAATTTGATTAAGACCATTATAATTTAAATCCCACATTTTCATTAGATGTTATGCAATCATCTTCACCAGTTTGTGAAAAACATGCAAGTACACCTAAAGATCAAGTGTGATGTATCAATACCTATAGAATAACACAACAATCCAAATGTCTTTAAAGTGAAGAAATAACATCCACAATACTCGCAATAAATATATTGAAGATGTTACAGGTGGCATTCATGATGGAAGGAAAACTAAAGAGAAACTACAAGTAAACTATTACAATTTGGTAAGATTTGCATGTTAACATTTCAGTTTGGACAAAAAAAATGTAAGTGATGTGTTAATTGATGAATCATGGGTAAAAGCATTGCATATGAAATTAGAGCAATTCATGAGAAATGATGTATGGAATTGTCACTACCTGATAATATCAATGTAATTGAAACGAAATTAATTAAAAAAAACTATTGAAAATGGTCAAATAGTTAGGATTAATGCTATATTGGTGGCACAAGGAGATACACAAATTGAGAAAATCAATTTGATAAGAATTTTATACACATTGCTAAATTAGAGTATAGTAAATTATTCTTGGTGGTGTGTGTTCTCTTGGTTTCAAATTATTTCTGATGAATGTTAAAAGCGCCTTCTTGAATGGAATATTGTAGGAAGAGGTATATATTGAACAATCGAAAGGATTTGAAGATCCTCATCATGTTGATCTTGTCTAAAAATTAACGAAATTTTTGTATGGACTTAAATAAGCACCACATACGTGTATGGTACGAAAGATTGACAAGCTTTCTAATTCAGAACGACTACAAAAGAGGGATAGTGAACAAAAAAATTTTCCTTCATGTTGTGGATGAAGTATTACATATTTTTCAAATTTAGTGGATAATATTGTGTTTGAATAAAAATCACAAGAAAAAGTAAATTTGTTTGTTCAAACTCTAAAAGATGAGTTTGAAATGATTATGTTTGGTTAACTTATTTATTTTCTTAGTATGCAAGTGAAACAACTTGAGGATAGACTATTTATAACTCAAATTAAATATGCGAAGAATCTGGTGAAAAGATTTGAGATGGACCATAGCAAATCGGCTAACACTCCTATGTCAACTTCAACGAATCTTAGAAAGATTATGAAAGAGAATATGATGAGGTTAAATCGTATGAAAGTATGATTGTGAGTTCGTTACACTTAACATCAATTATTTGTGATTTATGTCTAAGTGTAGAGATCTGCACAAGATATCAGGTAAAACCAAAGAAGTCACATCTGATTGTAGTGAAACGGATCATCAAATATGTGAAAGGAACATCAAATTATCGTCTTTTGTATAAAAAATATTTTAATTTCAAGCTTGGAGATTCTTGTGATGCAAATTGGTGAGAAAATTCATATGATAGAAAGAGTACTTTAGGAGGATGTTTCTTTCTTAGAAATAATCTAGTGTTGTGGCATATCAAGAAGCAGAATTCAACGTCATTTTCTATTGCTGAAACATAATACATTGCTCTTGAGAGTTGTTGCACTCAACCGATCTGGTTGAATAAAATGTTGACGGACTATGGTATGGACAACTGACATATCTAAAAATCTTCTGTAGCATTCTAGGAAGAAACACATCAAGATTAGACATATTTTTAGAGAAAATGTTGAAAGAAAACAAATGAAAGTTGAATATATACCTATTGTCCATCAATTGCTTGATATTTTTACAAATCCATCGATTTATATCGTTATGTGTGTCTTAGAAAATCAATAGGAGATTGTAAACTTTAAAGCATGTATGTTAATTCGTCATGATTGTTTAAACTGATTCGTAAACGTTTAAGGAATATATGTGAAAAATGGAAATAATTACTGAGTTATTGATTTGTTCACTTGTACTTGACCTATAGAGGATAGTTAAAAAGTACTAAAGTACACTTGAAAGAATAAAAAAATATAAGATGTGTGTTTTTTTACTCCACTAACAGTTTGATGATACTTAAAAGTTAAAAATTTGAAATTGTTATGAATATTTTGCTCAAATCTAAGTTGGAAGATATTCAAATTCATTTTGTAACGCTCTCAAGGTATATAGCTAAAAATTGCTTAAATACTCTAACGTGTATTGAATTGGATATAAGAGTATACCTACAAAAACGTAGACTAGAAATATAATCTAAACAATTTCCTAGAAATTTAGAACAAAAGAAAATAAAAAAAATGGAAAAGATAGAAAGAAGAAAAAGAGAAAAGAAATGAAAATATCTCTTTGAATGGACTCATAGACATATTGTGTGGTTTTTTTTTTTTTTGTAAATATCTCTTCATATTTTTTTTCAAAGATAAATAGTTACAAATCTATAACTAATTTGATGGAATGAAAGGTGCATATCAAATTTCAAATTTTTTAATAAAGATTCTTTATATAAATATATGGTTGTTGAAAAAAAACATTTCGTCTGTTTTTAAAACCCTATCTTTCAATAGAAAATGTTCTCAAATTTATTTGAAGAAAAAATTTCAAATGGCACCAAAGAGGAAAATCGAAGAAGGTTCATCCAGTGCACAATCACTTTCAATAGAGCAATATCTTTCGAAGAAAATGCACGAAAAGGTACATATTCTTGTATTTACAATAAATTCACTGAAATAGATGGGAAAAGATACAAAAAGATGTCTAGGAAGCAAGCCCGTGTTGATGAAACCACCGAGAGTCCTTAACAAAAGGTCTAAAATCAAAGAAGAATCATCATCTGACTCAGAAGAATGTATTAACTAACAGAACCATATGAGGAGTCGCAAAACACTAAATCAACATCTAAGACAAAATCTACGAGTGTAGAACATTATTCTCATACATCAACTACACATGGTGCTCAACCACAAGCACTTGAAAGAGAGAACATGCAATCGAAAGATGTTCCATCTCGATCTCGTAAGATTTTAGGTACACCTATTTTATAAATTTTGATTGCTTATTTTAGGAACTTCTACGCTGCTGTGGGAGTAGGTCGATACAATAACTCGAAGGAAAGGGAAAATTTCAATGAAAGGAGTTTGAACATTGGTTAGTTCAAACACGTGAGTTTGTGGGATTTGTGAGCAATAGATGTTTAACTGGAGAGCTAACTAATGCGGTACAAATATGCAAAAATCTTATTTTATAAGTTCTATGTGAATTTAGGTTCTGATTCTGATAGGCCAGGAACACGATCGTTTGAACAAGTTTTCATACGAGAAAAAATAGTCAATTTCAGTGTTTCCGAGATCAACAAAACACTGAAAACTTCAAACTCATAATCTGTGATAGAGAAAGGGCTAGAAATAGATGTAAAGATGGATGATTTTCCAAAGCATTCATTGGCTATAAAGATGTGGTTTAGGTTGGTCAAAATGCAAATACCAAACTCACATGAGAATACGCATTACTAAATAAGATATGTAGAACCAACTATTTCAATAAAGAAAACAAATGGAACTCGACATGATACAACAATTTTACTTTATTGTATTGAAGAAAAAGTGCAAATTAACTTATGCAAATTCATCTTGGACCAGATTTTTGTTCAAGGCTTGACTAGTGCAAAAAGGTCTATTATCCAATTTTCATGTATGATTCAGAACACTGTCGTTAGACAAACTCTAGATATCATACGTTCAGATGAAAGAAGGTAAATAATACCTCCATGGATTATAATTTGAGCATAGGTATATTAATAAAATGATTGCAACAACTAAGGAATTAGAACTACAAGATGATAAATATACAAGAATTGCAAAAGTGGGAAGACGATTGGCAACATTTACCACTGAAATAAGTCAATTACAAAAGACTTAAAAGCTATAATCAAAGAAAATAATAAGAGTAACATTTCTTCATATAGTTTATTTTCATAAAATTATGTAACTATTTTTACTGATTATTTGAATACCTTAGTACACAAAGAGAGGGATAGGGGGAAAAGAGTCTTAGCTCTGGAAGAACAAGGAATTGAAGATTTTTCATCATGTTCAAACTAGACTATTTGAAATTTCTGATATATTTAGATGTTAAAGTTGTTCTTATGTGTGTTAAGACAATGTTGCTCATCTTTGGAACTTATTATCTATGTAGAACGAATGTTATGGATGGAACTTATTTTGGTTGAAGGTAGAAATTGTTAATGTTTGAATTAGAAATGTTTGTAGAGAAATATTTTTCGTGTTGTTAAAATTTTAGGTTGTTCAACATTACAAATTAGATTTGAACATGTCAAGATAGATTGAGAAAGTCAACTTTTGAAGATGAAGATTGTTGAAATCAAAGGAGTCGAGGAGGCTCTTAAATTTCCATCGAATGGAGTTGCTGGAATCAACTAGATGATGTTCTTGAGTTTTCAGCAAGATTTGTTTATGGTGATTGATGTGCGAAATATCAAGCAATAAAAATGTCTAATATCCACTTGCCGCAAGAGTACGGATCGGTGTAATAAAATGGTCGAACTCTGAGGACTAATGCAACCTAAGCTAAGAATATGACTAAACACTAAGTGAATCGTGACAACGATGCGGAGATGCGGAAGACTTGATAATTAAGAACACTATGAGTTTCGGGTTATCGGGATTTGCAAGGATGTAACAACCAAAGGATCGTAGACTTATCGAACTATCTTGATAACGGGGAACTCATGCTCGTAAATAAAGAATGGTTCTTCCGAATCCTAAACCTCCTAACCATAACAACGTGCAATCCTACCTTCCAGCAATGATTAACTCGTGATTACGATAGCGTTAAGCGCGCAATCCTAATTCCTAAGTCGATTAACCGACCGGTCAGATTCTCATTAATCAAGCTTAATCTACAATCAATTGTTCCGGATTCATGATCTAACCTTCCAGCTAAACACAAATTCCTATATTACTGAGCGGGCAGCACAAGTATAAGACATTTACGATGTTGATTGTAAAACCGAATTTCAAGAAAGTTTCGATAAGTCTAACCATTAACGCATAATATCAAGCATCCATTACAAATCTGATATCCCTAACCGATAGTTGGAAATCTACTCACGCATAGAATCTACTGTAAAACAAGAGAAATAAATTCTAGACATGATAAGGGATAAGAAATACGATTCCTCGATCTTTCTTATCTTAATACCGAAGTCCGGATTGTTGTTTCTCTTCTTCTCCAGCTTCTCTTGAGTTTTCCTTGTGTTTTTCAGTCTCTTCTCAACCCCTAGCCATCGTCTGATTGCCTTCAGATCGCCCCTTTCCTTTCTAATTTGAATTTGAAATTCAGAATAGGTTGTTGCTGAAAAGGGGGCCCGCGTGGGCTATGTGCTCTACCCGCGTGGGCTGGTCGTGGTCACTCTGCCCGAGCGGGCGCAACCTCTACCCGGGTCGTGCAATATCCGCTGGAATAGTCAGCCCGCGCGGGTACGATATCCTCCCCGTGCGGGGTCATCGTGTTTGTCCAAGCCCGAGCGGGCTCTCTTCTTGCCCGTGTCGTGCGATATTTTCTGGAGTCGCAGCGCCTTGCAGCCCGCGCGGGGGCTGCTCCAAGCTCGAGCGGGCTTAGTTAATTTCGTGCCTTTGCTCCTTTTTGCTCTATGCTCGGGTCTTCCATTTGGTTCCGTGGCTAGAATTTGCTCTAAGTGGTTTGTAGCTTCCAGTATGTGCGGTTGAATCCAGGAATTGACACTTTATAGCTCGGTTAGACCTTGTCGCCCTAAAACCTGAAAATCAACAAAAAGGACGTATATAAAGAACGTTCGTGTCGGATTCGTAACTCGTGATATACAAACTATGCGAAAATGATGTAAATACCTAGCTTAAAACTAACACGCACTACATGTTATCAGTGATCACTATAAAAGGATGATCGTCACAAACTTGAAAGTTATTCAAACCCTAGAGTGAACGAGTATTGATTAAAAGCGAGGCAATGAGAGCAAATACGAGTTCATAGTCCTACATTTAGAGAACAAGGAATTGAAGATTTTCATCATGTTCAAGGTGGACTATTAGAAATTTTTTATATAATTAGATGTTAAAGTTTGTTCTTATGTGTGTTGAGACAATGTTGCTTATCTTTGGAACTTATTACCTATTTAGAACGAATAATACTGATGAAACTGATTTTGGTTGAAGGTTTATCTCGTTGGATGTGTATGTTATTTATGTGATGAGGATTTCAAAGGGATATATAATCCGGAATTCAAATGGAGAGATTTTTAATCTCTAAATTAGCAATGTTTCTAGAGAAATATTTTTTGTGTCGTTGAAATTTTTGGTAATTCAGCATTACAACGTAGAGTTGAACATGTCAAGATAGATTGAAAAAGTTCCACTGTTTAAGACGAAGATTATTGAAGTTCCTAAATTGTAGTCGAATGCAGATGTTGGAATCAAGGAGAGGATGTTCTTGAGTTTTCGCAAAGATTTTTATATGGCGATCACTATAAAAGGGTGATTGTAACAAGCTTGAGTTGAGTGTGTAGTGAATTTTGTTGTCATATTCATGATCTCGTATAGAATTAATTGTGGTAATCTCACGTACTTTGTTTAACTCTTACAAATTTATTTGAAAATTGATATGAATAAAAAAAATGGTTGAAAAATACATTTATTCGCAAGTGTATTACCCCTTAGTATTGTTTTTAACTTTTTCACTATTCATCCAAAAGCAAATATAAAAAAGTGGAAGAAAGGCAAAGCCAATAAAAACGATTAAATCTTTAAGGGAACAAATTTTTATACATAATTTATCCATAGCAACAGAAGAAAAAAAGATGAAAACAACTTGAAATAATGAAGAAAATAATTGCTTAAATATTCATGAGAGTACAAAGACGATATATATATATATATATATATATATGGATATAGATATATGTTACTAAATATGTATATCTAATTATATTGCTGATTTTCATGCAAAAGATTTTGGGATAGGCTTTGAGGTCTTTGGTTCTCCTTCAACTTTCGTCAATGGGAATATCTCAGCTTTTCCAATACTCTCTCTCTCTCTCAAAGCAAATGAAAAATGTCTCCACTAGCGCTGAACCTTGTTTCATCCCTATTTTACGACAGAACAAGGTTTTGATTCGACCATGTCGCTCTTTGGTTTCTGGAAGAACCGTTGGATGATGATGATAATGATGATGATTATCATTATCATGGAAATGATACATATGTACATATATATATATATATGAGGATGTTCTTTTTTTTATTCTCATTGGATTGTGGATTGAAAATGGGCACACCTACCCATGATGATCTTGGTTGTCAGAATCCAGGGCAGGCCAAAAGGATGAATACTTCAACCACTCAGTTTCTTGTGGGTTTGCCATCGATGAGTCCTGCAACAACATGTGATCAATATGCATTTATGTCATTATATATGTATATATATAACCGTATATATTTTCCAACAATTGAGATTCATTTTTCTAATTCTACGTGCATTCCACAAAAGGGGAGTGATAACAAAAATACTCATTTGTGGTAATAGCTTACCACCAATAAACTCAAAAAATCGATTAGGGTTTTTGATGGATTAAAAAGAATAATTGAGAATCTTTGAGAGTTCTGTTACGGTTTTGACGAATAAAAAAGGAACTCAAGACATGTTGTCTCCCACAAGCTATGGAAATCTACTTATTGTCTTTTGCCAAACTTGTCTCATGAGGGACTACGCATGAAAAAAGATCGTATATTATAATATCAAACCATCACTCTCTCCTATCTTTTAACTTATAAAGTAAAGAAAATCACCACCCACTTCACAACGTTACACCAAAATAAATTCATATATTTTAACTTTTAAAGTTTATTTTTGAAAATACTTTCTTAAATAAAATTAAAGTGTATATTATTTCACTCCTCACACGTATTTTGTATAAAGGTTGTTTGTCATTCGTTTGCTAATTAATAGAATACCAATAACAAAAAATTACGAAATACGTCAAATATTAAGATTTCAAGATATTTTATCCAAATCATTTGAAGAAAGTATTTGGATATTCTTCTTTAATAGCTCTAAGTAAGATAAAAAAATGCAGAGAAGAAACAAAAAGATAAAATAAAAACTGTAAGAGTTTGAGAAAATGAATATATACCATTGTAAAAAGTGCAATATGATTTTAGATGGATTCAAATACGTTTTTATAGTTAATATACTTTGATATATTTATATATATAGATAGATATATTCCTTCTTTTATTTTTTGGCTGTATAGTTAATATACACTTTTATATAAGAGAAACGTTTAAGAAAATTATAATAGAAAAAGAAAAGAATCTGACAAATTTTCTATTAGAATAATTTTGCTAAAAAGCAAATTATCACAAAAGCAACACTTCTCTTTTTTTTCTGATTTTTTTTCTTAACTATGTTTTAACTCTTTCCAGTTAAGTAAAGAGACAAAAAAAAGTTGTGGTATGGTCTCATTCCCATGCAAAAAATAAAAGGAAAAAATAAAGAAAAAGAAAAAGTTATTTATTTTGTTCCAACTTTGATTCAAACTGTAACTTAAATGTACCAAAAAATTATATATTTTTTTATTCAAAATGTAACTTGTATATAGCATCTTGATATATTAAAAAATGTCACCTACTGGTCATTTTAATTAAAAAATGCACATTTTTACATTAACTTTATAAAATTTATATAGAAGTTGCATGCATGTTTTTTTATGCATATTAAACATATATAAAAATATTTCTAAATTATTTTTTTTTTCAAAATTATGTAAAATTAATGAAATTTAGAGAGAAAAAGGGGGAATAATGAATAAACTTACATCTTTTACATGATGATGAGAAGAAGAAGTGCATCCCATTATGAGTTCCTCCAATCCAGAAGTTGACCTTCCTCCTATCTTCGCATGATGTTGCTGCTGTTGATGTTCTTGTTGTGTCTTAACTCATAAAAAAACCAATTTATTATTATATTAATAATTATTAGATTAAATGAAAATTTAGTTATAAAAAAAACAAATTCATTCAAACCAAAATCATCTTGTCTCATACATGAGAAAAGACAACTAGTTTCCTACTTGTTCTCAGTTTGGTTGACATTAAAAGTGCCTTAGCTTTTTTTTGTTGGCTTGTGTGAAAATATTTGACTAGGCGTAATCATTTGATTTTTTCCCCTATTGGACAATCATAAATTTGTAATAATAATATTTTCTTTTCTATTTCTCTCTTTTAGTTGTTTTTGCATGTTTGTAGGAGCTTCATCATTGTTTCTTAACTATAACTCACATGCATGCAAATATAATAAAAAAAATGTGTTAGCTATAGTTCTATATATATGTTTATATGACATTTTACCTAAAATGATAAATTGGGTAAGCTCACTTACCTGAAAACTTTCATTTGGGAGCAAGATTCTTGGGATATGATAAGGACTCTCCTCAATGATGTTGATGGAGGTACGTTGCAAAGAAGAAGATGGAGAGATGATAGTAGATATTGGATGAGTAGGCTGGCTTATGTGGAATGCAGCAGCGGTAGCTATTTGATGATGATGATGATGATCATGTGCCACATGATGCGTAGATGATGATGATGATCCATGATGATGTTGCTCAGGGACATCCTCGCACGTGAGATGCGCGGGGGCTTCTCTTCCCACCTGATATATACACAAATCAATCCACAATTAGATATTTCTTGCGAACGAGTCATTCTTCAATCCTGTCTAAAAATATCATATTCGGACAATATCTCTTATTCACTTTATGCCTTGTTTAGTCATATATGGTTTGAACATTGTTTTCTAATTTATTATTTGTCGGGTAAAACTATGCCATATTGTTAGTTAAAAATGTTAATCAAGAAAGGTCCAAAGGGTATATAATAGTTATCATTTCGTATAATGCAAGCAAAAGAGAATATCTAAAAGTAACCCTAAGCATCTTTTTAATGACGCTTCCTCATTTTTCACCATTGTAACACTCAAATTACGAGTATGTGTATATCAAAATAATAAACCTCAATATATATATAACTACATCTTTTTATATATGCACAGATATTTCTATCCATTTTTCTAATATGGCAATATAAATCACTTTTTTTTTAAATTCGAAGGAATATTTTTTTAAAGCACATAATAATATGAATTTTCTAAAGGAAAAAACACAGTGGTGCATACCTCATCAAAACTCTTCCTAAAAGGGACAAAGCCAAGCTGATCCATAGAATAACTTGGAAGACCAGTTGTGGCCACAACATGAGAGGTACCGCCTCCACCAGCGACGTCATCGGAACGATTAATCCGAGGATTAACATTAACGATCTCCCGAGAGGAACAACTTCCACTAGTTCCACTCTGATCTCTCCTTGTCGTACCACCGGCATGTTCAGTGCTGCTTCCTTCTCCGGCAACGATCAAGCTTCTCTCCGACGACCAATTACATTGTCTAGGTTGCGTTTGATAGAAGATTTTTGAAACGACAAGTTCTCCTTCTTTCTCTTCTTCGTGTGTCCCTAAATGATACTGATGCATTACCCAATTCGTCTTCTCAGGTTTTCGGTTTTTTCCAAAATTGGTGTAGAGAACTAAGATCTTCTTACAACCCTTTTGTTTCCCGTTAACCATGACTGGTCTTGTCTTGCCTGTCTTGTGCCACCTTGTCTCTCCCGAACCTTGCATGTCACATTCGTTTTGGATCTTTCTTCGTTTTCTTGTTCCCGTCGTGTACGCCTTTGACGGCCTGTGGAAGAAATGTCTACTCAACCCATCTCTAGTCACTCCTACAAAAGAATTTAAAAAACCCAGAAAGAAAAAAAAACACATCTTTTATTTTATTTTTTCAGTTCCTTGTGTAACCAAATAAAAAAGATTCAAACTTTGGTATGACCCAAATCTTTTAATTAATCGCTATATTATAATACATAATACAAAAGATACAAGCATGTGATATTATGCTTCATGCTTTTTGTTTATCCATTTAAGCATGGATTGCATGACTGCCCAAAGAACGTGATAGCATGTATATATAATATATATGTGTATGGAAAAGTGTATATGTGTGTGTATATACATATACAATATATGGAAGTACCGGGGAGTTTCTCGGGATGGGTGTAACAAATGCCGTCTTCGCCTTCAATGGTGGGGATGAATTCGTCAATGAGAGGGTGAGACTTCATGTCTTTAGCTAAGACTTTGGCTTCGAGATGTTCTATCAATTCTTGATCCGTTGGGTCAAATTTCACCCCAGCTGGTAAACCAACCCAGTCCTGGTTCCACGTTTCAAAATGTATCCCAAAATTTATTTTTTATTTAAAAAAATTCATTTTTAAAAGAAGCGAAAATGAAGAGAAAAAGGAGAGGAATATAAACCGGAAAAAGGAATATATGTACGTACATATGTGTGTATACATATACACAGACATAAATATAGACGCTTTTAAAATTAGATTTGAATTGCAGCTTCGTAAGAGAATAAAACATCGGGCATCATTCTTGATGTTCTTCATTGATTCTTTTATTCGCTTCTTCTTTCTTCTTTTAAAAAAAATGTTTTCTAGTGAACTTAAAATGAAAAAGAAGGGAAAATTCTTCTATGTGTATGTGCGAGTGTTTTTTCTTTAATTTTAAAAGGAAAAAAGAAAGAATATTACCGGTTTGCCTTCGAGCTTGTGGCCGCAACTAGGGCACTTCTTGGATCCACAAAGTTGATGTTCTTCGATCTTAGCGTCGATGAGATCCGTCCCGGTGACTGAACCCGGATGGCTATTGTTCATGATCTCTTGATTACGGAAAACCCTTCAATTTCTTGGCTGATTTTCTGAAAGATGGATGTCTCTTTTATGTCACCCCTTGTGTCTGAATAAGCACTCGATGAGATCGTGCTCTTGATTTTGGACTTCTTGTTGATACTGTGGCGATAACAAAGCGCTTCTTCTGATCATATCCAGAAGAAGTAGCGAAACCCCACCTCTCTCTCTCTTCTCTCTGTCTATATGACAGAAACTAAAGACAAAATAGGGTTTAGAAATCTACAAGAGACAAGAACAAGACATGTAAGAAAGAAGTACAATCGATGGGTTTTGAGAATAGCTACGAAAAAGCCTCAAAATATGCTAAAAACACAAACTTGGGCAGTCATTAAGATCTCAGACACACTGAAATCAAGAAAGAGAGAGAGAGTGTGTGTGAAAACCAAGAACAATAGAAGAGGAAGAGGGAGAAGAAACTATAAAATTAATAAACATAAGATTTTGGAATTCCAAATCTCTCTCTCTCAACTTTAACTGAAGAAGTAAGCGAGAAAAAGGAAAAGGTAAGCCTGAAACCATTCACTGACCGCCTTTATGCCTTTGCTGATTTAAGAAGCCGCTCTTGTCTCTGAGGCGGTTTCTGTCACAGTCACTATTTTGTAAATTACAATATTCAATTAATGTTATTTCCATATTATCTCTTATATAAAAAAACCCTGACGTTATATATACACTTGTATGTGTATGTCAATATGCGCACACATGTATGTATGTGTATAAAGTCATGTATATATGTGCATATATGGATAACATTGATCCATGTATGTATGTAGTTTAGATATTCATATATATACATTTGAATCCGTATACTAAGCATGTGGGGCATACCTACAACATTCTTTTTTATTTCTTTTATTTTTTACAAAATACCTATTACATAAATACATTCTTCATAATACATCAATGTACAGCAAATATATTTTTTAGAGAAATTTTGATTTATAAATACCTTAATATAACGTAAAATGCGTATATATATATACAAACGTGAATAAATTTTGAAATTTACTTGAAATTTTTTTATGTACTTGTGGCCGTAATTAATATATCACATCAAATTACAGTTAAATAAATTCGAACAAGGACAAAACCAAATCTATTTTAGTGTAAATAAATTGAAATTTTGATATTAGAATATATACATATTAATAAAAAAGAGTAAGATTAAGAAAGAATTTGAAGATATAAATTGTTCAAAGAGAAAAAAGTAAAAAAAAAAAGAAACAAAAAAAGATGATAAGAACTCACATGGGTTTGGAGCTGGAGAGGTGATAATGATTCTTTTGCAATTCAAAATGTTATTATTTTTTTCTTGAGGAGAGAAAAGAATTAAGAGGTTGCTTGATTAGTAAGGCAATTTGAGCAGTGTACCCATCATATGGACCACACCAACCTCACGTTTTATATTTATATATACACCGTATATATTATATATTGTTGTATTTCATTTATTTTTTTCTTTTTGTTATATGTATTCGTCATACATATATACATACATATGTAGACCACACATATGACTGCATGATATAAAATATTTTTATAATTCCAAATTCAAATCTTAAAGATTAATCATAATGAACTGTAATTCTCATAAACTTGTTGTATATACATTTATTATTAATTATAGTCATTTATATATATATATATCAATATAAGGTTTAAATATTTATAAAAATTCGTTTTTTATCAGTAATACAACCTCCACTTAGTAACTGAGTAACCAACCCAATATTGCAGAAGAAACCAGCATGATGCTGATGCTATATAACCAAACCACCCATATACACATCTTTTTTTTTAATTTATCTCAATTAAGTATGACTGTATATACATGTGTTTAGATATATATATATATATAGCTCATTAATTAATTGTCTTGTCTGTATATGTATTAGTATTAGATCGCCTAATTAAATGTATTATACATTGTTTTTTTTTCGATAGCCTAATTTAATGTATTTTACATTATTATTTTTTCCTCTTTTGCAACCATGCTATGGCACTCTTCTTTTTAATATGTTTATCTAACATAAAGAGTTTCTTCTCGATCAACATTTTTTCAAGCACATATTTTTAAAGCATATATAGGCATATAATAATATAACCTCACCCGTTTTTTAAAACATATAAATAAATATCCCTCGATTTGTATGATTTAAATTAGTTAAACTAACTATTATATTATAAAATAAAATAAAACACATTCGTCCATAATTAAATAATATAAAGTACAAATATTTTATACTATATTTTTCGAAAAAAAAGAGTATAAATAGTAATCCATAATGGTAAAATATAAATTCGAGAATAAATAATATAATATATTTATATCTGAAATATTATTGCGTTTTATGATTTTACAAGTTTGTTGGAATTTTTATTTATCACATTTCATTTTTTCAATTTTTATTCTATATATTAACAAAAAACATTGTTTATATAAAAAAATACATGTGGAGAATATATTGATTAAATTTTTAAAATTTTAGACCTTAAAAACAATATGTAAACAAAAAACCAAATTTAACAATTGCTATCAAGCAAATGATGTTTTATTTAGAAGTTAATTGTTCTTACAACTCGATGGAGTGAGAATTCGATAAATCAAAATAAGAAAGAGCACATCATTATATTTGATAACATGAAGATTCGTAGAAAAAAAATGTATATAAACTTCGAGTACAATCTTTATTGATTTCGGGACACTCTGTTTTATTTAATCGTTAATCAATTGATTAATTAGGGTTTTAATATACAAAGTGTCAGGTGTACACAGTTCGTATGCTGTACGATAAGAAGATTATGTGGCCCCCACAGAAACCTGTGGGTCATTTCTGAAGATCTTTTTATTAGCGATTTAGATTTTGGAACCCCTGGTTGATTAAATTATGGTTTCGAGATCTTTAATTATTGGAATTGAACATATTACATTATAATAGAAAAATGCATTTTATCATCACCTAAATATGTTGTATTCTTTAACAATAATAAACTATCACATTATAAGGTAGAGCGTTATAATTGACTTTATGTTTTATTATTTAAACAATGTTAGAATTTTCAAATCTCCATCCAGTACATCTCAACCGTTTCAAAAATGTTTACGAAATCGGAAAGAGGATGTTGACAATATAATCATTATTTTATAATCTGAAAATACAGTAATAAAATAATTTTAGGTCTAAGATATTATAAAACATACAAGTAAATATGATATAATAAAATATGAATATAAATTTAAATATATATTAAAAGGAAAATCCGAAAATTTTGGACAGTCAAAGGATGAAATCATGGAGGAACTAAAGATATGTCTCTATGTTTCGATCTGCGTTCGGGTTTTTAGGGTTTATGAAAATTGAACCCGAATATTTTTCGGTCTGAATTTTTCGGATTTCGATTCGGGTTCGGATTATTCGAGTTCTGAAGCAGTGAACCCGAAATAACCAAAAATTAAATTCGGGTATTCATGGATTATTCGGATTATTTGGCTGGATTCGGGTTATTCGGATTATTTGGGTTATTTTTGGGTTCGGGTTATTCAGATTATTTGGGTTATTCGGGTTATTCGGGTTTTTTTGGATTTTGGAAGGGTTTTTCGGGTTCTCTAAAAAAAACAAGTTAACATACAAAAAAACTAAAAAAAAATACATATCTAAGTTAGATAATATAACTCATAAAAACTAACTTCGCAAATACCAAAATAAAATAAATTCTAAAAATCTAAAATATTAACCGTGTGATTCTTAGAAAATAACCTAAAATATTAACCCTAAAATTTAATTTGGATTCTTCGGATTTCTCGGGTTTAATCCGGATCAGACCGACCTAAACCCGAACGAATTCTAAAATCTGAATCCATATAGATTTTTAGAATAATCCTTTTTGTAAACAATCCGGATTTTTCAGATATTTTGGGTCGATCCGGGTCGGTCCGATCCGGATAACCCGGATTAACCACTCCTAATTTATCTATCGTACTTTCAATAAACCTTTATTTTTTTACCGATAAAAATCACCTAATAATTTGTTGACTTGTTTAATAAATAAACTAAAAATTTGTTTACAATAATAATAATATAGTAATGTTGGGTTTCTAAATTTGATGGGTCGGGCCTAGAACTTGTGAAACCATGTCAGGCAGACCCATAATGGGCTGGGACTAATAATACTTCCATATTCACATTTTTATATTTCAAAGATCATAATTATATTATACACATATACATATAATAGAAGAAGGCAGCAGTAACCATAGAAGAAGTCCGTTATTTTATATAATATTACATTTTATAATTTAATCAAATATTTGAATATCTAAGATTTTAACAAATTTAAAAATTCTCCACGATATTAACAAATGTCTAATATCTTTAAAATATTAATAAATTTCTAATAAGTCTAAGATATAAACAAAATATAATATATTTCTCAATATTCGCTCTCAAGTTAAAGTGTTCAAATTGTAAATGTCCAATTTAGAAAAAAATTATCAAATTTTTTCTTCTTAATGCTTTGGTGAATACTGAGTCGAAGTATTCAAGTGTCAACAAAGATGAATTAGTCAGATAACTCTTCGTACAAATCGATACACGAAAATAAATCAGTAGGTTACCACAAAGTTAGATTAATTGGGTGGATTTTTTTGTCTCCATAGATTGGAACTTGAGTCGTGTACCTCACAAAGCCAAGTACAAGGAACAACGAAAGACAACCTTCATTGTAACTTCCATAGACTTTAAAATTTCAGAAAATGATCATATACTAGACCATTAGAATCATCGATTACATACTTAGATCGATGTGAATCATCTTGCATAAATATATCTTGACGCGTGATTATGAGTAATACAATTTGGATTTCATCTTATATCAACCTAGACACGAGGTCGTCCTCAATATGTTGTGTAAACACGTAAAGAAAAGGTTTTAAAATGCAAAAAAAAAATGAAAATGAATCATGACAACCTATTTCTTAATGATTGTCATTGTCTTCTTCATCTTCACGATCATCATTTTGGCGGAAGCTAAATGAATCTTTAAAGAAAAAAAAACCTCTAATACCATGATAAAATATAGAAGAAGTATTTTGCTCTTCTATTATCAAAGATCTTCAGCAATCTTATAAACACTTTACAATTTAACCAAATATTTAAATACCCCTATAATATAGGAAATATTAACATGCTCTAGATATCTATAAGAGATTAACAAACTCCTAATATCTCCAAGGTATTAACAAGCATAATCTCGGACATATTATCATATATCCTAATCATTTGAATTTTATTTAATTATTATCATATATTTTTATGTCAATGGAAATAAAATTCTTCTCGGTCGTTGTTGAATGGTCGACTACCAATCTATGACCACTATAGGTTGGGTACCAACTGGTATGTTGTCATGCCTCTCTTCATTATATTCAACAAAGATGGTAGGTCAATGTTCGTTATATTGGAGATCAGAATCGAGATTGAGTTAGAATTATGTATTTGATTATATTGATATTCAATTATTGTTGTTCAAATGTATTTATTTTTGTTTTGTATTTTTAAAATTTAATTGATGTAAATAGTCGAGGTAGATATTTAAATTAATTTTATAAATACCATTTTTGTATAATTAACAATATTAAAATTATCAGACTTAGAACAATTTTTGAAAATTTATGCCTTTTAAACTACTATAGAGGGATTAATATATTATTTAACAATGATAATTAACTAAAATTTTAAGGAAATCAATTACACGATTTTATCATATTTAGCATCAACTAATTTGATCATTCTATAAAACATTAGACAATATTATATAATGTAACTCAAACTGAAAATAATGTATAAAAGTTTGAAAAAAAAGTATAATAGTTGAAAGGTATCAGATTAATTTTTAATTAATCAAATATTTCGAAACAAATTAAATGTTATTTATAGACCTAAAGAAATTGAATAAATTTTCAAATAAAAAATAAATAAATAAATTATCTAGTTTAATTATATTTTTATATTAAATCGATCTCATTTAATTAAATAAATTATTTAATTAAAAGAACAACATAAAGTTAATTAATTAGATAGAAAAGAAAGAATAAAGTCCAGATAAAGAGACATTGAAAGGTTTAGTAATACATTATTATCGAAACAATTATGATGAATCTTTCAGAATCTATACATTTTTGTTTAGATGGCTATTTAAGGGTCGATATTTCCCTAATGGATCAATTTTACAAAGAAAGATTGGTACACCCGTCATGTAGATGACACGATCTATTGAGTGGGTTAAAATTACTAAATAATGGACTTGTGAGAATTATTGGATCGGTACGATAACATTTGGTTGGAATGATTCATAGATCATTGATACATCGCCGACGAGACTAAGAAGATTCACTTACCAACCAGATTTGTACATAAAAAATTTATGGGCAGAGAAATCACAAATTGCGTGAGAAATTGATCAAATCAAAATTGAATGAAGATACTGCAGAAAAAAAATTACAAACACAAATTGGTGCTGGAATTAGACAAACCTGTGTTCGAATTACATATTTCCAACATCAATAAAATGCAAATTTGACGGTGGCTAGAGCACCCTTGGTAAATGCTATGTATTGAATTTGCGTTATAAACCGTAACACATTATCTACGCCAAGCTGCATGTCTTATATCAACATCAGCGTGTTCACAATTTCATCGTAGCGTAGGGTTGCTAACAGGGTAACGGAAATGTTTTTTTATAACAACCCGAATATAGATCTAGTCATGTTTCAGGAATGGATCATGCGGGATTTCACCAAAACACGAAGAACGATTCTTAGAGTTACATGTTTTGGTGAATACGGACGAGTGTAGGATGTGAGCTCCGAATGTACAAAGCCTCTTGAGTATCCACACCTAGATCGACCTTTGCTTTCAACATTTGATGCGAATCTGATCATGAACGGTAATCGGTTCTATCTCTGTTCTTAGTCTCTATTTTTGGGGGCTAGGGTTTTTCTAGGATAAAGAGAGCTTTTATACTACTAAGTTTTTGGCTACTTACAAAATAACTCTATGACTATTTAATATTACATTTTGGCACTACACTTTCAATCTTCTATTTGCCTTAATGTAATATCTCAAATAGTCTAAACACATGTATCTCTATACACATATATGTCTATACATGCAATTTACAACCTTCAGAGATAAAATCAAGTACGATAATATTCGTCGGTGCTAGCAAACGAATATAATCGTATTCCGTACTGATTGTCTTACAATCATAAGCAAAGATCGAAACACTCGTGAGTGTGTGACCTCATAGGTTCATCACTAAACCGGTAGTAAATTAGTTTCACTAATTAACTAATTGAGGTTGACGTCTAGCAACACTTCTCAACGACCGGATGACGTGAAGTAACATCCTTACTCATATGATTAACAACTTTACTCAAAACGAACCTTGGTGAAGATGATGTTAGTATTTCCTTCCGTCTTTATAGCTTCGGATAAATCCTAGACATGGTTTCACTGTCAAGCCTTAAGGAGTATCAACTATGTTTCATGTCAATCATATCCGACTCGTGAATGAACCCAATAAACTCTTTTCTTTATTAATTCATGTAACCCTGGCCGAGGATTTGTTAATGTCTTTACGAGAGCTGACAACATAGAACTCAAACTCATACCAAGAGTTGACGGATCCCATATTTATCAGTCACTAACTACGTAAGCATCTAATTACTCCCAATATCTATCTAGCTAGTACAAAAAAATACTAGGTGTCCAGAATCAAAGAATAATAGATAGAATACTAATTACCATGCTGATCTCAGGTATAAGAAAATATCTAACATTTCGATCCTCCGGAGAAATCTTATTGATAGATTATTGGTAATTTAACCATTAAGATTTCTCCTTTTAGGTCAGTTTAATTATCACATCTCAATATGCATCACCCACATATGTGATTTAGTAAAAGAGATCTACTAATTTCTATCATCATAGAAACTATCACATAGATGTTGTTCTTTCCGGATCACTAAAGTCCGGTTAGTAATCCAATGAACAAGAACAGTTTAGACTAAGTCTTGCCAAAACTTGACTTTCTTTATTATGATCTATATCATAACATCAAGTTTTTAGACTAAATCATGGATTCTATCATACACCTATGACAATCATCAAATTATAAAATAAAATAAAATATAATGCCATATAAAATAAAATGTTGTCTAAAATAATACATAATTCGTTACTGGTCTCTATAACAATGTCTAACATATGGTACAACTAGTTCCAGCTCGTCATGTCCCTCAATTCGATCCTCAACTTATGTTTATCAAACTCATTTAACCCAAAAGCCTTCGTGAACAGATCTACTGCGTTCTCCTTTCCATATACTTTCTGGATTTGAATGTCTCCATGCTTAATGATTTCTCAAATAAGATGGTACTTCCGCATAACATGTTCCGATTTCTTATGAAACCTTGGTTCCTTTGCCTGGGCTATAGCCCTGGTGTTATCACACAATAAAGGAACATGTTCCGTTGAAGGTACCGCACCAAGCTCATCTATTAACTTTCTCATCCAAAACACCTCTTTAACCGCCTCACATGCAGCTATGTATTCCGCTTCAGTGACCGAATCGGCTACCGTAGCCTGCTTTGAAATTTTTCAACTTACTGCTCCTCCATTCAGACAAAACACATAGCATGAAATGGATAGACGGACATCCTATCTGTAGAGAAACTCCCATCAGTAAACCCTTCTAACTCCAAGCTAAAATTTCCATATATGAAGAACTGGTCCTTAGTCCTTCTCAAGTACTTAAGGATGGTCTTTACCAACTTCCAGGGTCTCTCACCAGGATCTGTCTGATACCTACTCGCTACACATAGCGGGTAGGATAGTGCATATCATGGAATACATGATGGTTCCCACTGCGCTAGCATATGGGATCTCAATCATGCGTTCTCTCTCTTTTTGGGTCTTAGGATAATCCTCCCTAGAGAGAGTAATTCGAGTCAGTATCGGAAGATAGCCTTTTTTGGAATTTTTCAAGTTGTATCGTCTTACGATACTGTAAATGTACTGGGATTGGAACAGTCCAAATAACATCTTTGATCTATCCCTATAGATCTTTATTCCTAGAATATATGCCGCTTCTCCTAGATCCTTCATGGAGAACTAATCAGACAACCATGACTTTTTCTATGAATAATATGTAATCTAGATATAACACAAGAAAGACAACCATGCTCCTACTAACCTTCTTGTAAACACAAAGTTCTTTTTCAAATCTAACAAAGTTGAACTCTTCAACTGCTTTGTTAAAGCGAATGTTCCAACTCCGAGAAGCTTGTTTAAGTCCATAGATGGACTTTTGAAGCTTTAACACCATGTCACTTTTAGATGGCAATGTGAAATCCTTAGGTTGAGTCGTATGGACTTTTTCCTGGAGCTCTCCATTAATGAAAGCTGTTTTCACGTCTATTTGTCATATCTCATAGTCATAGTAGCAACTATTGCAAGAAGAATCCGACCAGATTTAAGCATTGCCACAAGGGAGAACGTTTCTTCATAGTCAATCTCTTCACGTTGACTATAACCCTTGCCCAATAGACGGGTTTTATAGGTCTCTACCTGCCCATTCTTTCCCATCTTCTTCTTGTGAACCTATTTACAACCAATTAGTCTGAAAGTCGCAGAAGAATCAACCAAATTCCATACTTCGTTGATCTTCATAGATTCCATCTTGGATTCCATGGCTTTCCACCATTTCTTAGAATCTGGACCTTGTATAGCTTCTTGGAAAGCCAACAGATCATCATCTCTATGAAAAATCACGTCCTTTTGCACCATTAGATTCAATCTTTTAGGCGCACATCGAGAACGGATAGACCTTCTCAAATAGGCTTGTGCACTGGAATGTCTTGTTCAACTTGTTCTTGGACGTGTTCTTGAAGTAGTTCCTAAACTGGTTCTTGAACTTGCTCTTGAACTGGTGCTCTCACTTCAACATTTGAAGATGGAGCCCTTTGGTTCAACAGTAGATCATCCAGCCAAGGCTGCTCACTTGACATCTGATGTTCTTGAGTTTGTGCTGGTTTATTGGATTCTTGAATTTCATCAAGAACTATTTCTCTACCATGAATTTTTTTTCTTCAAGGAATTTCCTTTCCAAAAATGTTGCAGTTCTGGCCGCAAACACTTTGTGCTTAGAAGGGTGGTAGAAATAATATCTCATAATTTCTTTGGGATAACCGATGAATCTACACCTATCAGACCTAGCATCTAACTTATCTGATTGCAGTATCTTTACGAACGCGAGATAACCCCAAACCTTTATGTGTTTTAGGTTGGATTTCCATCATTTCTATATCTTATATGGTGTCTTAGAGACGACTTTAATAGGAACTTTGTTCAAAAGATATGGCATTGCTTCTAAAGCGTAACCCCATAAATTTATTAAAATATCTATGAACCCCATCATGGATCGAACCATATCTAATAAAGTCCGATTTCTCCTTTCGGATACACCATTATGTTGGGGTATCCCAGGAGAAGTTCATTGTGACAAAATCCAATTTTGTCTTAGATAATCGAGAAAATCATGACTCAGATATTCTCCACCCCGATCAGACCTCAACACCTTGATACTCTTTCCGTTTGTTTCTCCATTTCACCGTAGAATCTCTTGAACATTTTAAAAGATTCAGATTTATGTTAAATAAGATACACAAACCCATATATCGATAAATTGTTATTCAAAGCGATGAAAGACGAATATCCACCCTTAGCATGAACTTTCATAGGTCCACAGACATCAGTATGTACGAGTCCTAGAAATTTCATAGCTCTGTCTTCGGTTCTAGTAAATAGAGATTTAGTTATTTTACTCGTTAGAAAAATTCACAAGTTGCATATAATTCATAATCATAATGACCCAGGAGACCATCTTTATGCAACCTGTTGATTCTCTTCTCACCGATATGACCAAGTCTACAATGCCAAAGGAAAGTCTGGTTTTGATTATCATCTTAGTTTCTCTTATGACCAGAAACATTCATGTTAATACATAGAACATTCACATGAGGTAAGACGTATATAACTTACAGAAGAAGCACTCAGCATCTTACTGGTTGCTCTTGCTAGCACTCCCCTTGGTCTTGGTCACACCAGCCTTAGGCGCACTTTGCTTGGTTTTGGGCCTTTTCTTTCCCTTTCTCTTCTCATAAGAGGATTGGCCCACCAACAACATAGAACTGGACTCCTTCACCTCCATGGATGCAAGGTCTAGTAATCCATCAACATGTTATGCATCTCATGCAAATCAACATCAATATTGTTCATGTTGAAGTTAACAATGAATGGTGAAAATGAATCTAGGAGTGATATAGGATCAGATCTTGTTGCAACTTCTTTCCGAACGTGCACCTTTACTTCTCAAACTGTTCCATAAGACTTATCATCTTTAGAACATGGGGTGACAACAGGGAGTTTACAGTCAGACTGGACTTAAACTAAGTCTTTAACAACTGATACATTGTCGTACGAATTTATGATCCATACATCTTCTTAAAATATTCGATGATCTGAGGAGGATTCATATCCTCATACGCTTTTGGAGTTCAGCAATCATCGATGCCAAGATGATGCACTTTACAGTAGTGCAATCATCATCATGCTTCACAAAAGCATTGATGACATCTAGATTCACGGGGTCAAGGACTGCAGGAACGAGCTTATCAATCACATTGTTCAGCTTTTGATGAGTCATAACCAACCACAGATTGTGTTACTAATCCTGAAAGTTATCCCTAACAAGCTTATGAGTTTCAAGGATGGAACGCAGGGAAAAAGAAGACATATTCGAGAAATATGTTAACAATTAAACAAGAAAAAACATAAACAACAGGGAATGAACATCTAAATATCATAAACACATGGAATTCGATCTATATGATATGCATGCTAATCAATGTTACAATGACATAATAAATCAAATTTCATATTAGCATTAACCTACAATTATGTGTCTGAGACCCTTGGTTATCAAGAAGTTTACCAAACATATAAAGTAGGTTGATTACAAATTTTATCACCATAAAATTCATAATCTAAACATGCAGCTCTGCATCACATAGTCACTTGGTTGTCAGGTCGTTCCTATTGATATAGTTGAGTTCATTCTTCATCTTATGGTCGGATAACGATTAAGTTCATGTTTCCCGGGTAGTTGAGACGTATACAAGAACTATGTGTTTTCTCCCACTAAATATCTCATGTTATAGACAAATTAATCTAATTCTTGAACTACATGCCTCCCGGTTGTCAGGTTGTTCCATATAAATAAGAATCGATTCATATGTCTAATTTGAAGGAAAAGATAAATGGATAAACAATTTATCATTAGAACTCGATTATTTGGGATTAGACAGAAACATCATTTGATCTGATGGTCAAATCATACGGTCATATAATAAAACTGTCATGATATTGAACTTCAAAGACATATTTTATGAAGACTGTCAACATCACTATCGACTCGATGGGGATCATCTCACGGCTCAATCAAGCGAACATCTTTTGGGACAATCCATTGCGATGTTTGAGCTTCGGCTCAATCGAGCCAAACTTCCGTTCAATCAAGTCAAACTCTCAGGCAAGTAAATAATCGCGATTTTTCGATGGACTTTGATTCGTTTCTTGTCCAAACATTGATCCCAAATCCTAAATAAAGATGGCCAGATGCTCTGATACCACTTTAGGGGTTCTAACAGGGTAGCAGAAACATTTTTATAACAATGTGAATATAGATCTAGTCATGTTTCAGTAATGGATCATGCGGGGTTTCACCAAAACACGAAGAACGTTCATAGAGTTATATGTTTTGGTGAATACGGATGAGTGCAGGATGTGAGTTTTGAACGTACGAAACCTCTAGAGTATCACACCGAGATCGACCTTTGTTTTCATCGTTTGATGCGAATTTGATCACGAACGGGAATCGGTTCTGTCTCCATTCTTATTCTCTGTTTTTTTGGCTAGGATTTTTCTGGGATAAAGAGAGCTTTTATAATACTAAATTTTTAGCTATTTACAAAATAACCTCATAACTATTTAATATTATATTTTGATACTATACTTTCACGTAGATATTGTGTTAACATGAGCATTTTCAAGCCTAATATCGTAATAAACTATAGCTAATATTTTCTTGTATTTCTTGATTAGTTATAAGATTAGTTAATAAATTTTTTGTAATTCTTGATTAGTTTAGAATTAGTTATAGGATTAGTTAGTGATTTTTAGCTATAAATATGCATGTAAAGGGATAATGTATCATTCAATTTTTTCAGAGCAATAAAATCAAAGATTTTTTCCTATTTTTTACTAAAATGGTATCAGAGCAATGGTAAATAAAACCCTAAAATTTCTAAATCCCTAAAATCCCTTCCCATCGGTGTCTTCTTCATTTTGGTCACTGTTCGCCGGTTTCACTATTCATATCTTCCCGACGGTATCCTTTCCGTCGGTGTCTTCATTCATCTCTTCTCGTCGGACCAGTGTCTCCCGTCGGTGTCTCGTTTTGCCTTTTTCCATCGGTATTGATACTGTATGTGCATCGAGTTATACAAAGCCAGTTGGCATTAGCACTCTATCTCCTATATAACACAATCAGGCATTAATGCAAATTCTCGTTAACTGTGGGGATAACTTTGTTGACATGGTGTTGACATTTTTATCACGTAAATACAACATCAACGCCATTTTCAAGTTATATTTGTCTTCGTGGAATGTCTTTCAAAATGCCTCTCTATAAATTATTTGCTTAAATTGTAGGAGAACGAAAGGATTGAACTTCCTTGTGTATACCTTTGGCCATGACATCTTTGGAGAATATGAAAAGCTAGGAATATGGTTGTATATAAACATGTTTATCTTGATGCAGTCAGAAGGCAAAACTAGACATAGAGGAATGATTGCGTCTCCAACAAAAGACTAAGGTCCTGAGAGGAGACCACACACTTAACAACAACTACTACTACTAGGAGGAGAGATGAAAAAATCCAACTACTAATTTGTGGCAAAACGTACATGCAACATAAAAGAAAGAGATGAGCGAAATGGTCTAGGTTGGATTCTAAGACACAATAAATGGTGAAAGTCTCATGCCATTTATGTAATATTTCAATAGTTATGGGTTTAAGTCGTAATTATTAAAAGGTTAATAATTATAAATAAACGAAAACGAGTTCGTTAGAATAGAATTCTGAAAAACTCAAAAACCCTAGCCGTCAGAGCTGAAAAACCCGAAGAACGAAAAACAGTTTTCGTTCTTCCGAATTCCGCATCAAAGGAGATCCGATCTCGGCGTGGATACGAGTAGAGGGCTTGCATCATCAAGCCTCGTATCCGACGACTGCACGTTCAACGCTACAGGTACTATAAAATTATTTCTGTATTTGTTTATCATTGATAATCGGAAAAACTTCTCGTTAAACATGACTAGATCTATAATCGAGTTGATAAAACACGTTTCCACAATTGAAATCAACCCTACAGTGGTATCAGAGCGTCTGGATGCATGTTTAGGGTTAGTTTTTTCGAATTTTTGTGAAAAATTGGATCGAAAAATGTAAAAGTCGCGTGCGTAGCGCGCGCGCACATGAAACCACCGCTCAGAAACGTGAAGGAGACAGAGGACCTGGGCGTTGGCCGACGTCCTAGCTGGCCGGATGAGGGTCGTCCGTCGCAGGCGAAGGGCCGGCCGGCGTGTCTAGGACCCACGCGGCTCAGAGGAGGCGATGGGACGACGTACTTCGAGCGCCCATCACAGTCGACTGCAGATGTCACAGCTCGATGGGTCTTCAGCGAACCGCGGCGTCGCCCGGCGTCTGACGTCAGGGGGTCGCCACGAATCGAAGCAGGAGGGCGACCAAAAGTGAGTAGGTGGAGCGGCGATGCGACGGCGGCGAGGGTCGTGGTTCTGAAGGCGAGAGGCGATGAAGAGTTTCTGAAACCCTGAGTGAACTGCGAGTAAAACTGAGCGAGGGAGAAGTCACGAAGGCTCGAGCGGTCGAGCACTTCGCGTGTGCCCGCGCAGGTGCGACGTGTGAGCCCGCGTGGGTGCGACGCGTGAGCCCGTGCGGGTGCGACACGTGAGCCCGCGCGGACGCGCGTACCCACAAAAAAGATTAAGATTAAAATTAGAGAATTTTAATTTTAAATGATAATAATTGAGTTCTTAAGACGATAAATTGTTTATCGTTAGGCTTTTTCTTCATCGTAGACGTTTTAAATAAGTTCTTGTTTACATGGTACGACCTGACTACCAGGAGGCATGTAGTTCAAGAATTCAATTCATATGTCTATGACATCAGATGTCTAGTGGGAGGAATCAATTAGTTTTTGTAAACGTCTGGCCTACCCGGGGGACATAAACTTAATTGATATCCGACCATGAGCTGAAGGATGAACTCAACTATATCAATAGGAACGACCTGACTACCAGGGGACTATGTGATATAGAGCCATATTAAAATTAAGAATTTTAATTAATAATTGAGTTCTTAAACGATAATTTGTTTATCGTTAGGATTTTCTTTCATCGTAAATGTTTTGAATAGATTCTCATTTACATGGTACGGTCTGACTACCAGGAGGCATGTAGTTCAAGAATTCGATTCATACATCTATGACATCAGATGTCTAGTGGGAGGGATCAATTAGTTTTTTTGTAAACGCCTGGACTACCCAGGGGACATAAACTTAATTGATACCCCACCATGAGCTGAAGGATGTCAACTATATCAATAGGAACGACCTGACTACCAGGTGACTATGTGATATAGAGCCATATTAAAATTAAGAATTTTAATTAATAATTGAGTTCTTAAACAATAATTTGTTTATCGTGAGGCTTTTCCTTCATCGTAGATGTTTTGAATAGATTCTCGTTTACATGGTACGGCCTCACTACCAGGAGGTATGTAGTTCAAGAATTTGATTCATACATATGTCAAGTGGGAGGGATCAATTACGTTTTTGTAAATGCCTGGACTACCCGGGGGACATAAACTTAATTGATATCCGATCATGAGCTGAAGGATGAACTCAACTATATCAATAGGAACGACTTGACTACCAGGTGACTATGTGATATAGAGCCATATTAAAATCAACATGTTTAATATGCTTAAGAAACGACCTGACTACCAGGGGGCTTATTCATGATTAGTTCAGGAAATATTCCTGAAAGAAATACGATTTCTGAATACTATTGTAGTATTAGTCAGTAAAATAATCATTTAGATGAAAAGTCCATATCTATTTGATTAAATAAGTGTTCAAATAAATGCTGAAATTTTTCCTTCTAGATTTCCCGAAGAATGTCTTCAATTTCCCTACGTGCCATTCTCGATGTCCACAAACTTGTTGGGGGAAAATTTCGATGATTGGTACCACAACCTCAAGATCATCCTCAAGCAGGAGAAGCTACTCGATGCGATCGAGAATCATATCAAGGAATCTCCTGCTGATGACGATGAAGATGGCTTGCTCGCTTGATGGTCGGCTCTTCTTCCAAGAAGGGCAAAGGCAACAAAAGGCCTAAGAAGAAGCCTAATGGGCCCAAGGGTGGTGTGACCAAACCCAAGGGCAAAAGGGGCAGATATGACCAAACTAATGCTGAGTGCTTCTTCTATAAGAAGAAAGAGAATTGGAAGAGAAATTGTAAGGAATACCTTGCATCTCTCAAAAGAAAGAGGGTAAGACCTACATGGAGATATGACCAAACTGATGCTGAGTGCTTCTTCTGTAAGAAGAAAGAGCATTGGAAGAGAAATTGTAAGGAATACCTTGTATCTCTCAAAAGAAAGAGGGTAAGACCTACATGGAAAAAGTTTTCATGATTTCTTTAACTACTATTGATTCTTCTACTTGGGTATTGGATACCGGTAGTAGTTTTTAACATCTGCAATGTGTTGTAGAGGTTGAGGATCAATAAAAAGAATGAAGAAAGGTGAAGTCAACCTACAAGTTGCGAATGCTGCAAGCGTTGCGACATTAACTGTTGGATCGATTTCTCTTTGTATGCCTTCGGGCTAGACCTTGGTTTCAGAAGATTGTTACTATGTTCTGAAATTTGTTTCGAACATAATTCCCATTTCTATGTTAGATAGATATGGTTATAAAACAATCTTCGATAATAAAATTTGCTCTATTTTTCATAATGATGGATTATGTGCAAATGGTTATTTACATCAAGGCATCTATGTTTTACCCAATGCAAAGGTTAATATGATTAACATGCATATTTCTGGTTTGAAGAGATAGAATGATGATTCAGTAAATCAGACTTTCCTTTGGCAATGTAGACTTGGTCATATAGGCGAGAAAAGAATAAACAAGTTGTACAGAGAAGGCCTTCCTGGTCAATATGATTATGAATCATATGCAGCTTATGAGTCTTGTCTCACTGGAAAAATGACCAAATCTCCGTTTACTGGAATCGGAGATAGAGCTACTGAACTTCTAGGACTCATACATATAGATGTATGTGGACCTATGAAAGTTCAAGACAGAGGAAGATATTCTTATTTCATAACTTTCACTGACGATATGTCTAGATATGGATATGTGTATCTTATGAAACACAAGTCTGAATCTTTTAAAATGTTCAAGAGATTTCAAGCCAGGGGTGGATATTCGTACTTCATCACATTCACTGATGATATGTCGAGATATGGATTTGTGTTCTTGATGAAACACAAATCCGAATCTTTTGAAATGTTCAAGAGATTCCGCATTGAAGTGGAGAAACAAACCGGAAAGAGTATCAAGGTGTTGAGATCTGACCGGGGCGGTGAATATCTTAGTCATGATTTTGTCGATTATCTAAGGCAACATGGGATTTTGTCTCAGTGGACTTCTCCCGGAATACCACAACATAATGGTGTATCTGAACGGAGAAATCGAACCTTATTAGATATGGTGAGATCCATGATGGGGTTCACTGATCTTCCAATGAACTTATGGGGCTATGCTTTAGAAACAGCTGCCTATCTGCTAAACAAAGTTCCCACCAAAGCAGTCTCGAAGACACCATATGAGATATGGAAAGGATGTAAGCCAAACCTGAGACACATCAAAGTTTGGGGGTGTCCGACCTTCGTTAAGAGACTTCATCCAGACAAGCTTGATGCTAGGTCTGATAGATGTAGGTTCGTAGGTTATCCCAAGGAAATTATGGGATATTATTTCTACCACCCGTCTGAACACAAAGTGTTTGTGGCCAGAACGGTAACCTTTCTTGAAAGGGAATTCCTTGATGAAGGAATTCATGGTGGGGAAGTAGTTCTTGACGAGATTCAAGAACCCGATGAGCCAACACAAGCTCATGGACATGAGATGTCAAATGAGCGTTCTTGGCTGAGGGCTACAGTGTTAGGCTCTGGCGCTTCATCTTCAAATGTTGAAGTGACAGTGCTCGTTCAGGAACAAGTTCAGGAACCTGTTCAGGAACAAGCCCGACAAGATATCCCAGCGCAGGTTGAACTTGCTACACAGGCTTTCTTGAGAAGGTCAACACGTTCTCGACGTGCACCTAACAGACTTAATCTGATGGTGCAAGAGGATGTGGTCGGTCATAGAGATGACGACCCTTTGACTTTCCAAGAGGCTATACAAGGCCCTGATTTTGAGAAATGGTGGAAAGCCATGGAATCCGAGATGGAATCATGAAGATCAAAGTCGGTCATAGAGATGACGACCCTTTGACTTTCCAAGAGGCTATACAAGGCCCTGATTTTGAGAAATGGTGGAAAGCCATGGAATCCGAGATGGAATCTATGAAGATCAACAAAGTATGGACTTTAGTTGATTCTTCACAGGCTTCCAGTTCGATAGGTTGTAAATGGGTTTACAAGAGGAAGATTGGAGTAGACGGGCATGTAGAGACCTATAAAGCTCGTCTAATTGTCAAGGGGTATAGTCAACGTGAAGGGATTGACTGTGAAGAAACGTTCTCCCCTGTGGCAATGCTCAAATCTATTCGGATTCTGCTTTCCATAGCGGCATTCCATGACTATGAGATTTGGCAGATGGACGTGAAAACATCTTTCCTTAATGGAGAGCTCCAGGAAAAAGTCTTCATGACTCAAACTTCATGACTCAACCTGAGGGTTTCACGTCGCCACCTCAAAGTCATATGGTATGCAAGCTTCAGAGGTCCATTTATGGATTCAAGCAAGCTTCTCGAATCTGGAACAATTCGCTTTAACAAGGCAGTTGAAGAGTTCAACTTTGTTAGATGCGAAGAAGAGCCTTGTGTGTACAAGAAGTTTAGTGGGAGCACGATTGTCTTCCTTGTGCTTTATGTGGATGACATATTGCTCCTGGGGAATGACATTCCGACGTTGCAAGAGATGAAGTTTTGGTTATCCGAACAGTTCTCCATGAAAGATCTGGGAGAAGCAACCTATATTCTGCGAATAAAGATCTATAGAGATAGATCAAGGAGGTTGCTTGGACTCTCACAGTCCCAGTACATTGATACCATCATGAAGAGGTATAACATGGAAAATTCCAAGAGAGGCTATCTACCGATAGGCACTGGAATTACTCTCTCCAAAGAGGATTGTCCTCAGACACAAGAAGAGAGAGAACGCATGAGTAGGATCCCATATGCTAGAGCAGTGGGAGCCATCATGTATTCCATGACATGTACGAGGCCTAATGTAGCCTTCGCGCTAAGTGTAGCGAGTCGGTATTAGCATATCCCGGTGAGGAACATTGGAAATTGGTGAAAACCATTCTCGAGTACTTGAGAAGGACTAGAGACCAATTCATCGTTTATGGAGATTCTAACTTAGAGTTAGAAGGGTTCACGGATGCTAGCTTTATATCCGATAAGGACGATAGCAGATTGACATCGGGGTATGCCTTTTGTCTCAATGGGGATGCAGTGTGTTGGAAAAGTTCCAAACAAGCTACTGTAGCTGATTCGGTTACTGAAGCAGAACACATAACGGCTTGCGAAGCTGCTAAAGAAGCGGTCTGGATGAGAAAATTCATAACTGAACTTGGTGTGGTACCTTCGATAAAGGAACCAGTTCCTTTATTATGTGATAATACCGGGGCAATAGCCCAGGCGAAGGAACCAAGATCTCATAAAAGATCAAAGCATGTTCTGCGGAAATACCAT
>CM071874.1:9229362-9257497 GCA_036759665.1 Gynandropsis gynandra
CTATTTAAGAGCTATTTTTTGTCATGTATTTTGAACACTTATGAATAAATAAAATGACATTGTTTTATCATTTTAATGATATTTGTAAATATATATGTGTATATATTTTCATAGCTAGAATAATAGAGTCCATGATTAAGTTTAGAAACTTGTCATCATGATAGAGATCATGATAAAGAGAGTCAAGTTTTGGTAAAACTTAATCTAAATCGTTCTTGATCATAGGATAACTAATTGGACATTAGTAATCCGAATAGATCAACAAAGATGTGATAGTTTCTATTTGATAGAAATTAGTATATCTCTTTTACTAAATAACATGTATGGATGATGCACATAGAGATGTGATCATTGAACAGACCCAAAGGGAGAATTCCTAATGGTTACATTACCATTGAACTATCAATAGGAATTTCTCTAAAAGGATTAGAATATTATGATTTCCTTAGACCTGATTGGGATGTAAGTTGAAATGATATTGGGAATGATTAGATGCTTGTGCAGTTAGTGATTGATCAAGATGGAATCCGTCAACTCTGGGTAAAGAGTTTGAGCTCTATGTTGTCAGCAACATAATGACTGAAAAGACCTTGGCCAGGGCATTTGAATGAGAGAAGAAATGAGTTTCTTGCGATCATTCACCAGTCAGTTATGTTAGGCATGAAACATAGTTGATAATCTATTAGGACTTGACAGTTAGACCATGTCCTAGGATTATTCGGAGTTGTAAAGACGGAGGGAAATAATAATATTGTCCTTTTACTTCACACTATCTGGTCGTTGAGGAGTGTTGCTAGACGCCAACCTCGATTAGTTAATTAGTAAGACTAATTGACTACCAGTTTAGTGATGAACCTACGAGGTCACACGCATATGAGTGTCTCGGTATCTGCTTATGATTGTTAGGCAATCAGTGTGGGATACAGTTATATTCATCCGCTAGCACCGAAGAATATAATTGTATTTGATTTTTCTTTTGGGTTAGTACATAAGATGTACAAGCAAGTATGTGTATGGAGATACATGTATTTCGACTATTTGAGACATTACGTAAAGGCAAGTGGGAGATTGAAAGTCTCATGCCATTTATGTAATATTTCAATAGTTATGGGTTTAAGTCGTAATTATTAAAATGTTAATAATTATAAATAAACGAAAACGGGTTCGTTAGAATAGAATTCTAAAAAACTCAAAAACCCTAGCCGGCAGAACTGAAAAACCCAAAGAACGAAAAACAGTTTTCGTTCTTCCAAATTCCGCATCAAAGCAGATCCGATCTCGGCGTGGATACGAGTAGAGGGCTTGCATCATCAAGCCTCGCATCCGACGACTGCACGTTCAACGCTACAGGTACTATGAAATTGTTTATGTATTTGTTTATCGTTGATAATCGGAAAAACTTCTCGTTAAACATGACTAGATCTATAATCGGGTTGATAAAACACGTTTCCTCAATTGAAATCAACCCTACAAATGGGAGGTTAATGACTATGGTATGAAATTGATGAAGAAGCCAAAATAACCGTTTCTAGTTGAAGCAAAGGCTATAATATTTGCTATGAAGCAATACAAAGCCATTTGAATTAAGAAGGTAATAGTTGAAAATGATTGTAGTAATATACTCTTGGCAATATTTGCAAAAAATAATAATAATAATAATAATAATAATAATAATAATAATAATAATAATAATAATAATAATAATAATAATAATAATAATAATAATAATAATAATAATAATAATAATAATAATAATAATAATAATAATAATAATAATAATAATAATAATAATAATAATAATAATAATAATACAAACAATAATAACAACAACAACAACAACAATAACAATAACAATAACAATAATGGTCAAATATTGAAATCCAAGTGTAAGAAATACATCAAGTAAGTCGAAGAATACTGGAGTGGTGTGTGATTCATATTAATCGAAAGAGGAACAAGTGTGTTAACATGGTTCTCCAACGAGTTATGAATTTATCATCTTGTGTTTTTGTTCTTTCTTCTCATTTATCTCTATAAGTTCAAATTGTTATTGATATTGATTAGCAATCTTAGTTAATTAATGAAATTCTTCATTCTATGAAAAATAAATAAATTAACTAAATTAATTAAGATATAAATCATTAAATTACTAGAACTTAACTACAACATTTTATTTCTATAAAAAATTGAAGAAAAAACAGATATGCCAATATATTTTGTTAGTGAAAATACGTACGGTTTAACATTTTTTCGAAATGAAACCTATTTAAAAATTGAGAGGAATGAGTGAGAGACGATCTCGAAGTTAAGAGAAATTTTCAGCGATTTCTAGTGATTTTTGAGCGATTTCTAGCAATTTTTGAGCGATTTCGAGCGATTTCCATCGACTTCGAGCAATTTCGTGCGATTTCCAACGTCTTCGGACGATTTTTGAGCAATTCTCGAACTATTTCCAATGATTTTCGAGTCATTTTAAGCGATTTTGAGAGATTTTCGAACGATTTTCGAGAGTTTCATGAGTCGTTTAGGTCGCAAGGGTCGCATTGGTTGCATGGATAACGAGGATCGGACGGACCACATAGTTCGCATGGGTCGCAAGAATTACATATATCGCACGGGTCACAGGATAATTTGTGGAATATCAATATTATAAAAGTAAAATTGAAATTGAATGTTTTAGAAAAGGATTGATATTTTAACGTGATCTAAAATAATTTTCATGTACATATTTAAATATATTACAAATTAATTTATTATTTGTAGTCAAATATCGGAGAACTACTTTTGGATTATATACATACATTATATATATATATATATATATATATGAATTAAACATGTTTTGAGGATTTATTGGTTGTGTGTTTAGGATATATTGGTGGAGAAGAAGAAAAAGGAGGTGAAGGCACGAGAGGCGATGTCGAGCCCAGAAAGACTGAATACAAATACCAACAAGTCACGAACAACTCGTTTATTATTATGACCCGTACAATATGCGAACTAATATATACAAAAATATTTTTTTATTTATTAGTATTATTTTTAAAAAATTAGATATTATGTCGTATGCCTTTTTAAAAATAAAAGATTATATTTCACTTGCTAAAAGACTATGTTTCATTTGGGAAATTTCAAAAATATCCTCGTAGAAAAACTGTTGCATTGGGTCATAGAGTCTTAGGGGTCCAAGGATCGCAGGGGTAAAAAGATCGCAAAGAGGTCAACGGGTCGCAGGGTTTAGGATAGGATCGCAGGGATCCAAGGGTCAAAGAGGGTAAAAGGGTCGCATGGGTCCAAGGGTCGAAGAGGTACAAGTGTCACAGAGACCTCTTCGATCCAGGACCCCTGCGACCCTTGTACCTCTTCGAACCTTGGACCCCTACGACCCTTGTCCCTCTGTGACTCTTGGACCCTTGCGACCCTTGGACCCCTGCGACCCTTGTCTCTCTGCCACTTTTAGACCCCTACGACCCTTGTTCGTCTGCGACCTTTGGACCCCTATGATCCTTGTCCCTCTACGACTCTAGTTATAATAATACTAAATCCACAAAAACAATTATACTAATAATATAGTAAAAATAATTTATTATTTACAAATTATTTACAAATAATATGAATAAATTTTGAAAATAATAATTTATCAAGTTATTTACAAATAATTGACTCAAATATCTACGAGCCTTGTACATTCGCGACCCTTGGACCCGTATGACCCTTTTCCTTCGCGACCCTTGGACCCGTGATTGGTACAATGAAAACCCTCTCATCAAGAGTGGCTCTGGTGACGTTAAAAAAGTCCATGTCACCTTTGTGACGGAAAAGTACGACATCCCCAATACGAATGTTTTGGTCGTTGTAGAAATCTGTCCATCCATCAGTGAATTTGGAGCCATCCAACTTGACCCTTGTACCTCTGCAGCCATTGGACCCCTGCAAAAGGGTAAAAGGGTCGCAGGGTCAAGGGTCGAACGGGTAAAAGGTTCGCAAGGGACAAATGGTGCGACCCTTGTACCTCTGCGACCATTGGACCCCTGCGACCCTTTGTGCTTTATTATTAAAAAATTATTTACAAATAATATGAATAAATTTTAAAAAAATTATAATGTACAAAGTTGAATTATCCATTTCCAAAATTATGTTACAAATAAACTGTTAAAAAAAGAACAATGTACCAAATTACATCTTCCATAATCAACGAGTAAACATCTTTTTAGACCCTTGGACCCTGCGACCCTTGTCCTCCTCCGACCTTGTCTCCCTTCGACCCTTGTACCTCCGTGACCACTTGGACCTCTGCGACCACTTGGACCACTGCGACCCTTATCTCCCTTCGGCCCTTTTACCTCTACGACCCTTGGACCCTCTGCGACCCTTATCTCCTTTCGACCCTTGTACCTCTGCAACCCTTTGTCCCCTGGACCCTTGGACCCTCTGCGATCCTTATTAAAATAATAGTAAACCCACAAAAACATCGATACTAACAATAATACATTCTATTGAATAATAGTTAAAAAAACCAACCAAATACAAACATGAATTTTTTTGTTCAAATGAGGTTCAAAGCAATCAAAATACAACGAAATTCAATCTATGATGATTATAGGGGCAAGCAGTAGACAAGGTACATCATCAAGAACGGTGTCGACCTCGTCTACCGAAAAGACCATTCGACCTCGCAAACTCTATCGGAAGTGCCTGCGATAACCGAATAAATTTACAACAACGCCAAACTAATGCATATACGGCCATATTTGATGAATCAAATAAATCGGTTTGAGTTCAATTACCACTGCATCTACGCCAGATTTGAATTCGTGACTAGTACCGTGAAAATTCTCTCACAAGAAGAAGATGACTCTGCTTCTACGAAATGTTGCATTTTCGGCAAAAAATAGATGGAAGATGATGAGAGTTAGAGAGAGAGAGAGTGTGTGTCGTTATTAGAAAAAAGGAAACGACCGGAATACGAAAAGACATGACCCTAACATCGAATCTCCGTCAGATGGAATTCGAAATGTTTTTTCCAATTTTGGTGAAAAGTTTGGCGGGACGTTTGGTGAAAATGATAAAATGTCAAAAAATCAATCTAAATTGAGGGTGGCATGGGTCGCATATATGCGAAACGACGAATTTACAGGTTTATAATGATAAAATTCCAAAAACCAATCAAAACTATACATTTACAACGTCAAACTAAATAATGCCAAATGAGGGTCGCATGGGGCGCATGGGTCGCTTGGTCGCCTATATGGATGAATAGATGTGAACTCGACAAATTTACAGGTTTATAATGATAAAATGCCAAAAACCAATCAAAACAATACATTTACAACGTCAAACTAATTAAATGCCAAATGAGGGTCGCATGGTCGCATATATTGATGAATAGATGTGAACTCGACGAATTTACGGGTTTATGATGATAAAATGACAAAAACCAATCAAAACAATACATCTACAACATCAATCAACGGTTAAAACAGATTATGACCCATGTGTACATAGTTGAGTGTATAACCAATGCCTGTGTTTCAAAAGTGATAGTAGTGTTTTAAGAACTCGTTGGATGATTAAACAATACATTTAACATTTTGTTCAAATGTCAATATTATTTATATTATTATCTATATTGATTCTAAACTAGACATATACAACTCAAATATATTGATAATGGCATATTGATAATGACATGGGTCGCTTATATATGGATGAATAGATGCGAAATCGATGATTTTACCAGTTTATAATGATAAAATGACAAAAACCAATCAAAACAATACATTTACAACGTCAAACTAATTAATGCCAAATGAGGGTTGCATGGTCGCATATATGGATGAATAGATGCGAAATCGACAAATTTACGGGTTTATAATGATAAAATGACAAAAACCAATCAAAAAATACATTTACAACATCAAAATAATTAATGCCAAATGAGGGTCGCATGGGTCGCTTGGTCGTATATATTGATGAATAGATGCGAACTCGAGGAATTTACGGGTTTATGATGATAAAATAAAAAAAACCAATCAAAACAATACATTTACAATGTCAAACTAATTAATGCCAAATGAGGGTCGCATGGGTCACATGGTCGCATATATTGATGAATAGATGCGAACTCGACGAAGTTACGGGTTTATGATGATAAAATGACAAAACCAATCAAAACAATACATTTACAACGTCAAACTAATTAATGCCAAATAAGGGTCGCATGGGTCGCATGGTCGCATACATTGATGAATAGATGCGAATGATGCGATATCAAAGTTAAACAAATATTTAACCTAAACTACCCGCAAGTGCATGGCACATGTGTAGTACTTTAGGTGTTGATCCCTGGTCATCTCGTTTTCATACGTATTTCTTGCACAATTTTAGAGATATTTACGATATAGATGCGATGTTTACATATGATTTTGTATCCGTTTTACTCGTTTTTGTGTTTTCATGTTCTTAAAGGTTTTAATGCGTATTCGGCTCATTTTGGAGCTAAAGGACACGAGACAAAGTGCCAACATGGAGGATCATCACGAAACAAACGGGACGAGAATTGGCGAATAACAACCTAGCCCGACCGGGGCACTCCCTAGCCCGAGTGGGTCGCCCTGTTTTCCGTCGCGATCATGCGCGATCATGCGCGCCGCACCCGAGCGGGTCACACACTCAGCCCACGCAATTTGCGTCCGTCACCTGCAACTCCAGATAAGTTAATTTGTCTTAAAATGAATAGGAGTTTGTTGGGGACTTATACAATAAGGGAAACGACTTTAGAGAAGAGGAATAAGTGATATTTTTCTAGAGAAAGTAATGGAAATGTTGTCCAACTCATTCAAGAATGGAAAACTCATGAAAAGGCAACATCGGTGGCTGCTGAAACAAAAGGAAAAGAACTAACGACCAGAAGGAAAGAGGAGAAGAAAAAGAAAGAAAAGAACAAGGAAAAGGAAGAACAAAAGCTAGTGGTCGAGGAGAGCTTCAGTTAGAGAGAGTTTCTGAGTTCTGGATCAAGGAGAGAGAGTATAGAGAAGTAGGAGATTCTTGCGAATGAGACGTGCAAAGAGCATTGGAGATCAACTCAAGACTTCGGTTTCGGTTGGTTTTCATGTTCCTTAGACTTTCTACTTCAATTATGTTTGTTTACGGACGCATGAGCGAGTAGTTTGTTTTGTTCTAGGAGAAGGGATTAGCCCATGGCTATCCCGAAACCACTTTGATTTATCTTTGAATGCATCTTCCTGTTCTCGTTTATCTATTCTTTATCTGAGTGCTTAAATGAATTTTGTTTACGAAGGCCAAGTAGATGCATGTGTTAGGGATTAGGAGAAGGACCGAAAGGAGAATTCTAATCCTAAAAGATCAGGTTTAGAACAACCGAGGTTAGGCCACGAAAGTAGGGTAGCAGCGATTGAGGGTAAAACGGATGAATCACATATCTTATGGGTTTAGTTTAAGGTGTCAGCCATGAAAGTAGGGGATAACTTGACTAGATCACATGTCTATTCCTTGAGAGAGGGTACATATTATATTAGGATCGTCTATCTTAGATAACTTGACTGGGATTGCATGATAGATAGGTTGATTGTTGGTTTCGGTAGTCTTGTGGTGAAACTGGATTCCTGGAACGTTTGTCTCATTGTTAAGAACTAGCTTGTTTACTTGTTTTTAGTATTTCATTCTCAAATTCCATATTCGTTCTTTGCAAGTTTGATTCATAGTTTGAGTTTAGGTTGTGTTGCATAGTCCCTGTGGGATCGACACCTAAAATTGTGCCAATCCTTCTTCTCTCTTTGACGACTACTACACACGTGTTGTGCACTTGCGGGTAGTTTAGGTTAAATATTTGTTTAACTTTGATAATCAAGTTTTTGGCGTCGTTGCCGGGGACTACTGTCAACACGTCTTAGATTCGAGCCTAGAGTCTTTCTTGTTTGTTTTTGTTTTTGTTTTCTTTTTTTTCGTTCTTTCTACCTAAATCGTTTTTTATTTTTCCTTCGCAGAGCCGTCAGATCAACGAGAGATGGATAATCAGCATGGCCATGGACAGTCTCAATTACCTATCGGTAATTTGGGGCATATGCAGCAACAACAACTCGTGCCTCAACCGCGAGAGCCACAGGCTCCTCCACCACGTCGCCTAAAAGATTATGTGGTGCCGAACATGAACAACGTGCAAACAGCCATAAGGATGCTTACTGTTGCTAGGGAACAGTTTGAGATTAAGCCGGCGATGATCAACATGCTTTATCAGAAGCAATTCATGGGTGGAAATCACGAGGATCCCCATCAGCACCTCAGAGATTTCCTTGAGCTTTCTCGTAAATTTAAGATACACGGAGTCTCAGAGGACGCGATCTTACTGTCTCTTCCCCTTCTCAATTGGGGGACGAGCGAAAACTTCGCTGCAATCGCTCCCCACTGGTTCAATCATGACTTGGGACCAGCTTTGCACATTGTTCTTATCACGCTTCTTTCCTCCGAGCAAGACGATCCAGATGAGGGGGAAAATCACAACGTTTAGATGCAGAGATGGAGAAACTTTGTTTCAAGCGTGGGGCAAATTTAAGGATCTTCTACGGATGTGTCCACACCATGGTCTCGAGCAGTGGTACGTTATCCAAACCTTTTACAACGGAATTTCAGATAAGCACCGAACGACGTTGGATAACGCTGCTAGAGGAGCATTTATGGATCTCAGCGTCGAGGAGGCATACGAGCTGATCGATAACCTTTCCATGAACCACTTCATGTGGTCAACGCCGAGAGGTATACCTAACAGCACTCGTCGCCTATACGAGCCGAATCAGAGCAAAACAACGGGTAATGCAGCGAACACCATGTACTGCGTGAATTATGGAGATACAGAACACGTGGCTTATCAATGCACGCTACAAGAGAACGTGGAATACATGAATTATGCCCAGTAGCAAGGAAACACGCAATTCAGGAATACGTACAACCCAAATTGGAGGAATCACCCGAACTTGTCATACCGAACGACTCAACCGATGAAGTATTTGGGATTTCAGCAACCACAACAGCCATACCAGCAAAACAATCAGCAATTCCAGCAAGCTCAGCAAGTTCCGAAAGCTCCTCAACCTCCTCAAGCCTCTTCGTCAAACCTTGAAGGAGTATTGCTCGAATTTATCAAGGAGTAAAGGCAGCAACATTCAACTCGAACCAAATTCAATGCGGATGTGGGGACAACGATCAACGAGTCAAAACTCAGATGGAATCCTTTAGCAACCATGTTAAGAGCTTAGAGAACTCCATAGCACAGCAAGCTGCCTCATCCTCTCGTAATCCTGGACAGCTTCCAGGTAAACCCGAATTGAACCCGAGAGAATACGTGAATGCTATTTCTGTGTGCAGCAGCGATGTGATCGAGGATTCGCCCTTGAAAGAGCGAGAGCAAGCTGCTGGTACGTCCATGGAAAGAGGAGAAGGTAAGATTGCGATTAGGGAAGGAGTCGAACCAGATTTAGACAAATCATACGTTGCTCCACCGGCATACAAACCTCCGATACCGTTTCCTCAACGGTTGTTGAGCAGTAAGAATGAAGAACGAGTGGGCAGATTTGTAGAGGGTCTCAAGAAGCTTGACATCAACATCCCATTCGTGGAAGCCCTCTAAAAGATGCCTAATCATGCCAAACTCATCAAAGAGGTTCTTTCCAAAGAGAGGCATATCGAAGAGAACGAGACAGTAGCACTCACCGAGGAATGTAACGCTATCCTTCAAAACAAGCTGCCACCAAAGTGAAGGACCCCGGAAGCTTCTCCATTCCATGCACAATAGGTAATCTTGACATTGAAAATACTTTGTGTGATTTAGGAGCAAGCGTGAGCATCATGCCACACTCGGTTTTCAAGCAGATGGACTTCGGGAATCTCAAACCTACAAAGATGTCTCTACGCCTCGCGCATCATTCGGTGAGATATCCGGTGGGAATTGTTGAAAACGTTCCCACCAAGGTAGGTAATCTCTTCATTCCCACTGATTTTATTGTACTTGAAATAAAGGAAGATGCTAGGACACCTATTATTCTTGGTAGACCGTTGTTAGCTACTGCAGGTTACATGATAGACGTACAACAAGGAAAGCTTTCCTTACATGTCGGAGATGAGATGATCGAATTCAACCTATCCAGCCCCATGAATGAACCCTTATCCAAGGAGTCTTGCCTTAGAGTGGATTCGCTGGACGCGTTATCAAAAGACACGCTTGATCAAGTAAGTGTTTATGATCTACTTGTACGATATCTAACACGAGTTTGCGATAAATGCAGGATTACGAACGAATGAGCCAAGCTGAACACGAAATTAATGAGTGCTATTGCAGCACTAGGAGACACCCCACATCAGGAGATACCACACGAAGTGCATGCTGGTTTCGCAGTAAAGAAGACGTCCAAACTGGAGCCCGAGCCACCTCTGTTTTCTTTTCGGTATGAATACGCTGAATCCAATAAAATATATCATGCTGTTATGAATACTAACTTGAGTGCAAATGAGATGAGAAAACAACCCACACGCTTGAAGAAGCGTAGAAGCGTCAGCTCTTCAATATGTACGCATGGAACTTATACGGAAGACATCCACAAACCTTCCATCGAAACTCAAAAGAGGCTGCACCCTTACTTGCAAGAGGTGATGGAAAAAGACGTCATACAAGTTTTCGATGCATATAGCATTTATCCAACCTCGGGCAGCGAACGAGTGAATCCGGTGCATGATGTGCCAAAAACGAAGAAGTGACTAAGAGATGGCACGACAAAAAGTCCCTACCTCATGATTTCCAACTAGGTGATTTAGTTCTACTCTTCAATTCTCGTTCTAAGCTTTTCTCGGGTAACCTACGGTCTCGTTGGTCTGGTCCTTTTTCAGGTACGAGAAGTCTTCACACATAGAGAAGTGGAACTATGGAGCGAGATGAGTGGCACATTCAAAGCTAATGGACAGCGGCTAAAGCTCTACCAAGCCGCTCAACCGATCAAAAGTGGAAACTCCATTTCCTTTTCTGATCCACCCGTGTCGCACGCATGAGGAATGGAGACGTGAAATCTTAATGACGTTAAATAAGCGCTTTCTAGGGGGCAACCCAGCTGTTGTTTTCTATTTTTCTTAGTTTTAGTTTAAGACTCGTTCTCGTTTAAAAATAAACACAAAAAATACCACCACAAACGTGACTTCACTTTTCTTACCCTCCATCGGAGCTTCACGTCGAGGACGCCGTTCAATTCAATTATGGGGGAATAGCTCACATTTGTCAGGTGACTTCGTTTCATTTTCTTTCATTTTCTCTTTGATTTTGTAGTTTTTAGTTTGTTTTTGCTTTCGTGAGTCAGAGTCGTCCTAGGCATTTGTCTGGTGCCACGTTTTGATATGAACCCTGAACCTAGGATGCTTAAGAAGTTGGCCTTTTCCGCGAGATTTTGCATGTTTGAGCTAGGTTCTTCCTAAGCGTTAGAGCTTTTTAGTCGGCTGAAAAACAATAGGTCGTAATTCTTTGGGAATCATAGTGTTGCTTGTGGGGGTTTAGACGAGGTTGCTAGGCTAGTTTATCGTTTATTCTCTCTATCCATATGGTCATACTTCGTGCAGACGATGCTTTACTTCTTTTTTTATGAGGATTATTATATCGCATGAGATCAAGCTTATTTTGCAGATTAAGAGTGCACACTAACACTCCGCTGTCGATAGAAATAATGCCTAACAGCATGATCTAAAATCGATATGAGTGCATCGACCTTGATACTCTTTCGATGGTTCAGGTCTAAGTGGTGGGTTGGGAATCATCTTTCTAAGTCCTAACGACATGGCAAAATAAAAACGCCGTCTACTCCGTTGCACTCTTGAACGAGATGCATGACTGGGATTGCATGATAGATAGGTTGATTGTTGGTTTCGGTAGTCCTCTGGTGAAAACCGGATTCCTGGAACGGAGTAGGCGGCATTTTTATTGCCAGGTTTATGATGATAAAATGACAAAAACAATTCAAAATAATAATCTACAACGTCAATCAATGGTTAAAACAGATTATGACCCATATGTTCCTAGTTGAGTTGTGTATAACCCATGCCCGTTTTTCAAAAGTGATAGTAGCGTTTTAAGAAATCATCCGCATCCCTATTGATAATGCCAAATATATTGATAATGGCATGGGTCGCTTGGTCGACAAATTTACTAGTGTATAATAATAAAATGACAATACATTTACAAAGATTCTAAATTAAAACAATACATTTACAACGTAAATCAAAGACTCTGCACGCATTATATTTCCACTGGAGAGATAGTTCATTGAGGGTCACATGGGTCGCAAGGGTCGGTCAAAGATTCTAAATCAAAACAATACATTTACAACGTCAATCAAAAACTCTGCACGCATTCTATTTCCACTGGAGAGATAGTTCATTAGCCGAGAGTAACCCAACATCGTCACCTAAGTCATCTCCTGCCATGTACTTCGTCTTCTAGTCACATTTGAAGAGTGACCCAACACCGTCAGCTAAGTCACCCCCGCAACTCGTCAGTGACTGCATAGAGCCTGAGTCCGCCAATTACCCAGACCTTGAGTAACACATAGAAGCACGATGCCCTGCATCAACAATGGTGGCTGCGGCACGCAGGTCACAAAGGTAAAAAAGATTTATCATAGAAATATGGGTTAGATACGCATACTAAGAGAAGAGACATAGACGTTAACTTATATACATGGGTCGGAAGGGTCACATGGGTCGGCAGGGTCAGTAGCTAGCACCTGGAAAAGCCAGTAGTCTGACATTTAAAAGACTAGTCGAAAGGGTCGAAATGGACAAATGAGTCGCAAGGGTCGGAATGGTCGCAATGGCCGGAAGGGTCGCAATGTCCACATGGGTCGCAAGGGTCGTATGAGGCTCTGTGACCCTTGGACCCGTGCGACCCTTGTACCTCTACGACCGTTTGACCCTGCGATAATGTATCAAATATTAAAAAAAACAATGTACCAAATGTTTACATCTTCCATTCCAAAAAACAAAAAATGTACCAAATATCAAGTTAGTATTCTTGGGTGAATAGATACGTTTTCCATTACTAAATATATCAGCCGCCATCTTTTCACGCATGGAAGTAACATTGTCGTCGCAAATTAAGTGAAACATATTCCTCCTTCTCAATAACGAGGCTTCTGCGAATTTGTAGGAGAAAACACCACAGTCATTCCCGCTTTAGTTCTGTGATAGACCTTCATAATACTCATACTTCCATTCATCTTCTCCAGAAGCCAAAGAAGGAAACCTCTGAGAATGAGCATCTTGTGGACATCTTTTCTTATCTTCTCAATCACCGGATCGATATGTGTTTTCTTAAGCCTCATTTGGAAGTAGTATACCGTGATGCATCGGGTTTTGAAATCCGCTTTGATTGCTACCCAATGACATCCTACCCATCGACTTTCCTCCGATGGAATGTTTAGAACCGAGACAAAACCTTCATAATCACTAATTGGTGTCTTCATACTTCTGAATGGATACTTGGCATTCAAAAAATCACTAAGCATTTCCGACAAAGTTTCCATATCCTCACACATCCACAGCGAGAGCGTCTGCATGAAAGCAAAAAGACAAACGTAATAATTCTGATTCGCGTTGGGATTCAATACCGAGCGAGAAGACAACACCATCAACGCCTCATCCAATTGCTGCAAAAAAAAATTAATACACATCAATACATATGACATAAAATTCTGTGAGACTAAGGGTTTAAAAAAATTTACATCATCTTCAAGCCATACGTTGGCCTTTAATATAATCTCCCAAAACTTTGGCCCCCGGGGAATATCTAGTTCAGATTTCCACCACCGCTCATGTCGAGGTGCCTTCAGGAACCAATATAGATCAGTCAACTTTTCACCGCTAGCATCAATGAAGGAATGAAATCGGGTTATCAAGCCCTTTACTAATCCCTTGGGAATCCACACAAACTCCTCTTCCCCTTCAGGTTCTTGAACCACTGTTCTTGGTCTTTCCGCTGGCGTAGGTTCAACATATGGTGCTGACTCCTTCGACAGGACCCACTGGAGCATCTGCATAAAATTACTTCATTGATTAGACTCATCGTTCGTTACATTGATTATGTAACACATGCGACCCATGTGACCCATTCGACTTTAGCAACCCAGTGACCCACGCGACATATGAAACCCATACAACCCATGCAACTCTAACGACCCTATGACTTATATGTCCCTACGACCGATCCAACTCTTGCGACCCATGCCGACTCTCGATGAAATTGACACTCAAATGACATTTTCACTAAATATTACTTACTTGGTGTAACTCTATCAGGGGCAATGTTTGCCAAATCGTCTTCTTAGCCATCTCCGTTTGGCTCTTTTCTTGACACTGGATTTGGACGTCGAAGGAATTCAAAACCAAAATCACTAACAGTGTCGGAAGATTGGTTTTCAGTGATCGCAACTTTCTCAGTAACCTTTGATTTTAGATTAGGCATATGAATCCTGACATCCCTTAGAAGGTCTCTTACGGCGTTGATGATTCTCTTTTTCGACTTCTTTATTTCCCCTATTCATTTCTACTCCAGTGTCAGAGGGACTGCAACATCAACATCATCTTGGACCTCTATTATTTTTTCACTCACGCTCTCCTTCCTTTTAGTCCCTTTTTCGTTCTCCTTTTTTGATCACCAAGAGCTGCTTTTCGTGTCAGCAGTCCTTGCTTACGGATATCCTCCCAACAAATACCCTTCGGATTTCTACGAAGATGTTTCATCCATATCTGAACATCGGGATCGTCACATCCGTCGTAATCCTCCAGATCAGAAAGTAAAGCTTCCTCTTCGTGTTCAACACGAAGAATACTTAGAATATCCTGAAAAACAAAAAATAACCATTATTACCCTCTGTGACCCTTGTTTCCCTTGTGAACCCTGTGTAATTGTTACCTTAGAATCTCCAATCTGCCTTATCACATCTACATACTTCGGGTTAAAATTGGATCTAACCATCTTCTTGCACATTCTTGGGCATGATTGATGCGCATCCACAACCTCAATTCCGCCCACACTAAGGATGGTTTTGAATGGAAGTAACTGAAACATTAAAACAAAATGATAAGAATGCAAAAAGTACGAAAACATTTAAGTTATTCGAATAATATATACAACTTACCATTAGTGAGATCATGAAACCTCCATAATACCATTTTGGTTTCGGTGAATCCCCACTAACGTGCTTGCGGCAAGTATCCACAATCTTCTCCAATGTGTAACGACCCCATGGAAAGCCTTCACAAAATTCCAAGTCATCAACCATGTCAATGAGGTCATGGCTAATAGAGTTTTCTACTGAAGGCTTGTGAGCCATAACTTGCGCAAACAACATCAAAGTTGTCAACCTGTTCCGGTCGTCGGAATTCTTCGCCTTCACAAGATTTTCACTGACTTGTTCGGGGATCTCCTTTCCACGGCCGAAATTCTTCAGTCTGAATGTGACACCCATTATGGACCCCCATCATTTGAGATATGGTCCGCATTTCAATCCGAAAATTAGTGTGTGCTCCACTATAGAGTATCGAATGGGAATGTCGTTTATGACGAACCACAACTTCGTCTTGTCCCGTATAATCACGAAGTGATTTAGTAGGATAGACATTTGAACCTTCGTCAATGTGGAGTCACATTGTAAATGGAATAAATGCCTAAATTGTGACTATTTCTTGAAGTAATGCAACTCGTTTTCATCTAAGATTCCTCTCAGTGTCGTTATTGTCTCGTGAGGATAACACTTGGTGGTGATCTTTGGACTTCTGTTCATGTGCTTGAATTCATACACAAACTTCGGCTTTGGCGCCACCTGCAAAATGACCAATTACAAATACATTATACTTCTACCGACTTAAGTGACCCATGCGACTCAACCGATCTGTGCAACCCATGCGACTCAACCGACCCATGCGACTCTGCCGACCCGTGCGACCCATGCGACTCAAACGACCGTCAAACACTGTGCGACACTAAACCGACTCACTGAGACTCAACCGACCCACGCCCCTCAAACGACCATTGCGACCCATCCCACTCACTGAGACAACCGACTCACTGAATCAAAGATGGTCATGCAACTCCTGCGACCCTTGCGACTCAACAGACTCACTGAGTCGAAGATGTTCATGCAACTCCTGCGACCCTTGCGACCCAACCGACTCACTGACACCTATTTCAAATCAATAAACCATTTTGTGACTCGAAAGCTTGCAATACCCTAGAAATCGATCTACTTACACTTATTGACGCCATTGAAGACTGACTCGTGCTCTCTTCTTCACTATTGCTGCTGATTCTAGTCATTTTCCTTCTTGCCAACTTCAAATCGATCCCTCTCAAATTCGAAATCACTTAATTCTTTTTTGCTATAAACTTTTAAATATGTTTCACGTCGAAAAACTGTTTGGCTTTCTCGCTTTTGATAGTTTTTTACGTCGAAAAACTGCAGAACGTGGGGTTTTTCACGTTCGAACATTAAGAGCAAATTTGTCTTTTTCTTCAGTTTTTTTCGATTTAATAATTAGTTTAGGAAAGGGTTATTTTTGAAGCGGTTTAGCCCTATAAGATCAAGTGATAATATTTTTAATATATTGATAAATATATATAAATCAATTTTATTTTATTCATTAAATTTTCATTGACACAATAATCTTTAAAATTTTAGATTTTTAAGTATTATGAATGGAATCAAGTATAGAAATTTCGAAATTGTTTTCTAAATTTTGTAGATATGAATATAACCCATTCTAATTATATCCGAAAATATAAAAGGTATAATTATATCAATATAATGATATAATTTTGTTTTTTTATATAAACTAATAAAAATAAAATGATGATAAGATTCATTTAAAAAATATTTAATATAAAAATTAAATAGATACGTATTCATTTTAATTTTTAAAACTTTAAAAAACATAACACATAATTCTAATAATTAAATTAAATCAAATAAAAAATCTAAAACAAATGTCTAACCCTTTATTCCTCTTCTCGTCTTCTTTCTCTTTCTTCTGTGTAATCCTTTTTCTCATCTGACTTGAGTGACAAACTAATGTCATCGACGTATCGCCGCATCGGAAACACACAACCTGTCTTTACCATCAACCCACCAAAAGAAAACTTTAGACATCGACATCGAAGATTCTGATTGCGGTGGTTTCTGAGAATTCGGGTTTGGAGCATAGGAAGACCCAAATCGAACCAAAATGGATCTTTGCGATTGATCATCTCGTTTTCATACGTATTTCTTGCACGATTTTAGAGATGTTTACGATATAGATGCGATGTTTACATATGATTTTGTATTCGTTTTACTCGTTTTCGTGTTTTCGTGTTCTTACAGGTTTTTATGCGTATTCGGTTCATTTTGGAGCTAAAGGACGTACACGAGACAAAGTACTAACATCGAGGATCATCACGGAAAAACGGGACGAGAATCGGCGAAGAACAAGCCATGGCCGCGCGGGGTACACCCTTGCCCGCGCGGGGCGTTCAGTTGGCAAGTTTGTCCAGCAACTTGAGCCCAACCAGGGCCCTCCCTAGCCCGACCGGGACACCTTGTTTTCCATCGCGATCCTGCGCGATCATGCGCACCGCACCCGAGCGGGTTACACACCCAGCCCGCGCGGGTCGCGTCCGTCACCTGCAACTCCAAATAAGTTAATTTGTCTTAAAACAAATGGGAGTTTTTTGGGAACTTATACAATAAGGAAAACGACTTTATAGAAGAGGCATAAGTGATATTTTGCTAGAGAAAGTAATGGAAACGTCGCCCAAAATTATTCAAGAATGGAAACTCATGAAAAGACAACAAAGGGTGGCTGATGCAGAAAAGGAAGAACTAAACGACCGAAAGGGAAACGAGGGAGAAAAGGAAAGAAAAGAGGAAGGAAAGAAGAAGAGAGGAGTGAGAGGTCGAGCTCATTAACTCAGTTTTCAGTTCTTGATCGATGAAAGAGAGTAGAGAGAGAAGGAGGAGGTTCTTGCGAAGGAGACTTACAAGGAGCATTGGAGATCAACCCCACACTTCGGTTTCGTTTGGTTTTCATGTTATTTAGACCTTCTATTTCGTTTATGTTTGTTTACGGACGCATGAGCGAGTAGTTTGTTTGTTCTAGGAGAAGGGATTAGCCCTTGGCTATCCTGGAACAACTTTTGATTTATCTTTGAATGCATCTTCTCGTTTTCGTTTATCTATTCTCTATCTGAGTGCTTGAATGACTTGTGTTTGCGATGGCCACGTAGATGCATGTGTTAGGGATTAGGAGAAGGACCGAAAGTAGAATTCTAGTCCTAGAAGATCAGGTTTAGAACAACTGAGGTTAGGCCATGAAAGTAGGGTAGCTGCGGTTGAGGGTAAAACAGATGAATCACAGGTCTTATGGGTTTAGTTAAAGGTGTCAGCCACAAAAGTAGGGGGTAACTTGACTAGATCACGTGTCTATACCTCGAGAGAGAGTATATATCATATTAGGATCGTATGCCTTAGATAACTTGACTGGGATTGCATGATAGATAGGTTGATTGTTGGTTTCAGTAGTCTTGTGGTGAAACTGGATTCGTAGAACATTTGTCTCATTCTTAAGAACTAGTTTGTTTATTTGTTTTTTTAGTATTTCATTCTTAAAACCATATTTCGTTCGTTAGCAAGTTTGATTCGTAGTTTGAGTTTATGTTATGTTGCGTAGTCCCTGTGGGATCGACACCTGAAATACTACACACGTACCGTACACTTGCGGGTAGTTTAGGTTATTTGTTTAACTTTGATATCGCATCAGCGACTCGAGGAAAAAGAAATCAAATTCAAACAATCAGAAAACGAAACCAATTTCGAGGAAGAATAAATACCTCGCTTGAACCCTAGACATCGATGTGCCTCGTGGCCTACACGATGCGCCATCGTCAACACAATATAATGTCTTCATCGTCTATCCATTGAAAGAAAACTATAGTCCTCAACGACGACGATTTTAAGAATAAACCACCACTTGAGATGGTTTCTGAGAATCCAGTGTTAGATAGTGGTGGATTAAGAGAAAGACAAAAGACAAAAGGGAAAAAATAACTAAAATATACCAAAAAATCTAAGAAGAAAATCTTTGGAATTTCACCATAATATGGAATTGACACGATGTATAGCGAGATCGAGAATACATGAAAGTTTCTTATATTTTTTATTCCTGGATTCATGGTTTCCCAGGCTTCGGCCTCTTTATGTCCTCATCCAGGGCTGCAATGGCTAGGGAACGAAGATCTTTTAAAGAAATTGATTAGAACCTGCAAGATAAAATTGAATAGTTTGACAAACATAAGAAGAGTGGTGAAATATTGCATGAAAGAAAAAGAAGAGAAAGGAAAGTAGAAACATTTACACAAGTGCAGAAAAGGAAACAATGAACAAATTATATATATAAAAGTTCTTGCAAATGGTGGCTTTTGGTGAAGCCACCTCATCAACCAATTTTTTATTTATTTTATTTTGGAATACAAAAAGTCACCTTATCCATCACCTTAAATCTCCATCCAAACATTTTTTATTATTTAAAATTATATATATAAAAGTTCTTGCAAAAGGAGGCTTCTCGTGAAGCCACCGAATTCTCGTGTTTTCACACCCCATGTATTCCACGTTTACGTTTGCTTAGGGACAAGCAAACATTCAAAACACTATAAAAAATATGATTAATTTGATAATAATTATATAACTATTATGAAAAATCGAATACTTTTTTGGCTAGCCACGTAAACATTTTTATACAAAATGATTGTAATGACATTAGTTATTATAGTTTCATATAATTATTATTTTTTATTTTTTAATTTTAATTTTTATGATGATTATTTCCTTTTTTTTTAATATACAAATGAATTAATTATTTTTCTTTTTTATTGTTTTCGTTTTAAGAATTATTACAGGTATATAAAAATATTATTTATTTATTTTCATATAGTAATGCATTAACTTATATAATAATGTGATTATAAGATTAGTTTATTTATTTATATTTATTAACATAATTAAACGTCAATTGCACTTATTAAAATTTCTCTGCAGGAAAAAAATTCATTTTATATGATGATATTTTGTTTAATTATGATAATATTTTTTTTAATATAATCCTATTGTTATCATGTCATCTTTATAATTTATTTGTGTTATCAATTTTCAATCTTATGTTATTATTAATATATTTTAATGAATTTAATTTAATTTAATTCATTAACCCTTTCAACATGATAAAAATTATATATATTAAATTCTGAACGTTACTTTTAATATTTTCTTTTAATTATTCAGTTATTAAAAGCACACCTATAACCATAATCATTACTTGAGTCTTTTCTCATTCTTTGAGTCTCTTTATATTCCACCAAAATGATCTTTACCAGTATTATATATATCAAACCCTTTGCAAACACAAACCTTTAACCAAACAAAGTTTTTTTATGAGCAAAATATAAATTTTCTAAAAAAAACAAAGAAAAGATGATCGGACATCGTGGCTCTCTTGACTTCGATGGAATCCAATATGGAAGACACATCAATGAAGAGGATGTGTTCCAACCAAGTTGCATGTGTATCTAGGCATGGTCTGAACTTCTCAATGTTCATGTACGAGCAAAAGAGGCCGTCTTCGGATCTAAGGTCATCAAATTCGCCAAATGGGTCTGATAGATCCAGGTCCTCTAAGAGCCGAAACTATAACTTTGAGGTGACATCGCCGATGGTACGGGTTCCTGAAAGTCGTTGGTGCTGACGCCGAATGACACGTAGATGGCTTTGACGCTCGGGTTTGGATCTGTGTTTGAAAGACCCTCCATGCCCCGCGCATTCTGTTCTCTCTCTATTTCTATGTCGAATATAGTAAATAAATACATGACATATAGTTGGTGTGTCTGTAATTATAAAAAAGAAAAGATAAATGGAGGACTCGTGTGCGAGAGATAATGTGAAACAAAATATTGGTGGGTGCGTGTTGTACCACACGTGGAATTTTTGTCATAATGTTTTTTTTCCAATTTTTTCATAATGCTCTCAATATAATATATATATATATATTACATTATACATAATAATGTTAAATTAATTTCTATAATATATAATCGGTGTTGAACATAAAACAATCTCTAAATCAAAGACCTGTTGAATTTTTCTAACAATAATATTATAACTGTACATATTAGTAAAAAATATAAAAATTTCGAAAGTACTTTTTATTATATTTTTTACTTTAATAATTATAAATAATACATTAATAATATTATTAGTCACTTTAACTAGATATTTGCATTCAAATATTTATGATTTTTAATTGATTATAATTTTTAGTATCTAAATATCACTTAGTCATACCATAAATAGTTATAATTAATTTTTAAAATTAAGAGATGTTACAATGTTATAGTTATCTCACATTTCTTACAAATTAGAAATGATATAATTTGAAAGTATGTAAAACTATACCTATATATATATATATATAAACCAATCTTTAAAAAATAACAAAGATTAGTATGCATTTGCATGAATTATAACTTTAAAATATAATGTACCATTATATACTAAACTCTACAAAAAATGACATAAATTTCTTTTCATTAAATAAATCAAATATAAACTAACAATTGTTTATTGATATAGATCCTTTGTACTTCTAAAATGATTATATCAAAAATTATTTTTTTAGTCTTATCATGGAACATCAAAATTAAATACTAAATTTTTTTAATAACAATTCAAATATATTGGATATTTTTCGTTATATGATATACAAATATGTCATCAATATCGATATTATGTATCTATGATATAACATTTTATGTGATATATGAAGTATATCAAATTTATAAAAACCCGTGACGGGTTCACTTACTAGTAAATATTAATTTCTCTTGCTGGATAGAACGGTAGAAGAATGGAAAAAAAATAACTGAAGATTAAATTCTATTGATATAGCAAGATGAGTAATGAAACAAATCCCGTAAAAACTCTTCAACTTGTTGTTTAATTTAGAGGACTTCTACAGCAATAGGCTGCGACATTTAAGTCCTCATCTTCATCTTCTTCTCCATTGTTTTAGTGCAAACAGGAATGTAAAAAATGATGTTTGTAACCTCTTGTATCTGTGTTTTCTTGAACTGTAAAGAAAAGCTCTCAAGGATGAAAAATGAACACAATTTTGTTGTCTGAATAATGCTCTCACACTTACTTCATTTCCTAAAAAACGATTACATCATATATGGTTTAAAACCATTACAAAAACATACCCATTAATGCTATCCAGACAATGTTTTTATCATACTTAATTTGGGTACAAAACACAAAGTCAGAGACAGGGTTTGGGGTGTTGATTCTTGGCCATTTCAGGAAATTGACCGTTATCAATAACCACCCTCTTCAGTACTTCTTCAGCTCCTCTCTCCAAGTAGCAGTAGCCTTTTTGTCAGCTCCTTGATCTCTTGTGCTTCTGACATTGCGACTCTGCACTTTTCCCCTGTCCCTTCTGGTTCACCTTCTTGTTCCTCTATTTCTTCAAGCTCTGCATTGTCTTCTTCAGTGTGCCGAGGGTGCTCAGCTCCTTCAATCTCCCTCCTGAGTATCCTTGACACAACACCTAACTTCCTTCTTAGTTCCTTGAATCTTTTAGTGCCCAATGACTTAGTTAAAATATGTGCAATTTGTTATTCTCCTGGAATGTGTTTCAGCTGTATAACTCCATCTGTTACAGCCTCTCGTACAACATGAAACTTAATCTGAATATGCTTTGTCCTCTTATGATCAACTGGGTTCCTTCCAATTGCAATGGCTGAGGTGCTGTCACTGTAAATCACAACACTAGCATTCATATCATATCCCAATTCCTCCAACAATCTCTTTAGCGAAACTGTGTGATTTGTGGCTGCACATAGTGCTATGTACTCAGCCTCTGCCGTTGATTGGACAATGATGCTTTGTTTCTGAGTTGCCCAAGTAAACATAGAACTCCCAATTGTAAAACAATAACCAGTTGTACTCCTTGAATCAGTTGAACTTCCAGCAAGATCAGCATCTGTGTAACCTATTAACACAGCTTCTTCCATTTGTTTGAACATTAGACCATAGTCTTTTGTTTCAGAAACATACCTAAGTACCCGTTTGGCCTCTTGTAAGCTTCTTTCAGTGGGGTTTGCATTGCTCCTTGATAGGTATGAAACTGAGTATGATAGATCAGGCCTTGTTGCTGCCAAATACAACAGCCCTCCTACCATGCTTCTGTATTTTGTGGGATTGTTGAGCTCTTCACCATCTTCTGCATTCTTCCCATAAGGTGTTAGTGGAGTACTTACACCTTTTGAGTTCTGCATTCCAAATCTATTCAACAACTCCTGGGCATACTTGGTTTGGCTCAAAAATACTCCCTCCTGCACATAACTTATTTCAAATCCAAGAAAGTTTTTCATCCTTCCTAAATCACTCATCTCAAATGTATGATCCAGCTTGTTCTTGAACTCTCCTATCCATGATTCATTACTTCCAGTGATGATTAAATCATCTACATACAGACAGATTATGAGCAGCTCCTTTCCCCTTTTTAACACATACATTGCTGCATCGCAGCTACTCCTCTTGCATCCCTCGTTGATAAAGAATGCATCTATCTTGCTGTACCAAGCTCTTGGAGCTTGTTTCAGCCCATACAAGGCTTTCCTCAACCTCAAAACCTTGTCTTCAGCTCCATCAACCTCATATCCTGGAGGCTGACTCACATATACTTCTTCTGATATTTCTCCATTCAGAAAAGCAGATTTAACATCCATTTGATGCATATTCCACCTTTCCTGAGCAGCCACAGCTATTATTGTTCTTATTGTGTCATGCCTAGACACTGGTGCAAATGTTTCACCGTAGTCCACTCCATAAGTTTGAGTGAACCCACGAGCCACTAATCTGGCCTTAAGCTTCAATACTTTGCTATTTTCATCAGTCTTCACTTTATAGATCCATTTCACACTGATTACCTTCTGGTTTTCAGGTAGATCAGTGAGTTCCCAAGTGCCATTCTTGTTTATCATCTCTATCTCATTATCCATGGCATCTCTCCATCCTTTTTCTACCACAGCTTCTTCAAAAGAATTTGGTTCTTCCATTGTTAAATAACATCCCTCGTATGCTTGATATGTTTCTTCATTTCTTGGTTCTGTTTCCTCATAAATATCACTCAATCTTCTCATTCTGTGAACCAATCTTGAGGAACTTCCATTGGTCCCTCTGCTTTCTCTGCTACCTGATTGTGTGTGACTAAGCCTAAAAGGAATAGGTGAGAACTGAGTCCCTCCCCCACTCCCTCTAGAGCTTGATCCAGGCTGTGGTGTTCCAGGTACAGAATGAACCTGCTGGGTGTCTACCTGCTGTGGAGGCCCTCTGGGAATATAACTGGGAATCACAAACTGCTCCTTGATTTCAGCTTGTGTATCCCAATTCCAGCCTTTGTTTTCTTCAAATATTACATCCCTTGCTACATCTACCTTGCCTGAGCTAAGCTTGTACACCCTATAACCCTTGCTCAAGCTGCTGCACCCCACAAAGATAGCCTTTTCAGATCTTGCATCCAACTTCTTCCTGTACTGTGGTTGTATCAGCACATGACAGAGGCACCCGAACACTCTAAGGTGACTCACAGAGGGTTTGTGACCACTCCAAACTTCTAGAGGTGTTTTATCCTTCAAGGCTCTTGTTGGCATTCTGTTTTGTAGGTAAGCTGAAGTGAAAACACCTTCAGCCCAAAATTTGTTCGGCAACCCCTTGTCTTTCAATATGCTTCTTGTCATGTTTAGTAGGGTCCTGTTTCTCCTTTCTGCCACTCCATTCTGCTGTGGTGAATAAGCAACACTAAGTTGCCGTTGCACACCATGTTCCTCCAGAAATTCATTGAATTCTTTGGTATTAAACTCCCCTCCCCTATCAGACCTCAACTTCCTTATCTTCTTGCCAGTCTGATTTTCAACCAGGGAGCTAAACTTCTTTTATATGCCAAACACATCTGATTTTAACCTCACGAAATAGACCCACAACATGTGAGAAAAATCATCTGTTAATGTGAGGATATACAGGCTCCCATCTAATGATGGAGTCTGCATTAGACCACACAAATCAGTGTGGATAAGATCCAATATCTCCTTGGATTTTACTTCAGTTTCTTTGGGGAATTCTTCTCGAGTTTGTTTCCCTTGAACACAAGCCTCACACACTTCTTTAATTACCTTGAATTTGGGCAAACCTTTGACCATCTCTCTGGTCTGCATCTTCTGCAAATTGTGTAATCCAGCATGCCCAAATCGTCTATGCCATAAATCAGAACCATCAGTCTGATTTGCCATGTTTGCTCCCTCTACAGCTAAGGACCATTTTAAGGGATAAGCCTTCTTTATCATTGGTACTTCAACTACCTTGCCACCATCTTTATCCCTTATGATACATCTATCCTCTGTAAACTCCACATGATACCCGTTCCTCACCATTTGAGGTACACTCAACAGATTCTTATCCAAGTCAGGGACCAAGAAGACCTCTTTGATTGTCCTCTTACCCTTCTTAGTTACAACTTGAATATCACCCTTTCCTTCAGTCACTAATGTAGCTCCATTACCAACCCTTATAGGAACTTTGAAAGTTCTGTCTAAGGAGGTAAAATATCCTTCTTCTCGGGTCATGTGGTTTGTGGCTCCACTGTCAATGAGCCACACATCATCATCAAAGTTTTGGTTAGCCACATGAGCTGCAGTGAACAAAGAATTGTCCTTATCTTGCTCCTCTCTATTCATCTGGGCTTGATTTGATCCGGGTCTCTTAAACTTGCAATCCCTGGAAAAATGACCAGGTTTTCCACAGGTATAGCATTCCTTTTTAGTCTTGAAAGTCTTGGGACTTTCAGACTTATCTCCTTGCCCTTTGTTTCTGAAATAGCACTGAGACTCCACATGATTATCCTTTTTACATATCTCACAAAACTTCTTAAACTTGAACTTAGAATCTGGTTTTCCATAGCTCTTTTTACTGGAGTTTCCTTTGTGCATCTGTTTCTGTGTCTTTACTTTTGCTGGGAATGCTCCTTCCAAACTACCACCATTCCTGTCATCAAGCCTTGACTCTTGAGATTGCAATGCAATCACAAGCTCTCCAACTGTCAAGGTAGCCAAATCTTTCGTCTGTTCAATGACCCCCACATAGGGGTCAAACCTTTCTTGCAATGAGCATAAGATCTTTGAAACCAGGGCATCTTCTTTCACTTCGTCTCCATAAGCTCTCATTTCATTTCCCAGCTCCGTGACCTTATTTGCAAAATCCTTAATACTTTCTTTGTCTCCTTGCTTCAGGTTGTAGTAGTTTGCTCTCAATCTTTGCAGCTTTATCATAGCTGCTTTTGGATCTCCTTGATACCTTTCCTTCAGCGTATCCCAGGCTTTCTTTGAGGTGTCACAGATGGACAAATGAGCACTGAAAATGTCCTCTGAGACTGCATTGTAAATCAGTTCCAATGCTTTCTGATCTCTAGCCTCCAGTTCCTCCCATTCAGCAATCTTTTTCTGCCTCATTTCTTCAGTTGTCTCAATGCCTATTACAGGTATATCTGGTATACCTTCAGTCACAACTTTCCAAAGACTCTTGGATCTAAGGGTAGCTTTGATTTTGATTACCCATAGATTGTAGTTTTTCCCATCAAACACAGGTAATGGGGTTTGGTTCTGCATCCTTTCTGTCTCAACTTGTTTCTGGTTTTTGTGCTTTGTTCTTTTGATGTATCTGGTGCTTCTTGTGCTTCCTCTCGGTGCTAAGGACCGACAAGGCTCTGATACCACTGTTGTTTAATTTAGAGGACTTCTACAGCAATAGGCTGCGACATTTAAGTTCTCATCTTCATATTCTTTTCCATTGTTTTAGTGCAAACAAGAATGTAAAAATGATGTCTGTAACCTCTTGTATCTGTGTTTTCTTGAACTGTAAAGAAAAGCTCTCAAGGATGAAAAATGAACACAATTTTGTTGTCTGAATAATGCTCTCACACTTACTTCATTTCCTCAAAAACGATTACATAATATATGGTTTAAAACCATTACAAAAACATACCCATTAATGCTATCCAAACAATGTTTTTATCATACTTAATTTGGGTACAAAACACAAAATCAGAGACAGGGTTTGGGGTGTTGATTCTTGGCCATTTCAGGAAATTGACCGTTATCAATAACCACCCTCTTCAGTACTTCTTCAGCTCCTCTCTCCAAGTAGCAGTAGCCTTTTTGTCAGCTCCTTGATCTCTTGTGCTTCTGACATTGCGACTCTGCACTTTTCCCCTGTCCCTTCTGGTTCACCTTCTTGTTCCTCTGTTTCTTCAAGCTTTGCATTGTCTTCTTCAGTGTGCCGAGGGTGCTCAGCTCCTTCACAACTAACCTAATAAATTAAAAAATTAATACATTAAAAAATTTATAGAAAATGGTGGAAGAGTGAAAAAAAAGGAATTGAAAAATATTAATTTCTATTGAAAAGTGGAATGAGTAATAAAAAATGATAAAACTCTTCAATTAATCTAATAAATTTTAAAAAATAATGTATTAAAAAAATTTTTGATGAGGTGCCTTCAAAAGCCACCAAAATATCATACTTATATATATATATATATATATATATAACTAGGTAATGAGCCCGTCTATATGCGAGTAGTTATATTATTTGTCAAAACACAATAATCACATTAGATTGAACATTTCCAGAAAGAGATCTTTGAATTTACAGGAACACCGTGTAGGGTTGATTTGATTATGCGGAAACGTGTTTTAATCAACCCGAATATAGATCTAGTCATGTTTACGATTAATTGTTCGGTTTCAACGTTAAACGACTCAAGAACAGTTTCTGAGATACCTGAAACGTTGAACTGAGGATCGGATGTGAGACTTGATAGCACAAGTCCTCTACGCGTATCCACGCCGAGATCGGGATTGCTTAGATGCGGGATTCAGAAGAACGAAAAACTGTTTTTTTCATTCTTCGGGTTTTTCTTTTCTGACGGCTAGGGTTTTCTGTTTTAGAATCGT
>CM071874.1:9281422-9297078 GCA_036759665.1 Gynandropsis gynandra
GATCGGGCATCAGCACCCGATCGTGTGATTGAACAGCCCGAGTCATGTAAACTCTCGGGAATTTTTAGGACGAATTAACGCCCGAGCGGGTACCTTGTTTGCGCCCGATCGGGTATCACTACCCGATCATGTAGTCTTCGTGTCCGGGTCGTGCAAGGTGTCGTAAATAAACCCCATAGTCTTCTTGATTTTGCTCTTTTCCGCTCATTGCTCGGATGTTCCGTTGAGTTCAGAGGCATGATTTCGGCTCTGAGTGATTTTATCTTCAATTTGTGTGGTTTTACTAAGGAATTCGTCTTTTTATAGTCGTTTAGGCCTTGTCACCTTAAAACCTGCAAACCAACAAATCGGGCGTATGTAAAGAATAATCGTATCGAGAATGTAACTCTAACCAAGAAATGTATACGAAAATGATACTAAAACCTAGCCTAAATTTGATACACTTTACGTGTTATCAGGCAGATTCAAGGATCTTCTACAGTTATGTCCACACCATGGTCTTGAGCAATGGTACGTTATCCAAACCTTCTACAACGAAATTTCAGATGAGCACCGTACGACGTTGGATAACGCTGCCAGAGGATCATTCATGGATCTGAGCGTCGAGGAGGCATATGAGCTGATTGATAACCTTGCCATGAACCACACCATGTGGTCAACACCGAGAGGTATGCCTAACAGCACTCGTCGTCTATATGAGCCGAATCATAGCAGGGCAACGGGTAATGCAGCGAACGCCATGTACTGTGTGAACTGTGGAGATACGGAGCATGTAGCGTATCAATGCACGGTACATGAGGATTTCGAACAGATGAATTATGCCCAGCAGCAAAGAAACACTCAATTCAGGAATACCTATAACCCGAATTGGAGGAATCACCCGAACTTGTCATACCGAACGACTCAACCGATGAAGTATTCGAGGTTTCAGCAAAGGCAGCACACTTTTCAACAAAACAACCAGCAATTCCAGAAAGCTCAGCAAGTTCCGCAAGCTCCTCAACCTCCTCAAACCTCTTCGTCAAACCTTGAAGGAATGTTGATCGAATTTATTAAGGAGCATAGGCAGCAAACATCGACTCAAACCAAATTCAATGCGGATGTGGGGACAGCGATTAGTGAGCTTAAATCTCATATGGAATCCTTGAGCACACATGTGAAGATGTTAGAAAATTCCATAGCACAACAGTCGAGAATCCACCCCGAAAGAGCAAGAGAAGGGTGCTGGAAAATCAATGGATAAAGGAAAGGGTATTGTGAATGAGGACAGAACCGAATCAGAATTGGAGAAACCATACGTTGCTCCACCGGCGTACAAACCTCCAATACCGTATCCTCAACGGTTGGTGAGCAGCAAGAACGAGGTAAGGTATGGACAGTTTGTAGAGATCTTTAAGAAGCTTCACATCAACATATCGTAGAGGCTCTCCAACAAATGCCCACGTACGCCAAATTCCTCAAAGAAATTATGTCCAACAAATGGCGTATCGAAGAGAGTGAGACGGTAGCACTCACCGAGGAATGCAGCACCTTCTTCAAAACAAGCTACCCCTGAATTTGAAAGACCAGGAAGCTTCTCCATTCCTTGCACAATAGGTAATCTCGATATTGATAAAGCATTGTGTGATTTAGGAGCAAGCGTGAGCCTCATGCCACATTCAGTCTTCAAGGGGATGAACTTCGGCGACCTCAAACCTACCAAGATGTCTCTCCAACTCGCTGACCGTTCAGTAAGATATCCGGTGGGGATTGTTGAAAACATCCCCACCAAGGTAGGTAATCATTGTATACCCGCTGACTTTGTTGTACTTGATATTGAAGAGGATGCTAGGATACCTATTATACTTGGTAGACCGTTCTTAGCTACTGCAGGTGCGATGATAGACGTAGAACGAGGAAACTTGCCCTACGTGTCGGAGACGAAATGATCGAATTCAACTTTTCCAAATCCATGAACGGACCCTCCATCAAGGAGTCTTGCTTTCGAATTGACTTGCTGGACGAGTTAACGAACGACACGTTTGATCTAGTAAGTATTTCTGATCCCCTCGTTAGATGTTTGACTCAAGTTTGCAAAGATGCAGGTTTTACCGACGCATAAGCTAAGGCGTACGCATAATTCATGAGTGCTATTGAAGCACTAAGAGAGGCCCGAATTGAGGAGATACCACATGAAGCACAAGCTGATTTCACAGTAGAGAAGGTGCCCAAACTCGAGTTTAAGCCTCTTCCTTCTTCTCTTCGGTATGAATACCTCGGACTTAATGATATATACCCCGTTATTGTTAATGCTGAGTTGAGTGCAGATGAGATGCAAAAGCTACTTGATTTCTTAAGTAAGCATAGGAGAGTGATCGGATACACCATCGAGGATATCAAAGGACTAAGCCCTTCGTTATGCATGCATCGAATACTCATGGAGGACGGGCACAAACCATCCATTGAAGCGCAAAGGCGGCTGAACCCCAACTGAAAAGAGGTAGTGAAAAAGGAGATATTAAAACTTTTGGATGCAGGTATCATACATCCTATCGCGGACAGCGAATGGGTCAGCCTCGTGCATGTCGTGCCAAAGAAAGGGGGAATGATGGTAGTACGTAACGATAACAACGAGCTGATTCCAACGAGAACCGTCACGGGATGGAGGATGTGCATAGACTACCGCAAGCTCAAAAAAGCAATGAAGAAAGATCACTTCCCTATCCCATTCATCGATCAAATGTTAGAACGGTTAGCGAATCATGCCTATTTTTTTCATTTGGACGGATATTCTGGTTTCTTTCAGATTCCCATTCACCCTTAAGACCAGGAGAAGACGACTTTCACGTGTCCTTATGGGACATTCGCTTACCGTCGTATGCCTTTTGTCCTCTGCAATGCTCCGGCTACTTTCCAGCGTTGCATGATAGCAATCTTTTCCGATTTAATTGAAAATATCATGGAAGTGTTTATGGATAATTTTTTCGGTTTATGGCTTTACATTCGATGATTACCTCGTTAACCTTTCTAGAGTATTGCAGCGATGCGAGGAAGCGAATATTGTTCTTAATTGGGAAAAGTGTCACTTTATGGTGAAGGAAGGTATTGTACTTGGATATATGATCTCATCAAGGGGTATAGAAGTCAACAAGGCCAAAATTGAGGTAATCGAAAAACTTCCTCCACCTGTTTCAGTTAACGAAATTCGTAGCTTCCTAGGGCATGCAGGTTTTTATCGGAGGTTCATCAAAGACTTCTCAAAGATCACAAAACCGTTGACGGAGTTGCTGGCCAAAGACGCTACATTCGACTTCTCTCAAGAGTGCCATAACGCCTTCAACACCATCAACACAACATTGGTTTCGGCGCCCATCATTCAGCCACCCGATTGGAACCTTCTATTCGAGATTATGTGTGACGCTAGCGACTACGCCGTAGGGGCTGTCCTAGGGCAGCGGAGAGACAAGGTCTCTCATGTTATCTCCTACGCTAGCAAGACACTAGATACTGCTCAAATCAACTATGCCACAACCGAGAAGGACCTCCTTGCCGTCGTCTTCGCCTTTGACAAGTTCAAATCCTGTCTCGTAGGATCAAAGGTAATCGTTTATACTGACCATGCAGTGCTTAAATATCTTCTCGGCAAGAAGGATGCGAAACCACGCCTCATCCGATTGATCCTTCTCTTACAAGATTTTGATCTCGAAATACGAGATAGGAAGGGGTCCGAGAACATCGTTGCAGATCATCTCTCACGCATCATTGTAGAGGATGAGAGACCTATTGATGATTCCTTGAGAGACAACATCATATGCACACTCACTTCAGGTAACCCCGCTCCTTGGTATACTGATTTTGTTAATTTTCTTGTGAGCGGTGTACTACGCCCCGACCTTTCTTTTCATGAGCGCAGGAAGTTCTTTGCGGACGCCAAACATTACCATCGGGATGACCCAATTCTGTACAAGAGATGCGCGGACGGGGTCTTTAGAAGATGCATCCCCGAGGAAGAGGTAGAGAGTATCCTATTCCATTGTCATGGATCGGATTATGGAGGTCACTTCAGCAAGTCCAAAACTGCTTCAAAGGTACTACAAGCAGGTTTTTATTGGCCGAACCTCTTCAAGGATGCCCATAGGTACGTTTCCTCTTGTGATAGATGTCAAAGAACGGTAAATATAGGTAAGAGGAACGAGATGCCACAGAACTACATCCTTGAGGTAGAATTGTTTGATGTTTGGGTGTAGATTTCATGGGACCTTTCCCATCGTCGTGTGGCTATCAATATATTTTGGTAGGTGTAGATTATGTGTCTAAGTGGATAGAAGCCATAGCAACGCCAACTAATGACGCTAGGGTAGTGATAAAGTTCTTTAAGACGATCATATTCCCTCGTTTTGGAGTTCCTAGATTAGTCATTAGTGACAGAGGTTCACACTTCATTGCAAGACAATTCGAGTCCCTCCTTAAGCATTATGGCGTAAGACATAGGATAGCTACATCGTACCACCCAAAGACTAGCGGACGAGTAGAGGTTTCAAATAGGGAGATTAAGAGCATACTAGAGAAAACCGTGTCTAGGTCCCGTAGAGATTGGTCGATGAAATTAGATGATGCGTTATGGGCCTATAGGACTGCGTTTAAAACTCCCACTGGCATGACTCCTTTTCAGCTTGTTTATGGCAAGTCTTGCCACTTACCTGTCGAGCTAGAGCACCGCGCCTATTGGGCGACAAAGCTCCTTAACTTTGATCTTAAGAGTGCAGGTGAGAAACGACTTTTGCAGGTGAATGAGCTCGACGAGCTTCGTCTTGATGCATACGAGAACTCTAAGATCTACAAGGAGCGTGCTAAGAGATGGCATGATAAGAAGATCATACCTCATGACTTTGAGACAGGTGACTTGGTTCTACTATTTAATTCTCGTCTTAAGCTTTTCCCGGGCAAACTACGGTCCCGTTGGGCTGGTCCTTTTCAGGTAGGAGAGGTATTCCCACATGGAGCAGTAGAACATTGGAGCTAGACGAGTGGGACATTCAAAGCTAATGGACAACGGCTAAAGCTCTACCAAGCCGCTCAACCGATCGAAAGTGGAAACTCCATTTCCCTTTCCGATCCCCCCATCGCACACGCATGAGGAATGGAGACGCCAAAGCTTAAAGACGTTAAATAAGCGCTTTCTGGAAGGCAACCCAGCTGTTTGATTTTATTTTTTCTTAGTTTTTAGTTTGAGACTCGGTTATTCGTTTTCGATTTAAAAAAACAAAAAAAACACAAAAAACACAAAAAAAATATACCACCACAAACGTGCTTCACTTCCCTTACCCTCCATCAGAGCTTCACGTCGAGGACACCGTCAATTCAAGTCTGGGGGAGCAGCTCACGTTTGTCAGGTGGTTTCGTTTCACTTTCTTTTGACTTTTTAGTTTTTAGGTTATTTTTGCGATTTTTAGTTTGTTTTTGTTTTCATGAGTCCATCGGAGCTTCACGTCGAGGACGTCGTTCAATTCAAGTCTGGGGGAGCAGCTCACGTTTGTCAGGTGATATCGTCATTTTCTTTCATCTCCCCTTTGAATTTGTAGTTTTTAGGTTATTTTGTGGTTTTCAGTTGTTTTTGAGTCAGAGTCGTCCCAGGCACTTATCCGGTGCCACGTTTTGAGATGAACCCTGAACCTAGGATGCATAAGAAGTTGGCCTTTTCCGTGAGATTCTGCATGTTTGAGCTAGGTTTTCCCTAAGCGTTAGAGCTTATTAGTCGGCTGAAAAACAATAGGTCATAGTTCTCTCTATCCAGATGGTCACACTTCGTGTAGACGATGCTTTACTTCACTTTTCTATGAGGATTACTATATCGTATGAGATCGAGCTTATTTGCAGATTAAGAGCGCACACTAACACTCCGCTTTCGATAGAAATAATGCCTAAAACGCATGATCTAAAATCGATATGAGTGCATCGACCTTGATACTCGTTCGGTGGCTCGGGTCTAAGTGGTGGGTTGGCGATCATCTTTCTACGTCCTAAGGGCATGGCAAAAATAAAAGCCGCCTACTCCGCTGCACTCTTAAACGAGATGCATGAGTATACCGTCATTGGTAGTCTGGTCTAAGTAAAGACTGGATCCCTTCAAATCCGACGTCCTAGAAGCCTAGTGTGTATGCAAAGAAAAATAAAGAAAAAAGAAAAAAAATAATAATAAAAAAATAAGAAAATGGGAAACGAAAAAAGAAGTCATAAAAAGAAAATAAAAAGAGAAAGAAAAAGAAAAAAAAAGAATAAAGAAAGAAAGAAGCTCGGAAAAGAAACAAGTATCCTCGGTTGTTCTAGGTTTAGCATTGTTTGAAGTCTTGTTTGATGGAGAGAGTTACGGTGGCTTGTTTAGTTTTCCTTTGGTTTACTATCTCATGGGTAGCCTTGGTGAACCTAGGATGAAGACCAAAAACTTAATTAGGCCGAATTTGCTCTCGACGTGCTAGTTGATCGGTTAGGTTCGCTTTAGCGGTATTTCTAGGAGAAGAAGAATTCTCGGATTTTGTACACCCCACATTTTCCACGTTTACGTTTGCTTAGGGACAAGCAAACATTCAAGTCTGGGGGATTTTGATCATCTCGTTTTCATACGTATTTCTTGCACGATTTTAGAGATGTTTATGATATATATGTGTTGCTTTACGTACGATTCTGTATCCGTTTTACTTGTTTCGTGTTTTCATGTTCTTATAGGTTTTTATGCGTATTCGGTTCATTTTGGAGCTAAAGGACGTGCACGAGACAAAGTACCAGCATTGAGGATCATCACGGGACAAACGGGACGAGAATTGGCAAGGAATAGCCACTACCCGCGCGGTGAACGGAGATATCGGGATACAAACACGAGTAAATGAAGCAAAACTAAGAAAAACCACTCTCCTATCAGCTATGCATGGTCAGCATCCAAAGAATCATGAACCGGAGAAGAGAAATGGAAGCAATGGCCGCTTACAAAAAAATGGAAACTTTCGGTGGTTGGAGCAAAAAATGGAAAATTTCGGTTGCTAGAACAAAAGTAAGAAGATCACGGTTGGAACATGAAAAGGAAACATGTTTTATATAAAATAGGAGCAAGTTGCTAGAACAAAATGTAAACTTCCAACCGCCTACACAAAAATGGAAAGATTGCCGCCTACACTAGAATAGGAAACACCAACCGTCAAAGATAGAAAATGGAAATGGCTGATAGAAAAATTAATGGAAATGCAAGAACAAGAAAGAAGGCAGCAATAAAAAAAGAGGAAAATAAGGAAAAAGGGAAAGGAAATCGTTACCGCACAAGAGGAAAAGGAAATACAAGCTCATGAAGAAAATAGAAACCGAAAAAAATGGAAACTAGTGGAAAAGGAAATTTAGCAAAACAAGAACATGAACGTGTTGGCTACTTAAACCAAATGGAAATATGGTTAAAGAAGAGGAAGATGAGCTACATGGCTGAAAAATAAAGAGGAAACGTTGACAATTACACAAGAATGGAAAAACAAGAGATGGAAAAACTCGGAAAAGGAAAACTGCAACTGCTGTAAGAAATAGAAAATTCCAGTCACTAGAGAGGAAAGAAAGGGGACGGCCAAAGAGGAAAGATTAGAGGAAAGGAAAGAGGAGAAAGAGGGACAAAAGGGGAAAGCTTCAGTAGCCCAATTCGTACAGAAACGAAGAGAAAAAAAAAGACAGAGCACACGTAGAGAGAAGAGGAAGGTTCTTGCGAATGAGACTTACGAGGAGCATTGGAGATCAACTTCACACTTCGGTTTCATTTGGTTTTCATATTCCTTGGAACTTCTATTTCTTTTATGATTGTTTACGGACGCATGAGCGAGTAGTTTGTTTGTTCTAGGAGAAGGATTAGCCCATGGCTATCCCGAAACCACTTTTGATTTATCTTTGAATGTATCTTCCCATTTTCGTTTATCTATTCTTTATCTGAGTGCTTAAATGACTTGTGTTTACAAAGGCCACGTAGATGCATGTGTTAGGGGTTAGGAGAAGGACCGAAAGGAGAATTCTAGACCTAGAAGATCAGGTTTAGAACAACCGAGGTTAGGCCACGAAAGTAGGGTAGCAGCGGTTGAGGGTAAAACGGATGAATCACAGGTCTTATGGGTTTAGTTCAAGGTGTCAGCCACGAAAGTAGGGGATAACTTGAGACTAGATCACGTGTCTATGCCTCGAGAGAGGGTAGATATCATATCAGGATCGTCTGTCTTAGATAACTTGACTGGGATTGCATGATAGATAGATTGATTGTTGGTTTCGGTAGTCTTGTGGTGAAACCGGTTTCCTTGAACGTTTGTCTCATTCATCAGAACTAGTTTGTTTATTTTCTTTTAGTATTTCATTCTTCAAACCATATTTCGTTCGTTAGAAAGTTTGATTCACAATTAGTTCAAGAACCTGTTCAGGAACAAGCCCAACAAGGTATCCCAGTGCAGGTTGAACATGTTGCACAGGCTTCCTTGAGAAGGTCAACACGTTCTCATCGTGCACCTGAGAGACTCAATCTGATGGTGCAGGAGGACGTGATCGATCACAGAGATGACGATCCATTGACTTTCCAAGAAGCTATACAAGACCCTGATTCTGAGAAATGGTGGAAAGCAATGGAATCCAAGACGAAATCTATGAAGATCAACAAAGTATGGACTTTGGTTGATTCTTCACAGGCTTCCAGACCGATCGGTTGAAAATGGATTTACAAGAAGAAGATTGGAGCAGACGGGCAGGTATAGACCTATAAAGCTCGTCTAGTTGCCAAGGGGTATAGTCAACGAGAAGGGATTGACTATGAAGAAACATTCTCCCCCGTGGCAATGCTCAAATCAATTCGGATTATGCTTGCAATAGCAGCATTCTATTACTACGAGATTTGGCAAATGGACGTGAAAACGGTTTTCCTTAACGGATAGCTCCAGGAGGAGGTTTTCATAACTCAACCTGAGGGTTTCACGTCTCCAACTCAAGGTCATGTGGTATGCAAGCTTCAGAGGTCAATTTATGGACTCAAGCAAGCTTCTCGAACCTGGAACATTCACTTTAACAAGGCAGTTGAAGAGTTCAACTTTTTTAGATGCGATGAAGAACCTTGTGTGTACAAGAAGTTTAGTGGGAGCGCGGTTGTCTTCCTTGTGCTTTATGTGGATGACATATTGCTCATGGGGAATGACATTCCGACGTTGCAAGAGACGAAGTCATGGTTGTCTGATCAGTTCTCCATGAAGGATCTAGGAGAAGCAGCCTATATTCTGGGAATAAAGATCTATAGGGATAGATTAAAGAGGTTGTTTGGATTGTCACAATCCCAGTACATTGATAGTACCGTGAGACGATACAACATGGAAAGTTCCAAGAAGGGCTATCTACCGATAGGCACTGGAATTTCTCTTTCTAGGGAGGATTGTCCTAAGACCCCGGAAGAAAGAGAACGCATGAGTCGGCTTCCCTACGCTAGCGCAGTGGGAGCCATCATGTACTCCATGACGTGTACTAGGCCTGACGTAGCCTACGCACTAAGTGTAGTGAGTAGATATCAGGCAGATCCTGGTGAGGAACACTGGAAGGTTGTTAAGAACACCCTTATGTACTTGAGAAGAACTAAGGACCTGTTCCTCATTTATCGTTGTTCTAACTTGGAGTTAGAAGGATTCACTGATGCAAGTTTCTCGATGGACAAGGATGACAGTCGGTCCATTTCAGGCTATGTATTTTGTCTGAATGGAGGCGCAGTAAGTTGGAAAAGTTCCAAGTAGGCTACTATAGTCGATTCGGTGACTAAAGCATAATATATAGCGGCTTGCGAAGCAGCTAAAGAAGAGGTTTGGATGAGAAAGTTCATAGATGAACTTGGTGTGTACCTTCAATAAAGGAAGCCGTTCCTTTATTGTGTGATAACACCAGAGCTATTGCTCAGCCGAAGGAACCAATGTCTCATAAGAAATCGAAGCATGTTCTGCGGAAGTTTCTCCTGATACGAGAGATCATAACACGTGGGGACATGCACATCCAAAAGGTGGATGGAAAGGAAAACGCAGCAGATCCGTTCATGAAGGCGCTTGGGTCAAAGGAGTTTGACAAGCATAAACTGAGGATCGAATTGGAAGAGATGACTAACTCGCATTAGTTTATAGAAATGTAGTGAGTTGTAATTTAGACATCGATTTCTTTTTAATAATATATGGCATTATTTTCATTTGATAAATTTTTATAAGTGTGTGATAGAGTCCAAGATTAAATCTGTTATGATAGAGATCATAATAAAAAGAGTCAAGTTTTGGTATGATTTAATCTGAATTGTTCTTGTTCATAGGATCACTACACGGACTATAGTGATCCGGAAAGAACAACATGTATGTGATAAGTTTCTATGGTGATAGAAATCAATAGATCTCTTTTACTGAATCACATATATGAGTGATACACATGATGATGTGATCACTGAACTGACCTAAAGGGAGAAGTGCTTAATGATTAAATAACCCATGAACTGTCATTAAGATTTCTCCAGATAGTTAAATAGTTAGCTTTTCCTTAGAGTAAAGATGGAAGAAAATACTAACGTCAACTTCACCCTGGTTCGTTTTGGGTAATATTGTTACTCAAATGAATAAGGATGTTGCTTCACGCTATCCGGTCGTTGGGGAGTATTGCTAGACGCCAACCTTGATTAGTTAATTAGTGGAGACTAATTGGCTACCGGTTTAGTGATGAACCTACGAGGTCACACGCTTACGAGTGTCTCGAATATCTGCTTGTGATTGTTAGATGATGTCGGTTAATCTCAAGTAATAATTTACCTAGACTAACGCTTCCGCAAGAATACGGATCGTATAATACCACGGTCGAACACAAGGAATTGATGCAACTCTAAAGCTAGTAACTAATGAATAAGACGTGTGAAATCAATGAGTGAATGGGAATGCAAATGCAACTAAACTAAACTAATGAACGGAATGACTCAACGACTAAACACCATAGGTATCGAGACTTGCACAACGATATAACGAAGTTCTAACAAGATCATTGGTCTTAGATACTATCACGAGTTCATGGAATTCAAGCTCTTATATAGGAACTGACTGGCGTAGACTTGTCCACTATCTAGCATGTGTATACCAATCTTTCGATTGCGTATCTCACCTAGTAGATGCATTAAGACTGCTATCCTAATCCCTAGATTCAATCGATCGACCTGGCGTAGATTCTAAACAGATTAAATCCTAAATCATGGCTAGATTCCAAAGTCTAATCCCCTGGCATAGATTCATTAGACTTATATAATCATCCATTCGAGTGGCGTACAGGAATGAAATCATTAAACACAACCAATCAATCTGAAAACGATCAAATACCGAATTCATTTATTCAAGTGGTGTACAAGAACAAAGCGTTAAGAACCACCAAGCATTAAGAACATGACTTCGTTACATATTGGCAAAACTCTCTAACCCATGGCTGTGGATCTACTCGGACATGAACTCAGAAAACGAAACACAAAAGATAACTATATTCAACATTGATAAAGAATGAGATCCCTCCCTATTCATATACCGACGTCTTCAATAGCTCCTCCATGCTCCGGATTCCTCGTTACGTCCTTCTCCCTCTTTCTCTATCTCTTTGAATGTGTCCTCTGATCTCCCTTTCGTTTCCTTTTAAAGTACAGTTCGAATCCTAGCTCTAAAAGGTCTCTTTTCTCATTAATTGGCCATTCTAACATCAAGGAGTTTATTGAGAAAAAGGTGGACCCGAGCGTGCACAAGAGCAGCCCTGTCGTGCATGACCTATGCCCTATCATGCACCCTTATCTAGCCCGAGCGGGCACACATGCCCGAGCGTGTGGCTGGCCAGCCCGAGTCGGGTAAAGCTACGGCAAATTTTGGTAACAATTAGTGCCCGAGCAGGCACACCTTTGCCACCCGAGCGGGCACACCTTCCCGATCGTGTTCTTCATGTCCCCGAGTCGTGTAAAGCTACGGGGATCTTTAGACTCAATTTCTCAACTTGGGCCCGAGCGGGTCCTCTCCATGCCCGAGCGTGCAGGTCTTGTTTTGTTGTTTCCGCTCCTTTCGTTCGGTGTTTGAGTGTTCGCTTTCAATCTACGGCCTTACACAAGTTGTACCTTGTCATTCAATCACGTTTCTGGGGTTGAATTGCCATAATCTCTCGTGTTTCACTTCATGTCTTCGTTTTCTATACAAAACACGAAATGTAGATGAAGTCCTCGAATAAACTCGATAAATCGGTGAAATCTAAGAAATCTAATCCAAACTAGACCTAAGAATCATGTAAATACTACGACGGATTACGTGTTATCAAACTCCCCCAAACTTAACCTTTACTCGTCCTCGAGCAAATCTAGAGTCGAGTACAAGAAGAGTAAAACAACAATGGATACTAGCACAAATACCTCGAAGGATTAGCCATCATGCAAAACAACGCGTCACATGAACGCAAGCCTAAGCGTACCTAGTTCAGACTTCTATCAACCGAAAGTCACGAGCCATAGAATCCTACCAATGACCTAAGTTTATTTCATTCCCCTAAACAACGTCCAAGCAATCTCCATACCAATTCTCCTAAGCTTGAGATATCATTAAACTCGTAATCTCGTTCTTATTCTCTTTTTTCTTTTCTTTTTTTTCTCATTTTATAAATAGATCCACGCTTGGTTCCTAGGACGTCGAAGTCGAAGAGGCATGGCTTTCTACTTAGACCTAGGCTGCCTATGGCACACTCGTAAGGTCTCGTAACCTTAGCGGAGTGAAGAGGTGCGTCATTGAAGAACATTTTTTTCTCTTTTTTTTTTACCAAAGAATATGCATCACTCTAACCCTTAGGACGTAGAATAGTGCCTCAATCCACCACTTAGACTCGAACCATCGATCTCGATGTACTCATGTCAATGAAAACCTGAAATAGTTAGAAAACTTATCAAAGGAGAAAAAATTGACAGCAGAGTATAAGCGTGTGGAATCTAATGATTTATGAACGGTAAAATCTATCAAACAAGCAATGATCAATCGGTATACACGGAGATATGGATACTTGGTACTGAAACCTAGGAGGTGAATGCAACTATAGATCATGGTTTCAAGCAAAACTACTCAACTAATCGGTATCCAAAAGACTTCTAAGCAAACATAGACTATTTTTCACGATTTGACAAAGTCACACAATAATGACTAAAGCTCGAAAATTCATGCTAGGTATCCATCCGTTTATTCCTAAAAACAAAAAATCAACATCTAATCCTAATCATCTAATCCTAATCACATGTATGATACTCGACGAGTACTCCCCCGAGACTTGAATGAAACACCGTCCCGGTGTTCAAGACCTAAGAGAATCTCGCATACCAAAAACACGGGAAAATAATAGTTGGAACGTGTGCACCTTGTGTATCTTGCAATCCCGAGTTGGTGATGCGACCGAACGTTGTATACGTCTCCTCCTCAAGGATGATATCGACGTTGAAAAACCTGTAAAAAAGAATCACACAATCCAAAAGAAGGAATACTATCCACCGAGTACATCAATGTGAAAAGAAAAAGAATAGGTCCGAAAACGAAATAAAAGGAAAATGCAAAAGTCGGGTTGCCTCCCGATAAGCGCTTGTTTAAGGTCGCGAGCTTGACCGAATGCTACTCATTAGGTGGACGTCCTCGACATCGTCGTGTGCGTAGCGTGTCGCGTGCAATATGTGCTCGATAGGGTGTAGCACACGGATCAGTCGAGTTCCTTGCACGATCAGTCATGTCTTCCCTATGATTGGTCATGATATTTTCTATGTTGGGGGCTAGATCGTGCTGTCCAAAAATTCTGGTCAAGCTGTCCATAAGTCCGGTTGTGCACTCCATGAAACCGGTTTGGCGTTCGTCGTTTGTTTCCTTCAGCATCTCCAGAGATTTTTGGTGCGTGAGTCTTTGTGGAGAAGACTTCATCTTCACCTTGGATGCCTCGTCAAAGCTCCAATTGTGTGCTGGACGTTTAGTACAGCTTCTCGGCATCTAGGGATCGTTTATGTACTGATTTGCACCGCATTTAGCTCGTGTTGTGCGGAAGTCTCGGTCGGGGGATTCCTCCTTCTTTTCATTGTCAAGCAGCTCATTTGGTACCTTGTATGATTCTTCTCCAGCTGCTATGAAATTCATATCTAGGGAATCCGTATTCTGAAATTCCTCACAAACTTCCTCGGCTAAATTCTCAAAGATGCCGTCGGGGAACACAAAATCGATAACGCACGGCTGCTCAAGTGTGTCCGTTAAGCTGAACTCTACTTCCATCTCGGGTTTCTTCATATGCTTATCAATGTCTGTAGCCTTATCCGCTGCCATGTTAGATTCATCTCCTTTTTCAAATATTGAGGGATTTGGCTGATCTACCATCTTCATGCGTTGACGTTGTGGAATTGGCAATGGAGGTGGCCTCGGATCTGGTTTTACGTACTTTGTCTCCTCTTCCTCCTCAAGCTTCTCCTTAAGCTCCTTGACAGCCGTTTCCACTACTGTGATAGATGCTTTACCCCTTTCAGACATTGGAGTAGGCTGATCCACCGTCTTACAATCCCTTAGGCAAATTTCATCGACATGCTCACGAGGATTTTCTTCTGGTCGCCCCGGTAGAACTCCTTGCCGTTGAGAGGAGTTCGCAGCGAGTTGTGCAACTTGAGTCTCCAGTTGTCTAATATGAGTTAAAAAAACTCTCTAACTGCTTCTGGGTGTTCTCTTGATTCCTCACCAAGTTACTCTGACTTTGTTGAATTTCCGTAATCGTATTAGCTTGAGTCTCTTGGATTTGGAGGATACGAGTTAATAAGGCGTTGAAATCAGGGGTTGCATCGGATTGGTTTGGCTGTGATTGCGATGCACGTGGTTGTAAGTTCCCCGATGAACGTTGTGCATTCAACATACCATCGGTGTTCCTCTACGGGAAATTTGCGTGATCGCTCCATCCATGATTGTATGTATTCTCGAAAGACTGATTGTAACTCTCGTAGATCTGTTCTTCATACCCCCAAACTTCTTGTTCCCATGATTGCTCCGAGTAATGTGGATGATATGAGTTAGACAATATATGACGAAGTTCGGCAAGTTGATCTTTTACTCCAGCTATATTGGCATACAAAGAGTTGATGTTGTTCATGTTACCTCGCAAAATAAAGAATACAAAATTCGATTAAGCTCTGGAAGGTAAAAAGAAATTGACTCAATAAGAAAGAAAAAAAACAAAAGCAAAAATACGAAAAACAAATAAAGACTCCGGAAAGGACTATGTCTTAGTTCAAAAATATCCTAACTCTTAAGCCGTAATCAATTCCCCGGCAACGGCGCCAAAAAACTTGATATCGGTTAATCTCAAGTAATAATTTACCTAGACTAACGCTTCCGCAAGAATACGAATCGTATAATACCAGGGTCGAACACAAGGAATTGATGCAACTCTAAAGCTAGTAACTAATGAATAAGACGTGTGAAATCAATGAGTGAATGGGAATGCGAATGCAACTAAACTAAACTAATAAACGAAATGACTCAACGACTAAACACCATAGGTATCGAGAGTTGCACAACGATGCAACGAAGTTCTAACAAGATCATTGGTCTTAGATACTATCACGAGTTCAGGGAATTCAAGCTCTTATATAGGAACTG
>CM071874.1:9297396-9327347 GCA_036759665.1 Gynandropsis gynandra
TTCTATAATCATCCATTCGAGTGGCGTACAGGAATGAAAGCATTAAACACAACCAATCAATCTGAAAACGATCAAATACCGAATTCATTCATTCAAGTGGCGTACAAGAACAAAAGCGTTAAGAACCACCAAGCATTAAGAACATGACTTCGTTACATATTGGCAAAACTCTCTAACCCATGGCTGTAGATCTACTCGGACATGAACTCAGAAAACGAAACACAAAAGATAACTATATTCAACATTGATAAAGAATGAGATCCCTCCCTATTCATATACCGACATCTTCAATAGCTCCTCCATGCTCCGGATTCCTCATTCCGTCCTTCTCCCTCTTCCTCTATCTCTCTGAATGTGTCCTCTGATCTCCCTTTCGTTTCCTTTTAAAGTCCAATTCGAATCCTAGCTCTAAAAGGTCTTTTTTCTCATTAATTGGCCGTTCTAAAATCAAGGAGTTTGTTGAGAAAAAGGTGGACCCGAGCGGGCACAAGAGCAGCCCTATCGTGCATGACCTATGCCCGATCGTGCACCCTTATCTAGCCCGAGCGGGCACACATGCCCGAGCGTGTGGCTGGCCAGCCCAAGTCGTGTAAAGCTACGGCGAATTTTGGTAACAATTAGTGCCCAAACGGGCACACCTTTGCCACCCGAGCAAGCACACCTTCCCGATTGTGTTCTTCATGTCCCCGAGTCGTGTAAAGCTACGGGGATCTTTAGACTCAATTTCTTAACTTGTGCCCGAGCGGGTCCTCTCCATGCCCAAACGTGCAGGTCTTGTTTTGCTGTTTCCGCTCCTTTCGCTCGGTGTTTGAGTCTTCGCTTTCAATCCGCGGCCTTACACAAGTTGTACCTTGTCATTCAATCACGTTTCCGGTGTTGAATTGTCGTAATCTCTCGTGTTTCGCTTCATGTCTTCGTTTCCTATACAAAACACGAAATGTAGATGAAGTCCTCGAATTCGATTGGGATACGGCCGGAGACAACGATGCTAACGACGATAATGATTCCCAATTTCCACCTACTAATTTGTAAACGTTTTTTGTAATTTAAATATTATTGTATAAACGTTTTGTAAATATTATTGTATAATATTTTGTAATTTAAATATTATTGTATAAACGTTTTTTTATTTTCAATTTTTTTTTTAAAATTTTTCGTTTAATTTTTTTTTTAAAAAAAAAAATTCCGGACGGCATCATGCCGTCCGGAAAAGTTTATAAAAAAAAAAATTCCCGACTGAATATTGCCGTCGGGAAATTTCCCGCAGGGCTTCTGCCGGCCCGGAAATGTTTCAGTCTGCAATTGCGGACGGTTTACCGACTGGAGATGATTGCCGACGCTCATTTGCGGACGGCTCGTGCCAGTCCCGAATCAGTCCCTAAATGCCTTTCCAGACGGATTAGGGACTGATTCTTCAGTCCCTAATCTGTGTATTTCTTGTAGTGGAATAAACTCGATAAATCAGTGAAATCTAATAAATCTAATCAAAACTAGACCTTAAACATGACTAGATCTCATATTCGGGTTGATAAAACACGCTTCCGCACCCCAAATCAACCCAACACCTATCCGGGATGATGATTCGGACGGTGTAAACATGAGGCATTTCAAGAGGTTTTGGAGAATGGATCATTTTGTCTTCTTCATCGTCGACGATGTTGTCTAGGTCTTCGAGGATCTTTCGCCACTGTTGCCTAACCAGCCGCATCTCCTCGACCAACAAACCTACCTCCATAGATCGCACAATGCATCCATCTTAAAAATCGTTGGGTTTGGGGCCTACTATAGAGAGGAAGAGAAATCGAGGCTAAATAGAGAAAGAGAGATAGCTTGAGGAATTTTATCAAATATGGGTTGGGCCTAACTAATTCCAAAAGCTAGTTCAAGTGTTTAGGGTTGTCCAACACCATATATACAAGTCCCGAAGTTCATGTCCTAGCCGATGTATGACAACTTATCATAACACTCCCCCTCACGCCCAGGCTCGATCCTGGAGCGTGGACATCGCAATCGGGAACCCAACATCGGTATATTCAAATCGGGACGAACCGGGCTCTGATACCATGTCAAATATGGACTAGGCCTAACTAATCCCAAAAGCTACCTCAAGAATTAGCGTTGTCCAACACCATAATATACAAGTCTCAAAGTTCATGTCCTATCCGATGTAGAACAACTTATCATAACAAATTTGGGACCTTCGGAGAGAAGGAACGATGTTTGAATTCGATAAGTGCAGGAAGCAATTGAAATTTACCTGTGGAAGGAAAACTTATAAACCACGAATTGCTTATTTTTAAATAAAAAAATTGTTGAGGTGAAGAGAAGGCTGCTTTTGCAATACGTATAATTTATTTCTTAAATGCTCTTTTATTCTGTTTGAAATAAAAAATTAATTACTATCGCTATAAGCAAAATATATACAAACAAAATACATAACTAAAATGTAAAAGATATACGAAAAAATAGAAGTAAAAAAACACAAAAACTATTTTATGAAAGAATTTTTCCGTTAAGCCATTGATACATGATTTAAAATGCAATGTAAATAAGGCAATTCTTAATACTTTGAATTGGATTAAAATTAAATTTGTAAAAAGATTTTTGTTAATTATTAAGAGGTATATTAATATTTTCGAGATTATGAGTTGTATTTTTATCATATGATAATAAACGGAATGAAACATATATTTTGTTGATTTTTAAAGTTTATGTAAGACTAGTGAAGGCAAATGATAATAAACAGAATCAAACAGATATTTTGTGTTTTATCATGGTAATAAAGTCTAAGATCATTCTAAGGGTTTAAGGTTCATTTAGTTTCTACAAATATGATGATCATCGACGATGATGGTGAAGATGAAGACGACCATGACAATCCTTAAGATGTAAGATGTTGTGGTTCATTTTCATTTTTGTTTTTTTTTAACTTTGTTTTTGCGTTTCTACGCAACATATTGAAGAATACCCATGCCTAGTACATAAGATGGTGACTCGATTTGGATTATTGTTGATCATACGTCAAAATATATTGACGAAAAATGATTCATAATCTTTTATTCTAACGGTTAAATATATAATCGTTTCTTAAATTTTGAGGTGCAATGGAGTTACAATAGACCGTATCTCAAGTTGTTCCTTATACTCGGCTTTGTGAGCCACACGAATTTAGCTCCAATCAATGGAGACAAAACCACCCGATGAATCTGACTCGGTCGCAAACCAATGAGTTATTGTTGTATATCTACTTGAATGATGAGTTATCCAATTATGTTGACACTCTACTGCTTCGACTCAGTTTTTTGAGATCTTCCCCAAAATATTGAGAAGAAGAAGTTTGATGTTTTCTTCCAAGATGGACGTTTATGATTTTCACGCTCCAATTTGAGAGGAATATTAGGAGATATGTTAATATCTTTGAGATGATGATTTGTTAATATGTTGAAGATATCATGAGTTTGTTAACATCTTACATAAATTTTGAGTTTGTTGAATTGTAAAGCTTTATAAGACTGATGAAGACCTTTGAGAATAAAAATGAAGCACATCTTCTGTGATTTATCTTAGTATTAAAGTCTAAAATCCTTTTTGGGGTTTGAGGTTCAATTAGTTTCCGCAAATAAGATGATTATCGAAAATGATGGTACATATGAAGATGACTATGGCAATCTTTAAGAAGGAGGATATCATTATTCATTTTTTTTGCGTTTGTTTTGTTAACCCTTTCTATGTGTGTCTATGCAGTTGGTCCCATGTATGGATATATATGCATAAGATGATGACTCGAATTAGATTACCGATGATCATGTATCATGATATATTGATGTAGGCTCACGATTGAGTGTATAGTCGATGACTCAAATAGTTGAGTATATAATTGTTTTTACTCAAATTAGATTACTGATGATCTCGTTTTTCTTATACTTGGTTGTGTGAGCCACAATCCAACTCTAACCTATGAAAAAAAATAATCCTCCTGATGAATCTAACTCAAGCTTTCCACATCTAAATCCTCTAAGAGATTACTTTCAATTGCCATTAAAACTAATCAGTTCAACCTTTCTTGTGATATAGTGGGTTCGCAAATACGACTTCAATAATTTGAGCTTCGAAAAGTTTCTTTCTGCAGAAACAACGGTAATTGGAATAGTCAATAAGATTCTATACGCAATTATTGCATATGAAAAACAATTATACCGTTTCAATAATTCTAATAAAGTAATTATTCCTATATTCTCATTTGGTAATAAAGCAATTGTTCCTATCTTTTTGATAATTTTGTATAAAGATTTTCTTAGATTTTTTCAGATTTTTATTTTATTGATAATTTGTTAATTTAAAGTTCTTCTAAATATTAATTACTTTCTTTTGAAAATAATGGCTTCTAGACTTTATTCGAATGCTCTTGTGGTACATGGACTGAGCCGTTTCTGTTAGAAATATTAAGATTTTGTTAATAGATCAGAGATATTTGAATTTATTAATATCTAGATATTTAAAACATGTTTGGTTGAGTTATAAAATTTGTATGAAACTATGGAACGCAAACGACAATAAACAGAACAACACACATTTTGTGTTGTATATCGTTAACTAGAACTTCTTTCTAAAATTTGAAAAACATCGAACATTTTTCATTTTTTAGAAAGATTATATTACATTGAAATTTAGGGGTGTAAAATGAGTTGTTGGCTCGCGAGCCAGCTCTAGCTCGGACCATATTTAAGCGAGCCGAGCTGGAAATTTTCTAGTTCATTTAAAAAACGAGCTGACGAGCTGAACCCAAAACGAGTCCGAGTTTAGACGAGCTGGCTTGCGAGCTGACGAGTTGGCTCACGAGCTGAAAAAAATCATATACAAAAATAACATATTTTCTTTTTTTGTATATCATATATAATATTGCATTTAATAAAACATAATATATTGTTCAAATATAGTATACTATTACAATGTACTTTTTCTTTGTTTCTAATAATTGATATAACATAATAAAAAAACAATTTAGTAAAGTTATAAGCGGTCGAATTTAATACAATGATATTTTATACTTTTTTATTCGAGAATGTTATTTTTTATTTAGTATAATGATATTTTATAACATTATATTTGAATTAATGTTTTCATATTTTTTATATTTTATTTGGTTATATTTATCATATATGATATTACAACTAATTCAAAATAATTAAATAGTTTGGCTCGCGAACCAACTCGTTTTTTGACGAGTTAGAGACGAGCCGAGCTAAACAGGGATTTTCAGCTCGTTTAAAAAACGAGTCGAGCTGAACCAACTCGTTTTTCGACGAGAGTTGAGCCGAGTCGAGCCAGCTCATTTTAAACCCTATTGAAATTGCATTATGCATTTATTTCAGGTTGTAAATTACATTAGATGTAGTCTCTATTTTAAATTGTGTATGGATATAAATGTAGTTTTTGTAGCGTTTTTACATAATGGAATGCCTTGTGAAGAGTGGTGAAATATTTAAAGCTCGCCTTAGACAATTGCCCAGAAGACGCGTGAAAACATTTTCCATTTGACGAGAGAGAGAGAGAGGGAGAGGGAGAGAGAGGGAGAGATGGGGATTAGGTTCGTATTGATGGTGAACAAGCAAGGCCAAACGCGCCTCGCTCAGTACTACGAATGGCTCACTCTCGAGGAACGCCGCGCTCTCGAAGGCGAGATCGTCCGCAAATGCCTCGCCCGCAACGAGCAACAGGTTCCGATTTGGCCCTTTGTTTGCCATCTCTCCATTCGTTGATCTTCTTCTTTTGAATTTTGGCCTATGATCACTCTCGATTCTAATCGGATCTCGTTACCAAAGTCAAATCGAAATCGGCCTTTGATTTTTGCTCGACTTTAATTTTTCCTATTATTCGAACATAGATCCGTTCTCGATATGTTTTGCTTCTTGATGTGCATTGCGTGGTTAAGATTTTTGAGCTGTTCTTAGAGTTTCTAGGTTCGATTAATTAATCGTTCTATTTCCTTCTGGCAATGATCTCGTATGGCTCCTTGTTCATATTTTCTAGGTTTAGATGATCATAACTTTATCATTCCGTTCTTCTTTCATTACCCAACTTAATCTTTTGTACATGTTAAGCTGACAGTGTTCATTTGTTGAGCATCGCAACTACAAAATCGTCTACAGGCGTTATGCATCTTTGTTTTTCCTCGTCGGGGTCGATGATGAAGAAGTAAGTTATCCCATTTCTTTTCTTGGCTCTTTAACATCATGTTTCTGCTAACCTTCCTTCAATGAGCTGTAGAAATATACTTAAATCGAAAGTAATGTGATTGATTATATGATATTAGTTCTTCCAATTAGTTCTCTCAGTAATCAATTAGGGAATCTTTGGATTTGTTTTTCAATCGTGTTTTCATTTGTATGGTCGCAGAACGAGCTAGCAATTCTGGAGTTCATACATCTTTTGGTCGAGACCATGGACAGGCACTTTGGCAATGTGGTAAGCTTTCTCACACAGATGTCTTAAACTGGGATACACTTTCTCATTGCCTGATCTTGTTGTGATCTTAACAACACAAAACCCGTACTCGAAACACACTGCAAACGAGATTTAACAAGGTCTGGTTTTTCTTTTTGTGCCTGCGTCCTCGAACACCCAGTTTCTATTCTCAGCATTTACAATACAAGTGTATATACAGCCGCTAAGGCCTTAACCTCACGACCTTGGTTTTTCTTTCTCAACACATTATCGCTAGTGCTTAGCCGTCTTCTCAATGATATGCACTCTGATTATTTTGATTAGCCATGTAAAACTCAGCTTTTAAATGATCACATTGAATATTTTCACAATATTTAGACTATCATTTTCCTTCAAAATTCCAAACCCTGCAAGTTTTGCAAGCACTAACATGAATAATCATAAATGTATGGAAACCGTGTTGAACGTTTTTTTTGTTTTGGCTTTTGCAATTACACAGTGTGAACTCGACATCATGTTTCACTTGGAGAAGGCTCATTTCATGCTCGAGGAAATGGTAATGAACGGTTGCGTTGTCGAGACTAGCAAGTCCAACATTCTGTCACCAATACAACTGATGGACAAAACCTCTTGAAGAAAATATAAGAAATCAGGTTCCATTTTCAGAACATTGTTTTTCTTTTCAATGTGTGTACCGTAGGAACTTGTTGTATATCGACTCTGCAACAGAAAGAATGGTAGGGTGAGAAGGATTCGGAACCACCCAATCCAACCCAACAATGCAAAATATTAGGGTTGGTCATTTGATTTATATATATATATATATATATATATATAATTGATCAGAATGCTGAAAAACTTTAAACTCCTAAGAAAACACGATAAACAAATGAATCATATAGTATATGATTCACGGCTGATTATGTCATACATGATCCTATCCAACGCTGAGTCTCGATCCGTCACAAAATTTGCAACAAAAAAATGCCATCGAGTGTTCTGATTTTGTCGGATTCACAACCTTATTTGCCTGATATAAATTAAAAAATATATATATATTAAAATTCATAGTTTTCGTTGTGTATAAGTAATCTTACTTTTACTGATTTCATTCGAATATTGACAAAGAAGACAGCTCTGAAGGAACCGAACCAACATGACCCCACGTTTTAGTTTTATTTAATTTGAAGCAAAGTCTGTCCTTTTATCATTTGTTGATATTTCTTTTTTCATTAACAAGAAACTATGTTGATCTTTATCCAATACAACTTCTATGATCCAAAACTAGTTAATATTAATTTTAAATGTTAAATGTTTATCTTATTTAGAATGATACGAGTTCGAAATGATAAAAGATGTTTCGTATCACCAATAAAACTATTTAATGTCATTACTCATCATTATTATTGGGATCTTTAAATTAAATATCAATTTTGAGACTTAGGTTTTCTTTCTTGAATAAATAGTGGGAAAGAAGAGGGAGGAAAATGCTGATGGTGAGAAAGGAAGATAGAGAATAGATACATTTTGTATTTTGGTGAAATTAATGGTATACCTTTATTGATTATTTCACATACATATATACAAGAGTTATATATCTAATATAATACATTGAAATACATGAAAATAAAAATACAAAATAACAAGAAGAAAAAATACAAAGAAAAGAAAAGATATGTTTAACACTCCACTCAAGATGAGAACTATGAATTGTATGCTCCTATTTTGGAGAATAAGAGAGTAAATTGAAAAATTGATAACGGTTTAGTTAAAAAATCTGCAATTTGATTATCCATTTTTACATGCATTGTTTAAAAGAAATCAAATTCTAGTTTTTCTCTAACAAAGTGACAATCTATTTCAATATTGTATATGTTCATGATTAACCGGATTAATAGCAATGTGAATAGCAGCTATGTTGTCACAAAAAAGTAAGGTTGGTTGAAGAAAAGGAATACAAAGTTCTGATAATAAGGAGACTAACCATGCCAACTCACACATTGCCTTCGCTATTGCCCTATATTCAACCTCAGCGCTGCTTCAGGGAATTGTTATCTGCGTCTTTGACTTCCACTGGATTAGAGCAGAGCAATGAAAATACAAGAAAAAATAAAATAACGACATGAATCCAAGCAAGATGCCCAATTCGCATTCACAAAGGCATAAAGTTTCAAAGTGTTGTTGAATGAGTAAAATAAACCCTCACCTAGAGCACTTTTCAAGTATCTCAATATCTTAAGTTCCTAACGCTCCTTAGAAGTGAGTTTCAATAGGACAATTCATGTATTGACTAAGTTTATTTACAACAAAGGAAATATCACATCGAGTTATCGTTAAATAGATAAGATTACCAATGAGTTTCTTGTAATATTTAGGGTCTTTAGAATTTCTCTATTTGGTTTGGAGAATTTTGAATTTACCTCCATTGGTAATTGAAGAGACTTATAACAACCAAGCATCTCAAAATTGGTAAGTAACTCTAGAGTAAATTTTCATTGACTTATTGACATACCGAAAAAAGATCGTAGAATTTCTAGTCCTATGAAATAAGTCATTGGGCTTAATATGAAAAAACAGTCTTTCATTTAGTTTCACAGAATCAATTATAGATTCTAAGTTGCTAAATATAAAAAATATCATCAACGTAGACTAACAAAGCAACAAAACAAACGCCAAAATGTTTTAAAAAGATAGAATGATCAAAGAAGATTTAATGAAACCTGAATCAAGAAGAATTGTTGAAAAATTTTGGTTCCATTGCCTAGAATTTTGTTTAAGCCCATATATTGATTTTCTATGTTTACATACAACATTATTAGGAAAATTATCTTCGTGTTTAGGTTGATATCCTTTAGGTAATGACATACATATTTTCATTCAAATCTCCATATAGAAAAGCATTACTAATGTCTAATTGAGAAATAAATCGATTACAAGATGCAACTAAAGCTAGAAGAAGACGTATTGTAACCATTTTAGCGACTGGACTAAACGTATCAACGTAATCTATTCATTCTTTCTGTGTATAGCCCTTAGCTACTAATCTAGCTTTGTATCTATTGATTGTTCAATCAGAATTATACTTAATTTATACACCCATTCACACCATACTGCATGTTTTTCTATAGACAAAGAACAAATGGTCCAAGTATCATTATGCAACAATGCATCAAACTCTTGTGACATTGCTAAGGACCACTCACGAGATTTACTGACAGCTAGAAATGACTTTCGTTTAGATTGTAAAGAAATCTACAATGCAAAAAATCTATCAGAATTAGCAAGATTTATATAAGACAAAAAAGAGGGAATAAGATATGGAGTAGTTTTAGTGATAGGAAAGAAATTAGATAAGAGTGTATAGCAATGAAAGTCATGGAGATAATGATGCAATTTAGATTGTCATTTGAATGTTTTAATATTTTCAGTATTAATAATGAACTTGGACTGATATGAAATAGGTAGAAAAATAGAAGAAGTATTGCTAGAAGAAGAGATAAAAGTAAAATCAGAAACCGAGAGAGGTAATATAGAGTTGGAAAACTATTCATATATCGAAAAATACAATAAATCAATAAATGGAAAATTTTAAATAAAAAACAATGTTTCTAGAGATGTATATTTTACTATTATTGAAATCTAAAACTTTATAGCCTTTATATCTAGAAGGATACCCTAAGAAAACACATGACAATGTTCTTGATGTAAATTTATGTTGATTATTATCATTTGTGGATACATAACACAAATAGTCAAAGACTTTTAGATGTAAAAATTCTGGTATTTTTCCATTTAAAAACTCAAAACGTGATTTATTATATAAAATTAGTGTTGGAGTTCTATTGATGAGGTAATTTGCAGTTGAAATGCAATATGTCCAATATACTATATGTATATTCGATTGAAAAAGAAGATATCTAGCTATATTCAACAAATATTGGTGCTTCTGTTCCTCAATAGAATTCTGTTGTGGAGTATAATGCAAAAAAAAAAAGGAAGTGTAAAATGTTTTATACTGTAAAAGAGATGTGAATTTTAATTTTAGTGCATTGTGAGTTCTAATTGATCTAACACTCAAATGATATTGTGTTTCAATCATGTTTAAAAATTTTGGAAAAACCGTTGAAAGTTCAGATTTAGTAACTAAAAAATAACCCCAAGTAACTTTTGAAAAATCATCCACAATAGTTAAAAATATATTTATAACTTTCAACAAATTCAATGTGAAAATGTCCTCAAATATCCGAGTGAATTAATTCAAAAGAAGTTGATGATCTATGATTATGTGAAACAAAAAGAAGTCTAAATTGTTTTGCTAAGGGACAAATTGGATATGAAGTTGAATCAGAGCATATAGAAATTGTTAGATTTTGAAAAATATAAAGAGAGTTTGAAAGACTATCCTTTTCAATCGTCAAGGTGTGAGAAGGATTCTGTATTTCACAAAAGTTTAGTAAATGATAGAATTAAATTCGAATTAAGTCAAATGACCAATACTCAACAAATTGATTTTAAAGGAGGGAATATATAACACATAAGTCAAGGTGATGTTTTCATTTAAAATGATCGTTCCTATATGACAAACAGATATATCCAAACCATTTGGTAATGTAACATTAGTATTCTTGGCAATAGAAACATGAAAGAAAAAAACAGATTGTTACATACATGGAACTAGTCCCAGTGTCTATAATCCACGAAAAATCAAGCAATTGCAAACAATTATTCACAGAAATTGATAAAACAATGAGAGATAAAGGACTTACCAATATTTTTATTATTTGTAGGAGTTGATGTAGAATTTTATTATATACTAGAATTGTATAGAAGAGTATTAAATATTGCACAACATGCTGAAGTTGCAAAGATTGCATAGCTCATTGGTTAGTAAAAAATGAAATTCGCACTGGGAAAAATTGTTGGAAGGACCATTATCAAAAATTGCAGAATTATTTCGAGGATATGCAGAGTTATAATTTGAGATTTTGGCCGATGGATGTTAAGGTTGGGTGTAAATGAAGGAGATTTCTTAAAACCAAGTGGATGGCCATATAGTTTAACATTTTATGATAATGTGACTTGAAATACCACAATGAGAACATATTGGTTTGGGTCTTGGATTATCAAAAAAATGATTATATATTCAAGGTCTAAAAGAGGAGTATGAGTTATATGGTTGTGTAAAGGAAAGTTGTTTAGGTTGAGAAGATGTAGCTTGAAAAACTACTGCATCAGGAATGAAGTAAATTTGTATATATTGGTTATCTTGTACAGCCAAATTAAAAGCTTTATACACACTAGGAAGAGAACCCATAAGCAAGACTTGACGCCTAATTAACGCAAAATAGTCATTTAAACACCATCAAGAACTGAAGAAGGCATTTTCTGTCATCTTTTGTGAAACTTTTTCAATAAGATTACATTCACAATTGAAGCAAGTACATGTTGGAAAATCTTCAAGGTTACGCAATTCTTGCCACAAAGTAATAAATTTTGTATAGTAAGAGTCGAGAGCCAAAGAACCTCGTTTTAAAATTTAAAGATCTTGTTCAATTCCAAATATTCTTGGCATATTTGTCTGACTAAAACATTCTGATAAGTATTAGGGTTATTTACGTTAAGGGTAGTTATGTCATTATGTAATTTCGTATTAGGGTTTTCTAATGTATATTTATACTATGGCGGGTTTTCTAATGTATATTTATACTATGGCATGTGCCTAATAATACATAAGAGAGATTATTTTTCTTGGCATGGTATCAGAGCAATTGCGCGTAGCCGTCGAACGTGTGCCAATTTCTCTTCTTTAGCCGCCGCCATCGGCCTCTTTGTTTGCATCGTCGCTTTCTTTAGCCGCCGCCGTCGGCCTTTGACTGTCGCCCTTAGCCATCGGATTTCATGGCTCCCACTGATGCGAATACTAGTGGAAACACCCAGCAGCCGTCTGCATTTCAGGCCGGAGCTTTCTTGCCGCGTGACGCCCAGCAGCCGTCCGCATTTTAGACCGGTGCTCCCTTTCCGCGTGACGCCCAGCAGCCATCCGCGTTTCAGGCTGGAGCACCCTTGCCACGTAACGCCCAGCAGCCATACGCGTCCGCGTTTCATCCTGTTCCGCGCGATGAAGCCGTTCGCCGCGCCTCTTGCAATGTCGGTTCCCCCTATTACATGCATCCATCAGAGGGTCTGGGGACTGTGATAACATCGGTTCAACTTCGTGGTGATGCTAACTACGAAGAATTGGCCAAACACATTAGACATGCTCTTCGCACGAAGAGGAAGCTCGGGTTTCTCGACGATACGATTGTTGCGCCGTCTTCGGATTCCCCTGACCATGAAGAATGACATCTTGTCAATTCCATGTTGATCGAATGGTTGTTCAATACCATCAATCCGCAACTGTGCACCAACATCTCCATTGTAGACGACGTGAGGACGCTTTGGGAGGATCTTCGCCAACAGTTCTCCACCGGGAATGCCGCACGTGTTCATCAGATTCATGCGGAGCTTGCTCATTGCTCACAACAAAATCAAAGTGTTCAAGTCTTCTTTGGTAGGTTGCAGAAGCTTTGGGAGGAGTTGGACACATATCAACCTATTCGTACATGTGGTTGTGGTACGTCACACGTGGTTGTTCTTAATACCGAGCTCGTTCGCGATCCTGAAGAGGAGAAGATTCATCAATTCCTCATGGGACTTGATGATGCCGTTTCCGGCACTGTTAGGTCGCAAGTCATTGGATCCGACCCACTTTCGAGCCTCAATCAAGTTCATTACAAAGTTATGCATGAAGAACGTCACCGGCCGATTGTCCGTGGCCGAGATGACCGTGGAGCGGTTGTGGGGTTTTCCGCGACGTCCTCTTTGCCAGTTCCCTTGCCCGCCTCTTCGACTTCGGTGCGAGACAAGACCATCGTTTGTTCTCATTGTCACAAACCCGGTCATGATGTCTCCACTTGCTATCTTATCATCGGCTATCTGGAAGGCCCTAAGAGGAACACTCGCTCCCGGCAGCCCGATCGTTCTAATTGTGGTGGACGCCCTCCTCATGTACATGCGAATGCGGCTCGTGTCACCGAAGCAGCTACTGATTCTAGGTCTGATCATGATCTCGATCGCAGTGCTATGCCAGGTTTCAATGATGAGCAATGGTCTACATTGCTGATGTTGCTCAAGCTGAAACCACACGGGCCTGATGACACCCAATCCAATAAGACAGATTACACTGAATATATTTTGGACTCAGGCACATCTCATCATTTGATGGGAAATTTACATTTGGTCATTGTTTCGCCAATCACTCCATGTCCCATTGATTTTCCTAATGGTGATTGTACTGTGGCTACTCATACAGGTGACTTGTTGTTGGGAAGCTCGTTTTTTCTTCATCATGTGCTTTATGTGCCATCACTTACATGCAACTTGATCTCCATATCTCATTTGCTGGAAAGTAATGATTGCATTGTGATGTTTACTAATTGCTTTGTGTGATTCAGGACCATATCGCGAGGACCCTGATGGGAGTGGGTGAAGAATGCAATGGGGTTTACAAGCTTCGGGGAACAGTTGGACCTAGAGCCTTTCATGCAAGTACGCTGGTTTCTCAAGATTTGTGGCATCATCGGCTTGGACACGCGTCTGATAAGGTTTTAGATTTGTTGCCTAAGGATTTTGGCGTTTCAAAACAGAAAGAGAATAAGGCTCCTTGCGATATTTGTTTTCGAGCCAAACAAACACGTGCTATGTTATCTTCTAGTGAGTCCAATATTACATTTTGCTTTGATTTAATACATTATGATATTTGGGGACCATATAATGTGCATGCTACATCTGGTGCGGTCTACTTTCTCACTTTAATCAACGATCATTCACGAGCTGTTTGGGTTTACTTGATGAGTTCTAAGTCAGAAGTCAAAGATATTGTTCCTAATTTTTGCGAAATGGTGAAACGCCAATTTTATCGTTGTTTGAAGGTTGTTAGGACATACAATGGGGCCGAATTCATTGGCCTCCGCCGTCACTTTCAAGCGCATGGCATACTCCACCAAACCTCGTGCGTGTACACTCCTCAACAGAATGGTCGCGTTGAACGCAAATATTGCCACATACTTAATGTTGCCCGCACCATTATGTTTCAAGCTCATCTTCCTGCAACGTTTTGGGGGGAATGTATTTTGGCTGCATCATACTTGATAAACCGTACTCCATCTACATTACTTCAAGGCAAGATTCCGTATGAGGTCTTGTATGGGTCTCCACCGTCCTATGATCATCTTCGCACCTTTGGATGTTTGTGTTACGCACATAAAGCGAAGAAAGAGACGAATAAGTTTGCTCCTCGTGGAAACAAATCCATCTTGATTGGATTTCTATTTGGATAAAAAGGATGGAAGGTGTTTGACATTGAAACTCGTGAGTCCTTCATCTCTCGTGATGTGGTATTTTTTGAGCAAATATTTCCATATGCGGATAGTTCCACTGGCTCATCTTCACGGGAATCATCTTAGACACATCCGACTCCTCATCCTTGGGTTTTTGATGATCTTCCAGATATGTCCCATCTTCCACCTGTGTCGGGTGCTTCGAACAGGGGGCGGGCTGATATTGCCTCTGATGCTTTACCCCACGGTGATCCTCCACCCGAGGAATCATCACCCGAGGAATCTTCACCTCATAGTGATCGATCGCCCGAGACCACATTGCCCGGGGACTCATCACTCCACGGTACTCCAGCTGATAGTGGTTCTTTGTTACCTACGGTTGTTACACTTGGTCGTGGTCAACGTACCAAGTTTTCGTCGGTTAAGTTTCGGGATTATGTCACGTACTCCGCTCGCTGTCTTGAAGACTCCATTCGCATCTCTCCTCCGCATACTTCATTGTCCTCGGGTACTGTCTCGTATCCCATAGCGAATTACGTTACTAGTGCTAACTTTACTCCGCGACATCGAGCTTTTCTTGCAGCTATTGACATTGGGACCGAATCTCGTTCTTACTCCGAAGCTGCCGCGACTACTTGTTGGACCGAGGCTATGAAGCAGGAGCTTAGTGCTTTGGCACAAAATGACACGTGGAGTTTGACTACTTTGTCACCGGGGAAGAAAGCTATTGGATGCCGATGGGTTTACAAAATCAAGTACAAATCAGATGGGAGTATTGAACGCTACTAAGCTCGACTAGTTGTTCTTGGCAGTCGGCAAACTGAAGGAGTTGATTTCGAGGAGACTTTTGCTCCCGTTGTGAAGATGACTACTGTTCGCACGTTTTTGGCCGTTGCTTTCGGAAAACAGTGAGTGATTCATCAAATGGATGTTCATAACGCCTTTTTACATGGCGATCTACATGAAGATATTTACATTAAGGTACCTCCTGGTCTACCGTGTAACGACCCGAATTTGGTTTGCAACCTAAAGAAGTCTCTATATGGTTTGTGACAAGCTCCTCGTTGTTGGTTTGACAAGCTTGCCAAAGCACTTCTTGCATACGGTTTTCTTTAATATGAAGGATCTTGGGGTTCTCAAATATTTTTTAGGGATTGAGGATGCGAGGATCTCCAATGGGATTTACTTGTCGCAGCGTAAGTATGCTACAGAAATTGTCTCCGAGTGCAGCCTCCTTGTGTGTCGTCCCGTTACTTTTCCTCTCGAGCAGAACCGTCGATTGTCGGATGCTTCTGGGGCCCTACACTCGGATCCTGAATAGTACCGCCGCTTAGTAGGCCATCTTATCTACCCGACGACCACTCGCCCTGATATGAGTTTTGCGGTCCATACTCTTTCTCAGTTCATGCAACAACCACGTGAGGCTCATTGGCTTGCTGCATTGCGAGTGGTTCGCTACTTGAAGGGTTCTCTTGGGCAAGGTATTTGGCTTCGCTCCGATTGTGATAATTTTCTGGCAGGTTTTTGTGACTCTGATTGGGCTTCTTGTCGGATTACTCGACGTTCGGTTGGTGGATATATTGTGTTTCTTGGCCATTCACCTGTTGTGTGGAAAACCAAGAAACAAGCTACTGTTTCACGTTCTTCCGCTGAGACAAAATATCGATCTATGACACATCTTACGAGTGAGCTCATATGGTTGAGAGCTTTACTTCGGGATTTTGGCATTCTTCCTTGAGATCCTATGCGCCTTTTCTATGACAATCAGGCTGCTTTGCACATTGCTGCCAATTCTGTGTTTCATGAGCGTACGAAACACATCGAGATAGACTGTCATTTCATTCGTGATGCGGTTCAGGACGACACCATTCAGACATCTCATGTTCGTTCGTCAGAACAGGTTGCCGACATCTTCACCAAGGCTTTGGGACAAAATTCTTTTCTTTATTTGCGGTCCAAGTTGGGCATTCGGGATCTTCATACTCCAACTTGAGGGGGCGTATTAGGGTTATTTACGTTAAGGGTAGTTATGTCATTATGTAATTTCGTATTAGGGTTTTCTAATGTATATTTATACTATGGCATGTGCCTAATAATACACAAGAGAGATTATTTTCTTGGCAGTTTTCCCAAAAGGCAAAAGTTGATGGCATATACAAATAATGTTGGAAATTTCTTTTGAGGTCGAATTAAGAATCTATGATAAAACTATGTCATTGTATCGAGACCATGAATTAAAATTAGAATGTGAAAAAGCGGGTTTAGAGACCTTACTGTTGATAAAGCTCAATTTATTTCGGCTATTCAAGATCATCATCTTAGATCGTTTCCATGTAGTGTAGTTTAATGCCTTCGTAAGCTACAAATAAGATTAACCAAATTTGTATCATTAGTGTGCAAGAATAAATGATTTTAATAAGGACCACCTACTTGTAGAGTCGATTCTACACTAACGGTTGAAGCCGTTAAAACCAACACAAAACAACCAAAAACAAAAAACAAAGATGAGATAAAGATGGAATCGACTGAAAAATCGACTCAACAATCGCCAAAAAGTTAAAGAACAATATGACAGATATAAATTGCCGAGCATTACAGTGGACAAGTTGGGAAACACCATAAGATATACAAAGATCACTGAAAAGTTATAGAACACGGCGACGGGCATAGATTGCCGAGAACGGAAATAGAAAAGTTGCGAAAAGAAAGCACTCCCGACGCCAAAAAAAATTAAGGAGAAACGGAACAGAAACTGTACCTATACGAGAAATGCAACGACGACAACACAGACGTTGGCAAGAAAGTAGAGACCAGTGCAATATATATATATATATATATATATATATATATATATAACAGAGTATACACACAAATGACGAAAAAGATAGCACAATCGACACGAAAGAAAAATCGGCGGGAAACAATACGACTGCAGAATATTTAATCTAAAGGAATTATTCATTTTATTTATTGATTTATGAAAACCTTGTTAAAATGTAAATGTCAAAGTGGGTGGCTAACCCATTTCATTTTTAATTCAAAATAAATAGAATTTTTTTTTCAATAAATAGACAATTTCTTCCAATCTTGTAAACACAAACAAAATGTAAGAATTGCAAATTGTGAGAACAAAAAATAAATTCTAACCCCGTTTGATCGTTTGTCTATGCGCTTAACATCATATGATTGTGAAGGCCAAATAGTTGCATGATATTGGGGATCTGAGTGAACTACCGAAACTCGAAACTCGAAACCGGATATATAGATTTAGGGCAGTTTAGGTTAAGCCACGAAAGTAGGAAAACCTAGATTGAGGACTCACAAACGAATCACGAAGCTTAATGGGTATATACTAGCTTATCAGCCACGAAAGTAGGAGGTTTGATAGTTTATGCACGTCTCTAGACCTTGGAAGAGGATAATTGATAGATTAGGATCGTTTGCCTTCAAATCGGATAGGGAAAGCATGAATAGCCGATTGATATGCATGGTTCTTGGTGCTTATTTGCTAAACCATATCCTAGTACGTTTGTTTGATTGGTTTAAATATCAATTTATTATTCGTCATTAGTTTAGTTTAATTTAATCATTCTTTATTCGATTTGCAATCATTGAGTTGATTGTTTTAGTTGTGTCGTGTTGCTAGTCCCTGTGGGATCGATACCTAGATTCTACACTACACATGTCCCCTGCACTTGCGGAGTAGGTTTAGGTTTTATTTAGCTTGAACACCAACAAGTTTTTGGCAAAGTTGTCGAGGACTTGACAACACGCTAGGCTTAGACATAGAATCACACTTGTATTTGTTTTCTTTTATTTTTTTCGTTTTTGTACACTAATTTCCGTAACTTTGGTTTTTGCAGCCGCATGCTTAGATCTTGAGGATCTACAAGTCCACTCGAAATTGATTCAGAGATCGAAAAGACTTATAGGAAGCTCAAGAAGGAAAAGGCTCAAGAAACAGCAAAGACACCAACACAAAGAGAAGCAATGGAGGAAGGACACGTTGGAGACAACGCCATGGATGGAAGGCAAGAAGGATTAATCGCTATGGGTGAACGTCAAAACCAGCCTGACCACAAGATGCACGCCCGCTGAAGGACTACGTGATCCCCAATCTCAACAACGTCTAAACTGCGATCGAAGACTTGGTGTAAGTCGAGAAAGTTTTAAGATCAAGCCCGCCATGATTTCAATGGTGAAACACAAACAATTCATGGGCTTAACACACGAGGATCCACACCAACACTTGACGGAATTTCTAGAGCTATGTGATACGTTCAAGGTTAACGGTGTGCCTCTCGACGTGATACTTCTACGCATGTTCCCTTTCTCACTTGGAGACCGTGCGAAGTCGTGGCTGCAATCCTTGCCTCTCGGTTCAAATCACCACTTATGACAAACTTTGCACTGTATTCCTTGCGAGATTCTTCCCTCCAAGCAAGATGATTCAATTCAGAGGGGAGATCACTGCCTTCCAGTGTAAACAAGGAGAATCACTATTCGAGGCATGGTATAGGTTCAAGGAGTTGCTACGCTTGTGCCCTCACCATGGGCTTGAGCAATGGTTCGTCCTGCAAACGTTCTACAACGAAGTCAACAATGAGCATAAGAAGACGCTGGACATGTCTGCTGGATTATCATTTATGGACAAGAGCATCGTTGAAGCATTCAAGCTCATAGACGGCCTCGCCATGAACCATGCTATGTGGTCCATCCCACGGTCGCTACCGAAGAGAATGGGGGGTCTTTATGAGGTTAACGATAGATCCGTTTTAAATACTAATGCTTTATTTTGCCCTAACTGTGGTGATACAGAGCACATGGCATATCAGCGCACGATTCAACAAGACAAACATGAGCAAATGAATTACCTCCAGCAACCCGCGAACAACCCGTATTCGAACACGTACAACCCTGGTTGAAGAACTCATCCAATTTTTTCATACAGGAATACACAACCCATTAGGCAACCATCGAGTTTCCAGCAGCAACAGAGAGCTCCACAACAAACACCCGACAAGAATCCTTCGTCTAACATAGAGATATTGCTCATGGAGTTCATGAAGGAGCAAAGGCAGATCCAAAGCAATCAACTCAAGATTAGTGGAGAAAAACCTTGCAAGATCTAAAGACACAAGTAGAGTCTATTGCCACACACCAAAAGATGTTAGAGAATACCATTGCTCAACAAGCCACCTCGTCTTCCAGACAATCAGGACATCTTCCTGGGAAACCTAAGATCAATCCACTGGAGCACTGCAATGCGATCACTCTGAGAAGGGAAAGCAGATTGAAGATTCCATGCCCGCTAAACCGACACATGCTGTAGAGAAATCCGTAGACAATAGCAAGAGGTTCGAGAAAGAAGTTGAAGCTGATGAAGCACCAGAGAAACCCTATGTGGCACCACCTGCATATGTACCCCTAATTCCATATCCACAACTTTTGGAAAGCCATAAGTTGGATCAGCAGTTCAGAAAGTTCGTTGAAGTGATTAAGAAGCTACAAATAAACATCCCATTTGTAGAAGCGCTTCAACAGATGTCATCATACGCTAAGTTCTTGAAGGAGATCTTATTTAACAAAAGGTGTATAGATGACAGTGGGACAATAGCACTCACGGAGTACCTCCAAAGCTGAAAAATACCGTTAGCTTCACCATTCCATGCATTATCGGAGAGATTAACATTGACAAGGTTTTGTGCAATCTGGGAACCAGTGTAAGTCTCATGCCACACTCGATCTACAAGCGCATGAACCTCGGAGAGCTCAAGCCAACCAAAATATCTCTTCATCGAGCAGGCAGATCAGCCTGATATCCGGAAGACATAATTGAGAATATCCCCATCAAGATAGGTAGTTTCTATATACCCGCTGATTTGTGGTGTTAGATATCGAGGAGGACGCTCGAATACCTATCATCTTGGGAAGACCCTTCTTAGGCACTGCAGGTGCCATGATCGATGTGAATCAAGGGAAGCTCTCCTTACGCATTGGAGAAGAGCAGATTGAGTTTAACTTGACTAACTTTTTTGAATGGTCCATCTTTTAACGAATCTCTTTGCAGGGAAGGCTTGATTGACGATCTAGCACAAGACGAGCTCGAGATGATTAGCACTTCAGATCCTCTTTCGTGTTGTTTGACACATCTTTATAATGAGTTCATTAGTGCCATGGAAGAGCTACGAGATGCAATGACGGAAGAAATCCCAAGTAATGTACATTCAGATTCTTCGGAGAAAGATGCACTGACTCTTGAACTGAAACCCCTTCCTTCCTCTTTTCGATATGAGTTTTTAGGATTAATTTCTACATATCATGTCATTGTGAATGCTAACCTCAGTGCAGATGAAACAAAGAGATTACTTGCCTATCTCAGAAGGCATAGGAAAGTGATCGGATTCAACACTAACGACTTCGAGGGATTGAGCCCTTCTCTTTGCATGCATAGAATTCTCATGGAGGATGGTGGCAAACGCTCCATAGAACATCAGAGACGTCTGAACCCGAATTTGAAAGAGGTAGTGAAGAAAGAAATTTTAAAGCTTTTGAATGCAGGAATCATTTATCCTATCTTGGACATGGTACCAAAGAAGGGAGGAATGGTCGTTGTGCGCAATAAGAAGAATGAGCTCATTCCAACTAGGACAGACAGGGGGGGGGGGGGGGGGGCGCATTGACTACATGAGGCTAAACAAAGCCACACAAAAGGACCATTTTCGACTCCCATTTATCGACCAGATGTTGGAACGATTGGCAAACCAAGCCTATTTTTGCTATTTTGGATGGTTACACTAGTTTATTTCAAATTCTTATTCATCTGCAAGACCAGGAGAAGACCACATTGACATGCCCATACGACACATTCGCTTAGCACCGTATACCTTTTGGCCTCTACAACGCTCTGGCTACTTTCCAGCGTTGCATGATGGAAATCTTCTCTAATCTTATTGAGCATATCATGGATGTTGAAAACACCTAATCCGTCATAGTATTTTCATCATTCCTAGGTTTAGTTTATTACAATTCTTGGACTTTACCGATATATTGAGCATATTTAAGGGCTTCTTCTATCATTTCGCGTGTTGTGCAGGAAACGAAGACATCCGAAGAAAACAAAAGAAAATACAACAAAATCTACCCAAAACGTGATCAAAGTGTAAAAGAAGCATGACCAAGCAACATCGTGCTGCACGATCGAGCAGATTGAAATGCTGAACACACAGAACAAACGGGCATCACTCAAAGCCCGACCGATCAACCAAGAAGAAAGCAGCACGACAGGGCATCACACAATGCATGATCGGGGAGCTGATGAATCCATGCAGCACGAGCAGGCATCCTTCCAAGCATGGTCGGTTTAAGAACCTGAGGTAGCACGACCAGGCATCACCACATGCACGATCGAGCTAAGGAAGAAGGGACATGCACGACCGAACATAAGCTGATGCACGACCGGGCTTAATGTCCAGAGTAAGCCCCATAAGTGTTTCACGAACCGGGCTTGTTCCATCCCTAGTCGATCACCTCAAGGAAGAATGTTGCACGGCCAGGCATCATCACTTGCACGATCAAGCATGAATGGCAATTAACCAAGCGAAGGAAAAGGGTGAAGTTTGAACGAGCATGAACTTTAAAAAGAACCAGAAGAGAGATAGAAAAGATAGACAAGCAGGACGGAGCAGAGACAGAATGAGGACAAAGAGCACGACTGAAGAAGTGATTTCGGGAAACCGAAGGATTCGTCCGAGGCTACGCTTGGAGGATAGGGAAGATGAATACTTTTTGTGTTTGCTTCTCTATGATTTCTGAGTAGTTCTCTTTGCCATGGGTTAGGGATGCTATGTAATGGATATTTTGGTTCTTAATGCTTGATTTTGGTTTTTTGTTCATATCGTATGGTTTGATGGGTTGTACGTAATGCATTCATACTTGTTGATCACCTGTTTGAATGAAGTTAGAGATTCGTCTAGGCTAAGAGGTCAGATTTAAGTCTCGAAATTAACCCTAGAATGAATTAGATTAATGAAAATCTAGTCGGTCGGTTAATCTATTTAGGAACGATGAATATGTGAGGTTGAACTTCCATTGTTATTCATGCATTTAGGTTATAGATTTACTACATCGAGAGGTGAGTACGTTTATCTCCTAGATAGTGGATTTATGCGTCGAGAGAGTCACTTCCATTAGGTGAGTTTGAGTTCCCATTGTTTCCCACAATAGAGGTCGCGTTCTTCATGCAATTAGATTTTCCATGCTGCATCGAGAGATGAGTAATGTTGATTCCCTAGGTAGTGGATTTAGGCATAGAGAGAGTCATTTCCAATAGTTGAGGTTGAATTCCCCATTTGTTCTTCATGCATCTAGATGTTCTGTTTGCATCGAGAGATGAGTAATGTTGATTCCTAGGTAGTGGATTTAGATTTAAGTTCCCCATCGATTGATATAATCCGATTTCATGCTTTGTAGAAACATCCATTACATGCCCCGACATTCCCGAAACCTGTGGTGCTCTATCTTGCTGAATCTAGTCTTGTCATTCTTTTATATCTTTACTTTCGAAATTGATAACTACATATTGATCAATCTTCTTCTCGTGTAGTTCTAACGTTCACACTAAGTCCCCAGAGTTCGACCCTAGTACTACACGTACAGTATACTTGCGGTAGAGTGGTCTAGAAAGTTAAAACCTCTTATTTCTGATCATTAAGTTTTTGGCGCCGTTGCCGGGGACTAGTTACGGCATTAGAATTAGGATTTCATTGAGTCGAGATCTAGTCATTCCCGAGTTTTCGTTTATTTTTATTTTCTACATTTTCCTTTTATTTTGAGTCTAATACATCTCTTTCGAGCTAATCCATTGTTTGGTGTTTTCCTACGTGCAGATTACTCGGTGTACGTCTAGAAATTAGAAGGGTAAAGAACTCCTCATTTATCCCGAAATTGAGAGGACTACTCGAGCTTTGATAAAACAACGAAAAGCTAGACGTAGTGAATCCGATAATCTTGAGGAGGAAACAACAATTGAGCGAGAAACATATTTGTCTAGTGAAGAAGAGATGGCTGAGGACGAAGCACCAGAAATTTATGGGGCGTACACAGAGCCTAAACAAACACAACTTCTCTCCTGTATCTGAAGGCTCGATATAGATCAAAATAGATTTGAGTTGCAACCGGCCTTCATTCAGATGTTGAGTCAATCTCTATTCAGGAGACGATCTACGGAGGATCCGAACCAGCATCTTACTCAGTTCAAGATGTTGTGTTCGAACATGAAAGCATACATCAGGATAGAAGATAAGGCGATAATGTTGCTTGCCGTCCTGTTCTCAGTTAGGGAGCATGCACTCGAATGACTCTACACGCTACCACCGGATTCTATTAACACGTGGAGCCAGCTCGAAGAACGCTTAATGATGCGATTCTCTCACCCCACAAGATACAACTATGGAAGAACAAGCTCAATTCGTTTGTGCAAGAGGATAAAGAGAGTCTTCCGGATGCTTGGCTGTGATTTAAAGGATATCAATGTGAATGCCCTCACCACGGGATGAATAAAAGATACCTCATAGCCACGTTTAATGAGGGTCTTCGTGACGACGTCGTGATTGGTTGAATGCTGCCTGCAGAGGTTCTCTACATGACCTCCCATTAACCGCTATTGAGGCCAAGATTGAGAAGATGGCTGGGGGAAGAAACACTGTGTCAGGAGAGTATAGTCGTCGGACACTAGGTAAGGGAACAGACAACGAGGTGCTTGCATTGCATGCTGAAATTGCCGAGATGAAATTGCAAATGGTAAACATGCACCAAGGATCTCTCTATTATTATGGATTTCAGGATGTTGCGGATGTGAATAATGTCGCCAACAATCCGGACTCCAACACCTATGATCAGGGCTGGAAGAACCATCTGAATCTGTCCTACAAGAACACCGACAACATCTTGAATTTGTTGCAAGGAAGCTATCAACCGAAGCCGTTTCAGAGCCAATCGCAAAACCAATGTTTCCAGCTGAGAGCACAAGGGTATCAAGGATATCAGCCAAGAGGAGTACCAGCGCCACTTTCGCAACAAGAGGGAAACACCGAGATTATGTCTATGTTTGCTCAGCTTTTACAACGACAGAAAGATCAATACACTGAGCTGAAAAGTGTAAGACAAGATCAAGAAGAAGTAAAGAAGAAAATTGGAGAAATTCAGACGCATTTGAATATCTTAGACACTCAAGTTGCACAGCTTGCAGCAAGCACTTCTAATCAGCAAGGAATTCTACCGGCGAAACCTGAGCCGAATCCCCGTGAGCACTGCAATGTCGTCATGTTAAGGAGTGGGACAGAACTTGAAGACGTTGAACCCCACAATTTTGAAAAAGGAGAGTGCTGAAAGTCTGCAACGGTAAAGCCTAGCGACCCCGAGCATCATAAGGAAGCACAAGACGAGGAGGAGATTGAACCGATTTATGTGCCACCGCCACCAAGACCTCCTCTACTTCCATTTCCCGGTCACCAAAGGATACGATCTGACGATCCGCAATTTTCCAAGTTTGCAGCAAGGTTGAAGAAGATGGAGATCTCTATGCCCTTCCGTGAAGCAATCATGTAGATACTTTCCTACGTTAAGTTCCTCAAGGAAATCCTCACCGAGAATCGTAGAGTGGAAGAGGATAAAGGATGGTCACCGCTGCGACATACGTCGTTATCGATCATGGGGTGCCACAGAAATTACCCGACCCAGGTACCTTCGTCATCCCTTGTAAGTTTGGAAACGTTACCATCCACAATGCCATCTGTGACTTAGGGACTAGTGTCAGCATCATGCCACTATCGATGTGCAAGAAATTGGACATGAGAGAGATTAAATCTACGAAGATGGTATTACAGATGGCTGATTGTTCAGCGAAACACCCGATAGGTATTGTGTAGGATGTATCACTTAAGGTAGGCGATTACTACATCCCCGTTGATTTTGTGGTTTTGGATATGAAGAAAGATGAAAGAATACCTATTATCTTGCGAAGAACATTCCTCAATATCGCCAATGTCATCATTGACGTGAGAGCGGGAAATTGACGATCAAGATAGGGGAAGAGATGGTGGAGTTCGGGTTGAATAAGGACCTCAAGAAAGTACATATGGTAGAGCCCGTATTCTTCGTTCATGGTCTTGAGTGAACCACTGGAAAAAGCTCCCGCGGTTATATATACGGATCAAGACGATGACCACGGGTACGGACAAGCATCGAGGACCTTAGAGGAGACGCAAAGCAATGAAGCAGTGAAACGTCAGACTAGTTTTATCACCTGCACGACCGGGCAAAACTACTTTCACAGCTAGGCGCCTCCTTTTGAGAGCAGCACAATCGGGCAACACAACAGCCCGACTGGTGCAACACTCTCGTCTCCAATTTGCAGCATGAAACACCTGACTGAGTAGCACCTTCTGCACAACTAAGCGCCCTGTCCAGATCATAGCATATTCGAGCATAACATGAGCCCGATCCGTGCAACATTCACGATGCAAAGTTGCAGCAAATCACGCCCGACCGATCAGACATGTCCATCCGACCGAGCAGACACCATGAAGACAAGCATGACCAGGCATAGTCTGAGCCCGACCCGTGCAACATTCTCGGTCGAAACTGGAAACACCAAACGCCTAACCGATCATCAAATCACGCCCGACAGGACGCTCAACTTAGATTGCAACACGACCGGGTAGGAGAAAGACACGATCGGGCTGGCTGATAATGCAAGACGCACGACCATTCCATGTGCTATACCCAAATGAACAATACGATGCAAGAGACTTCACACATGAAGTCGTGGATGTCCACATCGATGTTGATGAGGCTGAGCATTTGGGTCAAGCTCGGGACCTTAAAGACGTGCTTCTCGGGAGACAACCCGACTTTCATATTTCTTTTTATTTCTTTTCATTCTCAGGACTTATTCTTCTCCTTTCGCAATATGTACTCGGTTTGTTGTCACATTGTATTTTCTCCTTTGGATCGTGTGATTCTTTTTCACAAGTTTTTCCATTCCGATATCAGCCATAATGGAGAAGACACGTACAACATCCAGCTGCATCACCAACTCAAGACATCAAGAATACACAAGGTGCACACATTTTAACCTTTTTCTCTTGTATCTTGGTGTGTGAGTTTCTAGCTTAGGTCTTGAACACCGAGACGGTGTTCCGTTCAAGTCTGGGGGGAGTACTCGTCGAGTGAAAAATTTGTGATTAGATTAGACGTTTTTAACTTTCTCTATGAATAAACGGATGGATATCTAGTACAAAATTTCAAACTTTAGTCATTATTGTGCGACTTTGTCGAATTGGGAACAATAGTCTAGGTTTGCTAAGAAATACTCTTGGATATCGATTAATCTAGTAGTTGTGCATGAAACCATGATCTATAGTTGCTTTTCGCCCTCCTAGGTTTCAGTCCCATGTATCCATATCTCCGTCTATACCATTCATTCTTTTCCTTATCGGATACATTTTACCGTTCATTCTCTATGAATCATTTGATTTTACAATTCCATGTGTTTATTCTCCGCTGTCGATATGGACAAGTTTCTAACTATTTCAGATTTACATTGACATGAGTACATCGATCTTGATGTTTTGGGTCTAGGTGGTGGGTTTTCATTCATAAAAACCGGCAACGGCGCAAAAAATTTGATGCGTTATCAAAGTTAAACAAATAACCTAAACTACCCGCAAGTGCACGGCACGTGTGTAGTACTTCAGGTGTCGACCCCACAGGGACTACGCAACACAACTTAAACTCAAACTCTGAATCAAACTTCCTAACGAACGAAATATGGTTTTAAGAATGAAATACTAAAAGCAAATAAACAAAATAGTTCTTAAGATTAAGACAAACGTTCCAGGAAACCAGTTTCACCACAAGACTACCGAAACCAACAATCAACCTATCTATCATGCAATCCCAGTCAAGTTATCTAAGGCAGACGATCCTAATATGATATCTACCCTCTCTCGAGGCATAGCCACGTGATCCAGTCAAGTTATCCCCTACTTTCGTGGCTGACACCTTGAACTAAACCCATAAGACCTTTGATTCATCCGTTTTACCCTCAACCGCTGCTACCCTACTTTCGTGGACTAACCTCGGTTGTTCTAAACCTGATCTTCTAGGACTAGAATTCTCCTTTCGGTTCTTCTCCTAATCCCTAACACATGCATCTACGTGGTCATCGCAAACACAAGTAAATTAAGCACTCAGATAAAGAATAGATAAACGAAAACGGGAAGATGCATTCCAAGATAAATAAAAAGTTGTTCTGGGATAGCCATGGGCTAATCCCTTCTCCTAGAACAAACAAACTACTCGCTCATGCGTCCGTAAACAATCATAAACAAAATAGAAGGTCTAAGGAACATGAAAATCAAACGAAACCGAAGTGTGGGGTTGATCTCCAATGCTCCTTGTAAGTCTCCTTCGCAAGAACCTTCTCCTCCTCTCTACTCTCTCTCTCTCCTTCAAGAACTGAAAACTTAGTGAATGAGCTCGACCACTCACTCCTTTCCTCTTCTTTCCTTCCTCTTTTCTTTCCTTTTCTCCCTTTATTTCTTTCTAGACGTTCAGTTCTTCCTTATGTTGCAGCAGCCACCGATTGTTGTCTTTTCATGAGTTTCCATTCTTGAATAAGTTGGGTGACGTTTCCCTTAGTTCCTCCAGCGAAATATCACTTATTCCTCTTCTCTAAAGTCATTTTCCTTATTGTATAAGTCCCCAACAAACTCCCTTTTTTAAGTCAAATTAACTTATTTGGAGTTGCAGGTGACGAACGCGACCCGCGCGGGCAGGTTAAGTGACCCGCTCGGGTACGGCACGGAAGGTCGCGCGGGATCGTGATGAGAAAAGAGGCTGCTCGCTCGGGCTCATGGTCTGCCCGCTCGGGCTCAAGTGCTGCCCGCTGGGCTCAAGCCCTGGGAGTGGTATTCTTGCCCGACTCGTGCTCAATTCGCTGGAAAAAATCACCGTAACAAATGCCCGCTCGGGCTAGGGAGTTACCCGCGCGGGTAGTGGCTAATCCTTGCCGATTCTCGTCCCGTTTATCCCGTGATGATCTTCGATGTTGGTAATTTTTCTCGTGCACGTCCTTTAGCTCCGAAACGAACCGAATACACATAAAAATTTCTAAGAACATGAAAACACGAAAAGAAGTAAAACGGATACAGAATCATACGTAAAGCATCGCATATATATCATAAACATCTCTAAAATCGTGCAAGAAATATGTATGAAAACGAGATGATCAAAATCCCCCAGACGTGAATGTTTGCTTGTCCCTAAGCAAACGTAAACGTGGAACACATGGGTTATACAGAATCCGAGAATTCCCCTTTCTCCTAGAAGCACCGCTTAAGTTTTCAGTCTTCATCCTAGGTTCACCAAGGCTACCCACGAGAAAGTAAATCAAAGGAAAACTAAACAAGCCACCGTAACTCTCTCCACCAAACAAGACTTCAGATAGATGCGAAACCTAGAACCGAGGATACTTGTTTCTTTTCCGAGCTTCTTTCTTTCTTTATTTCCTTTTTTTCTTTTTTTCTTTCTTTTTATTTTCTTTTTATGTCCTCTTTTTCTTTCCTTTTTTTTCTTTTCTCTTCGCATACACACTAGGCTTCTAGGATGTTGGATTTGAAGGGATCCAGCCTCTACTTAGACCCAGACTACCGATGACGGTATACTCATGCATCTCGTTCTTAGGACATAGAAAAATGATCGCCAACCCACCACTTAGACCCGAACCATCGAAAGAGTATCAAGGTCGATGCACTCATATCGATTTTAGATCATGCTTTTTAGGCATTATTTCTATTGAAAGCGGAGTGTTAGTGTGCGCTCTTAATCTGCAAATAAGCTCGATCTCATACGATATATTAATCCTCATAGAAAAGTGAAGTAAAGCATCATCTACACGAAGTATGGCCATCTGGATAGAGAGAATAAACGATAACTAGCGTAGCGACCTCGTCTAAACCCCCCATAAGCAACACTAGGAATTCCAAAGAACTACGACCTATTCACTACAAGAAATTTGATAATTAGGGACTGAAAATTCAGTCCCTAATCCGTCCGGAAACGGAA
>CM071874.1:9330849-9342084 GCA_036759665.1 Gynandropsis gynandra
ATATCTCCTTGTAGAATTAATTTTTACGACACCTAATTTGTTTATTCTTGTTCCGCGACCGTTTATTGGATCAAACCAATCACATCGGAATAACATCACTCTTAGACCAACGTAACCTACAAAAAAATGGCAAATATAAGTCAACATATATTCGAAAATATCATATGTGGTATCGAAAAGAAATTTTTTGTATTAGTATTAGTACCTGGATATTCCAATTGCAAAATGTCTTTTAAAATCCCATAAAAATCTGGTTCGTCGGTCGATTCACAATAGCTTTCACCTTTCACACAAACACCATAGTTCATAGTTGACTTCAATTTTCCGTGCTCGTAAGTATGAAAGTTGTAACCACGTGTGAAATACATTGGCCAACTCGTAACTTTTAAAGTTGGTCCTTTAACAAGATCGCGTAGCCATAACGGGTGATTGCCAATCTCAATCTGTATTAAATGAAACAAATCATTGATATAAACGTCTTATTCATAATTTGAATAACAATAATATATAACTATCATTTACTTACATATTGTCTTATCCATGTGGAGAAATCTCTTTCTTTAAGCTCTTGGAGTTGAGTTTCATCAATATTCATATATGTATTCTTCAATACATCATCGAACATCCTGAAAAATGTGAGAAACATAAACATATGTTAATATTACAAATAAAATACGCATACATAATTGAATCATATATTTATAGGTATATGTACCTTTCAAAAGGCCGTAGATATTCACAATTGAGTAAAACATATGTATGTGCGATGTGTAGATCTCGTTGTGATAACCATATCTCTTTCGCCTTACCAGATGTTCGACCAACTCCGCAAAATATATCTGGAACATCTGGTATTGGATATGAAAATGCCACACCACCATCAAAACATCTGTCCGGATTTCTACTTCGCGTTTGAACATGTGGCTCGAAGTAGTACGACGTGAAGAACGATATCTCCTCATTCACGTATTGTTCCACAATTGAACCCTCTGGACGAGCTTTTTGTTTGGCTTTTTTCTTCAAATGAAACATAAATCGCTCGAACGGATACATCCAACGAAATTGAACTGGACCTCCTAATTCGGCTTCGTGTGGTAGATGAACTGTCAGATGCTCCATAACATCGAAGAATGATGGTGGAAAAATCTTCTCCAAATTGCATAGTATTGTAACTATGTTACTTTTAAGTCTACGAACCACATCTACACTTAAGTTCCTCGCACATAAATCTCGGAAAAATATGCCGATACCTGAAAATTCAAGTATATTAATTAGTTTATTTTACACTTAATATAAATTATATAATCACTAATTATACTCTATATATGTAAAATAATTATGATACCTCCAATTGCTTCGTGTGTATGTTTGTCCATCAATTCAGAAAAACATATGGGAAGTAGTCGTTGCATGAATACATGACAATCGTGACTTTTCATCCCTGATAACTTTCCTCCATGAATATCGACGCATCTTCCGATGTTAGATGCATAACCATCAGGAAATTTCACGTCTTCCTTCAACCAGTGCAACAATTTAGATTTTTCCTCATTAGACAATCTGAATATCGGAACTAGAGCTTTACCATCTCCACTTATATGTAACTCCTTCCGTGAGCAATACTCTGCGAGATCCTTCCGGGATTTAATGTTATCCTTTGTTTTTCCTGTGACATTCATTACCGTATTGATGATATTATCGAAAAAATTTTTCTCTATGTGCATGACATCGAGATTGTGGCGAAGCTTCAGATTTTTCCAATACGGCAGATCCCAAAATATGCTCTTCTTGTACCCATTATGGGTATTTCCGTAGCCATCAATTCTCGGATGATTGTTTCCTCCGCAGTCTATACTCCTAGGAATACCCAAAGCGATAAGTCGTTCATACAATATCTCTTCACCGGTCAAAACTGGAGGAGGAGATTTCCGCACGACAATATTCCTTTTGAAATTCCTCTTGTTGCGTCGTAGTGAATCATCAGGAGGAAGAAAACGGCGATGACAATCAAACCAACTCGTTTTCTGTCCATACTTCAACTGAAAAGCGTCTGTTTCCTCCATGCAATATGGACAAGCCAATCGACCATGCGTTGTCCATCCGGATAGCATACCATAAGCTGGAAAATCACTTATTGTCCACATAAGAGCACCTCGTAATATAAAATTTTGTCGTCTCGAAACGTCGTACGCTGGAACTCCCTTCCATAATTCTTTCAATTCTTCAATCAATGGTTGAAGAAATATATCCAAACTTCTTTTCGGATGATTAGGCCCGGGAATCAATATAGTTAAGAACAAAAACTCACGCTTCATGCACATATCTGGTGGTAAATTATACGGTGTCATAATAACTGGCCACAACGAATAATTTCTGCCAGACATCCCAAATGGATTAAAACCATCAGTGCAAAGGCCTAAATAAACGTTTCGACTCTCAGCTGCAAAATCAGGATATACCTTGTTAAAGTGTTTCCACGCCTCACCATCTGAGGGATGACACATTTCTCCGTCAGGACTTGAATGCTCGGCATGCCATCTCATGTCGCTTGCGGTCTTCTCCGATTGATACAATCTTTTTATTCTATCTGTAATTGGTAAATACCACATACGACGAAACGGAACTGATTTTCCATTTCTTGTCAAATAAAATCGATCTTTTCCACAAAATTGACAATTGACCAAATCCGAAGTTTCTTTCCAGAAAATCATACAGTTGTCTTGACAAACATCAATCTTTTGATACGACAATAAACCCAATGATCTCATCATCTTCTTTGTTTCATAATATGACTCGACTGCATTATTATCTTCCGGCAAATTATCTCTTATTAATTGCGATATAGAATCCATGCAATTCTGAGAAAGATTATTTTCCGTCTTCAAATTCATCAACCGTGCAGATAAAGACAACCGTGATAGACCACTTCTACAACCATCATAAAGTGGATGCCTAGCACTTTCTAACATTTCAAAAAAAAAGTTTTTGATTCTTCATTCGGATCTTCTTCAATATTTTCATCTTCGTTTCTTTCGACGAATGCATTTTGCACCATTTCTACATAAGGGTTTTCTACATCTTGACAAATCTGAGATACTTCACGATTTACGAGAATGATATGAGATTTGTGTGTGAAAAACGGATAGAAGGAAAGAGATTAAATTTAAAATTTTAAGACCGATTCTGGACGGATTGCGGACCGTGATAATTATTTCCCGACGGACCGTCCCTAATACGTCCGGAAATTGCGGACAGGACTTATTTCCGTCCGCAATTTTCGGACGGAAGTGTTGACCGTTAACAAACCGTCCGCAAATTGCGGACAGTTGCGCTGTCCGTCGGCAATTTGCGGACGGCGAGAAGATCAGTCCGCACATTGCGGACGCTTGCAAAACTAGTCCCGAATCCGTCCCGAATTACGGACGACTTAGGGACTACTCAGCAGTCTGGAATATTGCGGACGGATTAGGGACGGATTTAGTAGTCCGTCCCTAAACCGTCCCTAATCCGTCCCTAAATTTAGGGACGGATGGCTCAGTCCACAAATGCAGTCCCGAATTACAATTTTTCTTGTAGTGATTGTTTTCCAGCCGACTAATAAGCTCTAACGCTAAGGGAATATGTAGCTCAAACATGAAAAATCTCACGGAAAAAGCCAACTTCTTAAGCATCCTAGGTTCAGAGTTCATCTCAAAACGTGGCATCGGAAAAGTCCCTAGGACGACTCTAACATACGAAAACAAAAACAAACTAAAAACTACAAAATAACCTAAACACTACAAGACCAAAGGGAAAATGAAGGAAAACGAAACGAAATCACCTGACAAACATGAGCTACTCCCCCAGACTTGAATTGAACGGCGTCCTCGACGTGAAGCTCCGATGGAGGGTAAGGGAAGTGAAGCACGTTTGTGGTGGTATATTTTTTTTGTGTTTTCTGTTTTTTTTAACTGAAAACGAATAACCGAGTCTCAAACTAAAAACTAAGAAAATATAAAAGCAAAAAGTTGGGTTGCCTCCTAGAAAGCGCTTATTTAACGTCTTTAAGCTTTGACGTCTCCGTTCCTCAGGCGTGTGCGATGGGTGGATCGGAAAGGGAAATGGAGTTTCCATTTTCGATCGTTTGAGCGGCTTGGTAGAGCTTTAGCCGTTGTCCATTAGCTTTGAATGTGCCACTCGAATCGCTCCATAGTTCCATGTCTCCATGTGTGAAGACTTCTCGTACCTCAAAAGTACCAGACCAATGAGAACGTAGGTTGCCCGAGAAAAGCATATGATGAGAATTGAAAAGTAGACCTATATCACCTGATTGGAAGTCATGAGGTAGGGTCTTTTTGTCGTGCCATCCTTTAGTCACTACTTCTTTCTTTGGCACGTCATGCACGAGATTCACTTGCTCGCTGCCCGAGGTTGGATAAATAGTATATGCATTGAAAAGTTTTATGACGTCTTTTTCCATTACCTCGTGCAAGTGCGGGTGCAGCCTCCTTTGAGTTGCAGTGGAAGATTCGTGGCTGTCTTCCGTAGAACTTTCGTGCGTACATATCAAGCTGTCTCTCCTATGCTTCTTTACGCGTGTGGGTGACTTTCTCATCTCATCTGCACTCATGTTAGCATTTATAAGAGCAGGAAATATTTTATCGCGTTCAATGTACTCATACCGAAAAAGAAGATGGAGGAGGCTCGGGCTCTAGTTTGGACGTCTTCTCCGCTGCGAAACCAGCATGTGTTTCGTGTGGAATCTCCTCACATGAGGTGTCTCCTAGTGCTTCAATAGCACTCATGAATTTCGTGTACATCTCAGCTCCTTCATCCGTATATCCTGCAGTATCCCAAACTCTTCTTAGGCATTGCATAAGCGGATCGGAAACACTTACTTGATCACGCGTGTCTTTCTCTAACTCTTCTAGAGAATCAACTGTAAAGCAAGACTCCTTGAATGAGGATTCGTTCATGGGGCTGGACAAGTTGGATTCGATCGTCTCATCTCTGACACGTAAGAACAGCTTTCCTTGTTGTACGTCAGTAGCTAGGAATGGTCTACCAAGAATAATAGGTATCCTAGCATCTTCCTTTATTTCAAGTACAACAAAATCAGTGAGAATGAAGAGATTACCTACCTTGGTGGGAACGTTTTTAACAATTCCCACCGGATATCTCACCTAATGACCCACGAGGCGTAGAGACATCTTCGTAGGTTTCAAATTTCCGAAGTCCATCCGCTTAAAAACTAAGTGTGGCATGATGCTCACGCTTGCTCCTAAATCACACAAAGCATTATCAATACCAAGATTACCTATCGTGCACGGAATGGAGAAGCTTCCAGGGTCCTTTAACTTTGGTGGCAGCTTGTTTTGAAGGATAGCGCTGCATTCCTCAGTGAGTGCTACTGTCTCGTTCTCTTCGATATTCTTCTCTTTGGAAAATACCTCTTTGATGAGTTTGGTGTGATTAGGCATCTTTTGGAGGGCCTCTATGAACGGGATATTGATGTCAAGCTTCTTGAGACCCTCTACGAATATGCCCACTCGTTCCTCGTTCTTACTACTCACCAACCATTGAGGAAACGGTATCGGAGGTTTGTACGCCAGAGGAGCAACGTATGGTTTATCTAAATCTGGTTCGACTCCTTCCATAATCGCAATCTTACCTTTCCCTCTTTTCATGGACGTACCAGCAGTATGCTCTCGTTCTTTCGAGGGCGAATCCTCGATCATATCAGTGCTGCACACATAAATAGCATTCACATACTCTCTCGGGTCCAATTCGGGTTTACCTGGAAGCTGTCCGGGATTCCGAGAGGATGAGGCAGCTTGCTGTGCTACGGAGTTCTCTAAACTCTTAACATGGTTGCTCAAGGATTCCATCTGAGTTTTGAGCCTATTGATCGATGTCCCCACATCCGCATTGAATTTGGTTTGAGTTGAATGTTGTTGCCTTTGCTCCATAATAAATTCAAGCAACACTCCTTCAAGGTTTGACGAAGAGGCTTGAGGAGGTTGAGGAGCTTGCGGAGGGCCGTTGGAAAAGGGCAATTGAGGAGGTTGAGGAGCTTGCGGAACTTGCTGAGATGGCTGGAATTGCTGATTAGTTTGCTGGTATGGCTGCTGTGAATGCTGAAATCCCGAATACTTCTTCGGTTGAGTCGTTCGGTATGACAAATTCGGGTGATTCCTCCAATTCGAGTTGTAGGTGTTCCCGAATTGTGTGTTTCCTTGCTGCTGGGCATAATTCATATGTTCTACATTCTCTTGCAGCGTGCATTGATAAGCCACGTGTATTGTATCTCGACAATTTACGCAGTACATGGCGTTCGCTGCATTACCCGTTGCTCTGCTCTGATTCGGCTCATATAGACGACGAGTGTTGTTAGGCATACCTCTCGGTGTTGACCACATGGTGTGGTTCATGGCACGGTTATCGATCAGCCGGTATGCCTCCATGACGCTTAGATCCATAAATGATCCTCTGGCAGCGTTATCCAACGTCGTTCGGTGTTCGTCTGAAATTCCGTTGTAAAAGGTTTGGATAACGTACCACTGCTCGAGACCATGGTGTGGACACATCTGTAGAAGATCCTTAAATCTGCCACATGCTTCAAACAAAGTTTCTCCATCTCTGTATCTAAACGTTGTGATTTCCCCCTCATCTGAATCGTCTTGCTCGGAGGAAAGAATCGTGAGAGGAACAATGTGCAGAGCTGATTCCAAGTAGTGATAGATCCAGCGGGGAGCGATTGCGGCCAAGTTTTCGCTCGTCCCCCAATTTAGAAGGGGAAGAGATGCAGTAAGATCGCGTCCTCTGAGACTCCGTGTATTTTGAACGTACTAGAAAGCTCAAGGAAATCTCTGAGGTGCTGATGGGGATCCTCATGATTTCCACCCATGAATTGCTTCTGATAAAGCATGTTGATCATCGCTTGCTTAATCTCAAACTATTCTCTCGCAACAGCAGGCATCCTTATGGCTGTTTGCACGTTGTTCATATTCGACACCACGTAATCCCTGAGACGACTATAGGGTTGATTTCAATTTGCGGAAACGTGTTTTAATTAACCCGAATAACGATCTAGTCATGTTTACGAGAAGTTTTATAGATTTCAACGATGAACAAACTTAGAAACAGTTTCTGTGATACCTGTTGCGTTGAAATCGATGATCGGATGTGAGGCTTGATGGTACAAGCCCTCTACGCGTATCCACGCCGAGATCGGGATTGCTTTGATGTGGAAATCGAAAGAACGAAAACTGTTTTTCGTTCTTCGGGTTTTTCCTTTCTGACGACTAGGGTTTCTAGGTTTAGAATAGTATATTTTCGAAACCTCGTAATGCGTTTATTTATAATTATTAACTCTTTAATAATTATGATTTAAACCCATAACTATTGAAATATTACATAATTGGCAAAGTACTTTCAATCTCCCACTTGCCTTTACGTAATATCTCAAATAGTTGAAATACATGTATCTCCATACACATATCTGCCTGTACATCTTATGTACTAACCCAAAACAAAAACCAAATACAATTATATTCTTTGGTGCTAGCGGATGAATATAACTGTATCCCACACTAATTGTCTAACAATCATAAGCAGATATCGAGACACTCGTATGCGTGTGACCTCGTAGGTTCATCACTAAACTGGTAGTCAATTAGTCTTACTAATTAACTAATCGAGGTTGACGTCTAGCAACACTCCTCAACGACCAGATAGTGTGAAGTAACATCCTTACTCTGTAGAACCATGGTAGAAGGACAATATTATTATTTCCCTCCGTCTTTACAGCTCCGGATAATCCTAGGACATGGTCTGACTGTCAAGTCCTAATAGATTATCAACTATGTTTCATGCCAAACATAACTGACTGGTGAATGATCGCAAGAAACTCATTTCTTCTCTCATTCAAATGCCCTGGCCAAGGTCTTTTCAAGAGATCTACTAATTTCTATCAAATAGAAACCATCACATCTATGTTGATCTATCTGGATTACTAACGTCCAATTAGTTATCCTATGATCAAGAACGATTTAGATTAAGTTTTTACAAAAACTTGACTCTATTTATCATGATCTCTATCATGATGACAAGTTTTTAAACTTAATCATGGACTCTATCATACTAGCTATGAAAATATATACACATATATATTATGCAAATATCATCAAAATGATAAAAGAATGCCATTTATTTTATTCAGAAGTGTTCAAAAATATATGACATAAAATTAGCTCTTAAATAGTTACAACAATTGTACTATTCCTAGAACTTATTCCAGCATGTCATGTTCTTCAATCCAATCATCAACTTGTGCTTGTCAAACTCATTTGAACCAAGCGCCTTTGTGAGTGGATCTGCTGCATTTTCTTTTCCTTCTACCTTCTGGATTTGAACGTCCCCACGCTCAACGATTTCCCTTATTAGATGGTACTTCCGCAGAACATGCTTTGATCTTTTATGAGATCTTGGTTCCTTCGCCTGGGCTATTGCCCTGGTATTATCACATAATAAAGGAACCGGTTCCTTTATTGAAGGGACTACACCAAGTTCAGTTATGAACTTTCTCATCCAGACCGCTTCCTTAGCAGCTTCGCAAGCCGCTATGTATTCCGCTTCAGTAACCGAATCAGCTACAGTAGCTTGTTTGGAACTTTTCCAACACACTGACCCCCATTGAGACAAAAGACATACCCCGATGTCGATCTGCTATCATCCTTATCGGACATAAAGTTGGCATCCGTGAACCCTTCTAGCTCTAAGTTAGAATCTCCATAAACGAGGAATTGGTCTCTAGTTCTTCTCAAGTACTTGAGAATGGTTTTCACCAATTTCCAATGTTCCTCACCGGGATATGCCTGATACCGACTCGCTACACTTAACGCGAAGGCTATATCAGACCTCATACATGTCATGGAATACATGATGGCTCCCACTGCGCTAGCATATGGGATCCTACTCATGCGTTCTCTCTCTTCTTGTATCTGAGGACAATCCTCTTTGGAGAGAGTAATTCCAGTGCCTATCGGTAGATATCCTCTCCTGGAATTTTCCATGTTATACCTCTTCATGATGGTATCAATGTACTAGGACTACGATAGTCCAAGCAATCTCCTTGATCTATCTCTATAGATCTTTATTCCCAGAATATAGGTTGCTTCTCCCAGATCTTTCATTGAGAACTGTTCGGATAACCAGAACTTCGTCTCTTGCAACGTTGGAATGTCATTCCCTATAAGCAATATGTCATCCACATAAAGCACAAGGAAGACAACCGCGCTCCCACTAAACTTCTTGTACACACAAGGCTCTTCTTCGTATCTAACAAAGTTGAACTCTTCAACTGCCTTGTTAAAGCGAATGTTCCAGGTTCGAGAAGCTTGCTTGAGTCCATAAATGGACCTCTGAAGCGTGCATACCATATGACTTTGAGTTGGCGACGTGAAACCCTCAGGTTAAGTCATGAAGACTTCTTCCTGGAGCTCTCCGTTAAAGAAAGCTGTTTTCACGTCCATCTGCCAAATCTCATAGTCATGGAATGCCGCTATCGCAAGCAGAATCCGAATAGATTTGAGCATTGCCACAGGGGAGAACGTTTCTTCATAGTCAATCCCTTCTCGTTGACTATACCCCTTGGCAACTAGATGAGCTTTATAGGTCTCTACCTGCCCGTCCGCTCCAATCTTCCTCTTGTAAACCCATTTGCAACCGATTGGTCTGGAAACCTGAGAAGAATCAACCAAAGTCCATACTTTGTTGATCTTAATAGATTCCATCTTGGATTCCATGGCTTTCCACCATTTCTCAGAATCAGGGCCTTAGTCTCTTGGAAAGTCAAAGGGTCGTCATCTCTATGACCGACCACATCCTCTTGCACCATCAGATTAAGTCTGTTTGGTGCACGTCGAGAACGTGTTGACCTTCTCAAGGAAGCCTGTGTAGCAGGTTCAACCTGCGCTGGATATCTTGTTGGGCTTGTTCCTGAACAGGTTCCTGAACAGGTTCCTGAACAGGTTCCTGAACAGGTTCCTGAACAGGTTCCTGAACAGGTTCCTGAACAGGTTCCTGAACAGGTTCCTGAACAGGTTCCTGAACTTGTTCCTGAACAGGCACTGTCACTTCAACATTTGAAGATGAAGCGCCGGAGCCTAACACTATATCACTCAGCCAAGAACGCTCATTTGACATCTCATGTCCATGAGCTTGTGTTGGCTCATCGGGTTCTTGAATCTCGTCAAGAACTACTTCCCCACCATGAATTCCTTCATCAAGGAATTCCCTTTCAAGAAAGGTTGCCGTTCTGGCCACAAACACTTTGTGCTCAGACGGGTGGTAGAAATAATATCCCATAGTTTCCTTGGGATAACCTATGAACCTACACCTGTCAGACCTAGCATCAAGCTTGTCTGGCTGAAGTCTCTTAACAAAGGCCGGACACCCCCAAACCTTGAAGTGTCTCAGGTTTGGCTTACGTCCTTTCCATATCTCATAGGGTGTCTTCGAGACTGCTTTGGTGGGAACTTTGTTTAGCAGATAGGCAGCTGTTTCTAAAGCATAGCCCCATAAGTTCATTGGAAGATCAGTGAACCCCATCATGGATCTCACCATATCTAATAAGGTTCGATTTCTCCGTTCGGATACACCATTATATTGTGGTGTTCCGGGAGAAGTCCACTGAGACAAAATCCCATTTTTCCTTAGATAATCCCACTGAGACAAAATCCTATTTTCTTGATTATCTTTCTTTCTCTTCAAACCAGAAATATGCATGTTAATCATATTAACTTTTGCATTGGGTAAGACATAGATGCCTTGATGTAAATAACCATTTGCACATAATTCATCATTATGAAAAATAGAGCAAATTTTATTATTGAAGATTGTTTTATAACCACATCTATCTAACATAGAAATGGAAATTATGTTCGAAACAAATTTCAGAACATAGTAACAATCTTCTAAAACCAAGGTCTTGTCCGAAGGTATACAAAGAGAAATCGATCCTACAGCTAATGCCGCAACGCTTGCACCATTCGCAACTTGTATGTCGACTTCACCTTTATTCAACCTTTTATTGATTCTCACCCCTGCAACACATTGCAGATGTTAAAACTACTACCGGTATCCAATACGCAAGTAGAAGAATCAATCATGAAAACATTTTTCATGTAGGTCTTACCCTTTTCCTTTTGAGAGATGTAAGGTATTCCTTACAATTTCTCTTCCAATGCCCCGGTT
>CM071874.1:9348831-9369146 GCA_036759665.1 Gynandropsis gynandra
ATAGCTTCCTTGAGCTTTGCGGCCTTGGCTCGGGTCATGGGACCAGCGGATATGATCAAGGCAACCTCTTCTATAGCTCGGGCTCGGGTCACGGGACCGACGTATTTTAACCTAATGGCGTCTCGGGCCGCGGGATTGGCGTCTCGGGTCGCAGAGATTCCCTCTTCTTCCTTTCCGCGGGTCACGTCCTCCTCACTGTTGATGGTCGCGTCTTCAGTGTCCTCCGGGATCATATCAGGTGATAATAATGAATCACTTTCAGAAACCAAATGAATCTCATTTATATAGGCACGTGAACCAGGGACCATAAACCGACATATAACCGATTAATTCTGGTTCTCAATTGTATCATTTAATTTTGCCCATCATGAATGATACTACCAAAGGTCTCTATGCATATAATCCTCCCCATTCAATTCAGTATCAAAGTCCAATCAATTAAACTTTAATCCGCTCCCATTTACTTTGGATTAAATCGAAAGACAACACTTATTCCAAAATTATTCACATATATCAGTGGACAAATATAAGATTAAACCAAAAATCTTATAGACATGAATAAGATGAGAAAAGAATTTCTATATGTGGAGAAATGAACAAAACTTTTTAAAAACAATGAGTGGTGGACTCAATCTATGACATCAATGGCTTGATATTATTATTTGAGGAGTACCAAAGTTTAGTAAGGAAGAACAAGAAAAGTAATACACATACTTTCGTGGCTCATTGTGATAATAGAAATGCAATAACTTTGTTAAAGAATATTGTACAACAATCTAGGGCCAAACATATTGAAATAAGATATCACTTTCTTAGAGAACAAGCAAGTAGAGGTAGACTACGTACCTACTGAGCATCAACTAACAAACATACTCATCAAACCAATGAACATGAACATATTTATATGTTTAAGAAAATCTCTTGGAGTTTGTTAACTATGAACTCTCTACTTGTTAATAAAAATTTAGATGAGAATGACAAATTCACATGACATCGGAAAAGAATGAAATATACTAAGTGAACTCCTAATCCTCAAATGTGTTTGATTGTCATCGTTTTTGAAGGACAGTTCAACGTGTTTAAGGTGGAAAACAAAAAGAAAAGAGCAGTAAAAGGTTTTAAAAGAAAATACTAAGTATTCCTGCATTTCGCTGTCAACTTATAAATTAAAGTCTAGAATTTACATTTTGTTGACACAAGTGTAAACTCAGGTCTAAGTGGTGAGACAAAGCATCAACTTTAACGTCCAAAAAGGTACATGATATTACCATGTTTACTCATCTATGATATGTACCACATGAGTATACCCAATGAGGTAACCTTGGTCTAAATGGTGGGATAAGCTGTGGACATGAGTTAATAAAAATGCCAACATCATTAAAGTATGGAATACTAGAAAAAGAAGATAAAAAAGAGTTTTAACATTTGAAGAACATGTCAAAATCACTTAAAATCGAGAAACTATACTATCGAGAGATTGAGGTACAATTGAATTTTTAGTGGAATCTCTAAATATATTCAATCAAATACAATTAAATTGATGATCTTTGTTCTTCGAAAACAGATTTTTCTCATGATAGTTTAGCTCATAGTGTAAATAAAATACTGAAATCTGATTAAATATGATTAGTTGTGTATAAGTCTTCTCTTGTTCATTTCTAATATAGTTGATTTTAAAGGAAGTGATTAGATTAAAGTGACAGTTAAGTAATTTTTAGAACAAAAAGGATCCTATTCACGAGAAAGTGACAGAAATAAAAAAATGATCTTATTTTTCACTAACCCTTACTGTTTTCCAAGATAAAAGAACCACTTATACTTGTTTTCGAACTTTAGCTGAACGATGAAAAGGAAAACATAAGCAAAATGAAATGAACCTCAACCATCAAAGAAAAATGCGGTTAATTAAAGCAGAAAAAAGACTACTGAACCAGAACCTGAGTAAAATCGTGATGAACAACAATCCAAAATCATTTGAAAAACATGAAGAAAATTGACTCTAATATTTATGAGAAAGATAATCTCAAAACAATCATCCTTCAGGTCTGAAAGAAGGTGGATGCAATGAAAGAAGAGCTCAACAAACTGCAATAGCAGTTGAAAGTGCATATTAAAGCCATTCGTCGTAGTTTTTTCTTTTACCTCTTTTTTTAGCGATCTTGTGCATTAATGTTCCAAAATTTTGGAATTAATGCTCAACAAAATAGTGAGAGAAAAGGGCTTGGGGAAACCAAAAATGGTGGTTGGTTCTACATCAGGAACGATAACATTTTAGAAGAATACTTGATATATTAATGTTGTTATGTTGATTAATTTTGTGCTAACTTGTGTGTTTGATTTTTGAACCGTTTATGTTCATTCTATCCATGGATTTTTAAACTAAAATGTGTGCTTATAATTGCTTACTTTAATTGTTTTGTTAGAGCAATTATAATTGCTAACTTGTCTCTTTGATTTTTGAACCTTTTATGTTCATTCTATCTATGGATTTTGAACTAAAATATATGCTTATAATTGCTTACTTTGATTTTGTAGAGTTGATTTTAATTGCGGAAACGTGTTTTTATCAACCCGAATTTTACATCTAGTCATGTTCGGATTAGTTTTTCACGTGAGGCTTGATGGTACAAGCCCTCTACGCGTATCCACGCCGAGATCGGGATTGCTTTGATGTGAAAATCAAAAGAACGAAAACTGTTTTTTTTCTTCGGGTTTTCCCTTTCTGACGGCTAGGGTTTCTAGGTTTATAATAGTATGTTTTCGAAACCTCGTAATGTGTTTATTTATAATTATTAACTCTTTAATAATTACTACTTAAACCCATAACTATTGAAATATTACATAATTGGCAAAATACTTTCAACGACGTGGTGGTGGAGCCTGTGGTTCTCGTGGTTGAGGCGTGAGTTGTTGTTGTTGCAAGTTCCCCAAATTACCGAGAGGTAATTGTGGCTTTCTATGGCCGTTCTGATTATCTATATCTCGTTGATTTGACAGCTCTGTGTTACCTTCTTCGTTGCCCTTTCTTAGTTGTGTGCAAGTTCGCTCGATCTCTGGGTCGATGTGGAGTAGATTTGAAGCACCTTGAGACCTGGTCATAAACCAACAAAGAACAAATAGACGGAATTAGGTAGAAAGAACGAAAGAAAAGAAAACAAAAACAAAAACAAACAAGAAGGACTCTAGGCTCGAATCTAAGACGCGTTGACAATAGTCCCTGGCAACGACGCCAAAAAACTTGATGTGTTATCAGGTCTAAGTGGTGAGTGGAGGCGATTTTCTACGCCATAAGGGTTAGAATTGATGCGTAATCTCAGTGGTTTGGTCTAAAAAAATTCTTCAATGATGCACGTCTTCACTATGCTAAGGTTACAAGACCTTAATAGTGTGCTGGGTCTAAGTAGAAAGCTGTCCTCTTCGACTTTGACGTCCTAGAAACCAAGTGCGGATTTTCAAAGAAAAAATTGTGGAAACCGAAAAAAAAGAAAAGAGAAAAGAATGAGGAAACAATTGTAATGATATCTCACATACACATAGATGAATTGGTATGGAGATTGCTTGAACGTTGTCTAGGGATATGAAATGAACTTAGGTTATGTGTAGGATTGCATGGCTCAAACTTTCGATTTGATAAAAGTCAAAACTAGGTACGCTTAGGCTTATGTACGTGTGACGTGTTGTTGTGCATGATGACTAATTCTTCGAAGTATTTGTGCTAGTATCAGATTGTTGTTTAACTTTTCTTGTAATCAACTCTAGTTTTGCTCGAGGACGAGCAAATGTTTAAGTCTAGGGGAGTTTGATAACACCTAATCCGTCATAGTATTTTCATCACTCCTAGGATTAGTTTTGTTACCATTCTTGGACTTTACCGATATATTGAGTATATTTGAGGGCTTCTTCTATCATTTCGCATGTTGTGCAGGAAACAAAGACATCTGAAGTAAACACAAGTAAATACAAAAAAATCGACCCGAAAACGTGACCAAAGTGAGAAGGGATTATGACCAAGCAACAGTATTCTGTACGACCGAACAGATTGAAATGTTGAACACATAGAACGGTCGGGCAGCACTCCAAGCCCGACCGATCAACCAAGAAGAAAGCAGCATGGTCGGGCATCACTCAATGCACGACCGGGGAGCTGATGAATCCATGCAGCACGAGCGGGCATCCTTCCAAGCACGGTCGGGTTGAAAACCTAAAGAAGCACGGTCGGGCATCAACATACACTCGACCGATCTGAAGAAGAAGGGACATGCACGACCGAACATAAGCTGTTGACACGGTCAGGTTTAATGTCTTGAATAAGCCTGTAGGTGTTGCACGACTCGGTCTCGGTCGGGCATCATCACTTGCAAGATCGGGCTTGCATGGAAACTACCCAAACGAATGAAAAGGGTGAAGTTTCAACGAGCCTGAACTTTAAAAAGAACCAAAAGAGAGAGAGAAAAGATAGACAAGCATGATGGAGCAGAGATAGAAAGAGGAGAGAGAGCACAGCTAAAGAAGGAATTTCGGGAAACCGAAGGATTCGTCCGAGGGCACGCTTGGAGGATAGGGAAGATCAATACTTTATGTGTTTGCTTTTCTATAATTTCTGAGTAGTTCTCTTTGCCATGGGTTAGGGATGCTATGTAATAGATAGTTTGGTTCTTAATGCTTGATTTCGGTTTTGTTCATATCGTATGGTTTGATGGGTTGTACGTAATGCATTCATACTTGTTGATCATCTGTTTGAATGAGGTTAGAGATTCGTCTAGGCTGAGATCCGATTTGAGTCTCGGAATTAACCCTAGAATGAATTAGATTAATGAGAATCTAGCCAGTCAGTTAATCTATTTAGGAACGGTGAATATTTGAAGTTGAACTCACATTGTTCTTCATGCATTTAGGTTATAGATTTACTGAATTGAGAGGTGAGTACGTTTACCTCCTATATAGCGGATTTAGGCATCGAGAGAGTCACTTCCGTTAATAGAGGTTGAGTTCTCATTGTATCCGACAATAGAGTTCGAGTTCTTCATGCACCTAGATGTTTTGTGATGCATTGAGAGATGAGTAATGTCGATTCCCTACGTAGTGGATCTAGGCATCGAGAGAGTCATTTCCGATAGTTAAGGCTGAATTCCCCATTTATTCTTCATGCATCTAGATGTTTTGTGCTGCGTCAAGAGATGAGTAATGTTGATTCCCTAGGTAGTGGATTTAGATTTAAGTTCTCCATCGATTGATATAACCCTATTTCATATTTCGTAAAAACATCCATTACATGTTCCGACATTCCCGAAACTCATGGTGCTCTATCTGGCTGAATCTAGTCTCGTCATTCTTTTATACCTTTACTTTCCAAATTGATAAGCACATATTGATTGATCTTCTTCTCTTGAATTCTTAGTTCTAATGTTCGCACTAAGACCCAGAGTTCAACTCTGGTACTACATGTACCGTATACTTGCGGTAGAGTGGTCTAGGAAATTAAAACCTCTGATTTGCAATCATCACAAGTCTTTATGGATGTTTATTCTGTATATGGTACTATGTTTGACGATTGCCTTACTAACTTATCTAAAGTTTTAAAGCATTGCGGAGAGGTCAATCTCGTGCTCAATCGAGAGAAGTGCCCTTTTATGATCAAAGAAGGGATTGTCTTGGGACATATGGTGACATATGCCACCATCGAATTCGGTCAAAGCAATTCGCAACTTTCTTGGCATGCCGGATTTTATAGGAGATTCATCAAGGATTTCTCCAAGATCGCGAAGCCATTGACTGAATTGTTCGTAAAGAATGTTACATTTGAGTTTACAAAGGAGTGCCATACAGCTTTTAACAAGATCAAGGAAGCATTGATTTCAGCCCCCATCTTTCAACCGCCGGATTGGGATTTGCTCTTCGAGATCATGTGTCATGCAAGTGATTACGCGGTTGGGACCTTTTTCGTCGTCTTCTGGGAACCAATACATTGTTGTAGGTGCAGACTACGTGTCTAAGTGGGTAGAAGCTATAGCCACGCCATATAACGAATCTACGGTAGAGATGAAGTTCTTTAAAAAGGTGATAATTCCAAGATTTGGAGTGCCTAGGATTGTTATTAGTGATGGAGAATCAAATTTCATTGCTAGACAATTTGAATCTCTCCTAAAGAAGTATGGCGTGAAACATAAGATAGCTACATCGTATCACCCGCAAAAAAGTGGCCAAGTAGAAGTATCCAGTAGGGAGATCAAAAGTATTTTAGAGAAAACCGTGTCTAGATCCCGTAAGGATTGGTCTTTAAAGTTAGATGATGCATTGTGGGCCTATAGGACAGCTTTTAAGACTCCCATTGGCATGACACCTTTTCATCTTGTTTTTGGCAAATCTTGCCATCTTCCCGTCGAGTTGGAGCACCGCCGTATTGGGCAACAAAGTAACTTAACTTTCATCTTAAGAGCGCCTGTGAGAAGCATCTTTTGCAGGTTAATGAACTGGACGAAATCCGTCTTGGAGCATATGAGAACGCAAAAATCTATAAGTAGCGGACCAAAAGGTAGCATGACAAGAAAATTCTCCCGCATGATTTCCAGCCAGGTGACCTCGTTCTACTAGACAATTCACGATTGACATTATTTGCGGGCAAACTATGATCACGTTGGTCTGGTCCATTTCAGGTACGACATGTTTTCCCTCATGGAGCGGTGGATATATGAAGTGACGCACAAGGAGCATTCAAGAAAAATGGCCAGCGCCTTAACCTGTACAACACGTCACAACTGACTGAGAAAGGGGTCGTAGTCCCTCTTACGGATCCTCTTAGAGCAGGTGGATGATTTTATGAGGTGTCAAGTTAATGACGTTAAACAAGCGCTTGTTAGGAGGCAACCCAATGGTAGATTAAGGATTTTTTTGTTTTTCTTTTAGGAATAAGACCAAGCAAAAACTAAATGTAGTAGATGAGATTTTCTCTAACCCTTTGGATAAAGATCTTATGGTATTTGCTTTTTGTCTTTACAGGAGCGACACGTCGAGGACGAGGTTCAATTTAAGTCTGGGGGAGGCGCATCACGTATACTTTTTTCGGTGTTAATGTTTGCTTGAATTTGCATTTTTTTCTTTAGTTTTTAGAATAAAATTTTCATTAGGGTAGAGATATGAATATGATATTTTCGATGACTGAAATGAACCCTGTTCCTAGGATGTATTAGATGCATGACATGGCTATGAAATTTTGTGGAAATGCCTAGTTTATTCTCGCTCGAGGCTATAGTGTCGTAGTTCATTAGGATTTGGGTGTTGCTTGAGATTTGCAAGGATAGGCTGGTTGGGTTTGTAATATTTTGATATCTCTCCATTCAAGTGATTAAGCTTCGTAAAGACTAGGCTTTGTTGAGATGAGGATAATACTTTAGAATCAAGCCTGTGTTGCAGAAAAGAAAAGAGAAAGAAGAAAGAATAGAGCAGCATACGAAAACTCCGCTATCATCAGCAAAATACAGAAAAATCAATGCAATAAGTTGACATGAGTGCATCGTGCGTAAAAGAATAAGTTTTATTCGATGGTTTGGGGCTAAGTGGTGGATCGAGACTATCTCTCTATGCCCTAAGGGCACGCGCGACGACACGTCCGACTACTCCGTCGTGGTATCCAAATGAGCCACATGAGTAACCCAATGAGGTAGCATGCGTCTGAGTAGAGGGTAGATCTCTTTAACTTCTACGTCCTAGAAACCGAGTATGCTAGTTGAGAAAGTTAAGTCCTTTTAATCGATTTGTACTAAGTCTGAAGTCTTTCTTGATGGAGAGAGTCACATGTCACTTTCTCCCGTTACATTGCACGTTTAGGTTTGCTTAGGGACAATCAAACATTCAAGTCTGGAGAATTTTGATGAGTGTTCATATTGCATAGCAATCGCATAGGTTGTTTTATCACATTTTGAGGACATTTCGATGTTTTGTATGGGTTGTGTTCATATTTCTGCAATATATTCCTTGCAAAATCCTTCTGTGATATAGACACATAAATGAAGAGCATATAGAGCAAAAAAGCTACATATATCAATCGCGGCGAGAACAAGAGCTAAACGGGACAAGATATGATGAAGAAATGACTCGGTCAAGAAACAAGTGGGCGAGATTTGAGTAATGACTCGGTCAAGCAACAAATTTGTCCAGATTGAAAGAGAAGAAATGACTCGGTCAAAGCAACGAAGTGGCCGAGATTGGAGGAGCCGACTTTAGAAAACCTACTCCAACTCGAATTAGGGTTTCGGACCCTATTAAATCCGAGCTTTCTTCTTTTTGGTCAGCAACTTGAGAAGTCCAAAAATAATATTAGCCATAGGAGGATTGTCCAGCAAGCCACCTAAAGACAGATCTTAGCCTATCATACACAAGAGAAGATGGAGTAAGAGAAATCCGAGGATGCCGGAGACACACGAAAACACACAAAGACATCATTGAGCTTATTCTTTCTCTATCCTTTTATTTCTTTCATGTTGTCATTTGAATTCATGATTGAGTAGTAGGATTTTTCTAGGAGAAAGGAGTAGCCGTAGGCTATCCCAAATCCTTGTATTGATTTCTATCTACGATTTCCATTTCTATCCATGTTTGATCCTTTGTCTATGCGCTTAATCGTCATGTGGAAGTGAAGGCCAAATAGTTGCATGATATTAAGGATCTGAGTGAAGTACCGGAAGGAGAAACTCGAAACCGGACATATAGGCTTAGGACAGTTGAGGTTAAGCCACAAGAGTAGGAAAACCTAAATTGAGGACTCACAAATGAATCACAAAGCTTAATGGGTGTAGACTAGCTTATCAGCCACAAAAGTAGGAGGTTTGATTGTTTATGCACGTCTCTAGACCTTGAAAGAGGATAGTTGATAGATTAGGATCGTTTGCCTACAAATCGGATAGGAAAAGCATGAGTAGTCGATTTATATGCATGGTCTTGGAGCCTAGTTGCGAAACCGTATCCTAGGATTTTTGTTTGATTGGTTTAAATATCAATTTATTATTCGTCATTAGTTTAGGTTAATTCCATCACTATTATTCGATTTGCAAGCTTTGATTCGATTGTTTTAGTTACATCGTGTTGCTGGTCCCTGTGAGATCGTACCTATATTCTACGCTACAGACGTCCCGTGCACTTGCGGAGTAGGTTTAGGTTTATTTAACTTGAACACGCATCAACATGTTAGACAATGCTAAGGATATACAGAAGAGTGTGATGCATACGGTACAATTTTGAAGATGAAATTCGAAAGTGTGCTTAACAAGTAAGTTAATTAGCTATATACAAGGAAAAAATTTGAGTTAAGAGCACAAGCCAAGTGTAAGATCATGAAATCAAGGGTATACACCATGAGTGGCTAAAAATAAAAAGAAACTCGGTCTATCATCGAATCGATAATCATGGGAAGCCTACCTACTTATATGATTTTCGACATTTGTGTTCCACATAGTTTTGTGAAAAGATTTATAGGAAGCTGAAGAAGGAAAATGCTCAAGAAAAGGCAAAGACACCAGCACAAAGAGAAGCAATGGAGGAATGACACGCTGGAGACAATGCCATGGATTGAAGGCAAGAAGGATTAATCGCAATGGGTGAATGTCAAAACCAGCCGGGACCACAAGATGCACGCCCACTGAAGGACTATATAATTCCAAATCTCAACAACGTCGAAAGAGCGATTCGAAGACCTACTGTAGGTCGAGACAGTTTTGAGATCACGTCCGCCATGATTTCCATGGTGAAACACAATCAGTTCATGGGCTTAACACACGAGGATCCACACCAACACTTGACAGAATTTCTGGAGCTATGTGACACATTCAAGGTCAACGACGTGATACTCTTTCGCATGTTCCGTTTCTCACTTGGGGGTCGTGCGAAGTCGTGCCTCAGTCCTTGCCTCCCAATTCCATCACAACTTGGGACCAACTTTGCACCGTATTCCTTGCAAAATTCTTCCATCCAAGCAAGACGATTCAGTTCAGAGGGGAGATCACTGCCTTCCGAAGCATGGGATAAGGTCAAGGAGTTGTTGCGCTTGTGCCCTCACCATGGGCTTGAGCAATGGTTCATCCTGCAAACGTTCTATAACGGAGTCAACAATGAGCACATGATGACGTTGGACATGTCTACTGAAGGATCATTTATGGACAAGAGCGTCACTGAAGCATTCGAGCTCATTGACAGCCTCGCCATGAACCACACTGTGTGGTCCGTCCCGCGGTCTGTACCGAAGAGAACCGGAGGCCTATACGAGGTTAACAAAAAACCAGTTTCTATTGCTAATGCTTTATTTTGCTCTAATGGTGGTGGTACAGAGCACATGGCATACCATTGCACGATTCAACAAGACGAATAGGAGCAAGTGAATTACCTCCAGCAACCCACGAACAACCCGTATTCGAATACGTATAACCCTGGTTGGAGAAATCATCTGAAATTTTCATACAGGAATACGCAGCCCATCAGGCAGCCACCCGGTTTCGGGAAAGAAGCTGAAGCTGATGAAGCACCAGAGAAACCCTACGTGGCACCAATTGCGTATGTACCCCCGATTCCATATCCACAATGCTTGGTAAGCCACAAGTTGGATCAACAGTTCATAAAGTTCGATTAAGTGATCAAGAAGCTACAGATCAACATCCATTTGGACAAATTTTTCTTCTTTTCGTGCTTGCTTTTTGTCTTTACATGAGCGACACGCCGAGGACGGAGTGTTAATTTTCAATTTTTGCTTGAACTTGCATGTTTTTCTTTAGTTTTTAGGATGAATTTTGCATTAGGATAGAGATATGAATATGATGTTTTCGATGACTAAAATGAACCCTGATCCTAGGATGTATTAGATGCATGACCTAGCTGTTAACTTTGGTGGAAATGTCTAGTTTATTCTCGCTCGAGGCTATGATTTCGTAGTTCATGAGGATTTGGGTGTTGCTTGTGGTTTGCAAGGATAGGACGGTTGGGTTTTGGACATATTGATCTCTTTCTATTCAAGTGATTATGCTTCGTAAAGACTACGCTTTGTTGAGATGAGAATGATACTTTAGAATCGAGCTTGTTTTGCAGAAAAGTAAAGAGAAAGAAGAAAGAATAGAGCAACATACTAACACTCCACTATCATTAGCTAAATGCAGAAAAATTCAATTCAATAAGCTGAATGGAGTGCATCGTGCGTAAAAAGAATTAATTTTTATTCGATGGTTCGGGACTAAGTGTTGGATCGAGACTATCTCTCTACGTCCTAAGGGCACGCACAACAACACGTCCGACTACTCTGCTGTGGTACCCAAGTGAGCCACATGAGTAACCCAATAAGGTAGCCTAGGACTAAGTAGAGGTTAGATCTCTTTTACTTTGACGTCCTAGAAACCGAGTATTCTAGCTTAGAAAGTTAAGTCCTTTGTCAATTTGTACTAAGTCTGAAGTCTTGCTAGGTGGAGAGAGTCACATGTCACTTTCTTGACCTATTTCTTTGATATGCTTACTCATGGATTACCTCGATAACTCAAGGATGAAAGCACGACTAGTAAGATCAGATTAGCTTGCGATTCATCGGGTGATCGCTTTTTTCGTGTATCTAGGATGTCTTCGGTGAAAGGGTAATTTAAGGTTTCATTCTCTCCCGTTACATTGCTCGTTTAGGTTTGCTTAGGAAAAATCAAAAATTCAAGTCAGGGGATTTTTATGAGTGTTCATATTGCATAGAAATCACATAGGTGTTTTATCACATTTTGAGGACATTTCGATGTTTAGTATGCGATTGTGTGCATATTTCCGCAATATACTCCTTGCAGGTGCCTTTTGTGATTTAAACACAAAAATGAAGAGTATACAGAGAAAAAAGCCACATATATCGATCACGGTCAGAAAAGGAGGATAAATGGGACATGATATGATGAAGAAATGACTCGGTCAAACCAACAGAACGGACGAGATTGGAGGAGAAGAGAGCCCAGCCGAGCACATTGCATGAGCACGACGGGTGGTGAAAGGAAGAAAGGAGCTCGGCTGAGCATATGCAACAACACGACCGAGCACCCAAACAAAGCTCAATACCCGACCGAGCATATGCAAGAGCACGACCGAGCTCCCAAACAAAGTCCTATAGTTCGACCGAGCACCCAACAAAGCCCGATGGGCTCACAATCCTAAATGTTCCCCGAATGTACTGCATGGCCCGGGCATATCAATTGCCCGACCGAATACCCTTTGAAGACATGCACACGACCGGGTTGTTTGCTTTGCCCGGTCAGGCATAGAAGAAAACTACCCAGCAGAAGCTTAGGATATGAGCACGCCACTCGGAACAAACACGCTTCTGATTTATTTTAAAAAGGAGAGGAGAATAAAGAGGTGAAGAGAGGAACCAGAGAAGAGACGCATCAAGCCTAAGAAACCTATAATAAAAAAAAAAAGAGAGGGAGAGAAGAGGCGGAGCAAGAGAAATCTGAGCACACTAGAGAGCACATGGAAACACCAATAAACTTATTCTTTATCTATCCTTTTATTTCATTCATGTTGTCATCTTTGAGTAGTAGGATTATTCTAGGAGAAGGGAGTAGCCCTAGGCTATCCCGGAACACTTGCATTGATTTCTATCTATGATTGCAATTTCTATCCATGTTTGATCCTTTGTCTATGCGCTTAACATCATGTGATTGTGAAGGCCAAATAGTTGCATGATATTAGGGATCTGAGTGAAGTATCGAAAGGAGAAACTCAAAACTGGATATATAGGTTTAGAATAGATTAGGTTAAGCCATGAAAGTATGAAAACCTAGATTGAGAACTCACAAACGAATCACGAAGCTTAATGGGTGTAGACTAGCTTATCAGCCACGAAAGTAGGAGGTTTGATAGTTTATGCATGTCTCTAGGCCTTGAAAGAGGATAGTTGATAGATTAGGATCGTTTGCCTTCAAATCGGATAGGAAAAGCATGAATAGCGATTGATATGCATGGTTCTTGGTGCTTAGTTGTGAAACCGTATCCTAGAACTTTTGTTTGATTGGTTTAATCATCAATTTATATTCGTCATTAGTTTAGTTTAATTTCATCACTCTATATTGGATTTGCAAGCATTGATTCGATTGTTTTAGTTGTGTCGTGTTGCTGGTCCCTATGGGATCGACACCTAGATTCTACACTACACACATCTCGTGAACTTTTGAAGTAGGTTTAGGTTTTATTTAACTTGAACGCGCATCATAAACCACCGATCAATAATATTTATTTGTTGTTTAGTTTTACGAGGATGGCTATGCCACCATTTTTTACGTTATATTTATTTTATTTTGTTACTTATTTTATTTATGTGGAGGGTGGAAAAATTCACCCATTATTTATTTAAATTATGTTTTTATTACCTTATTATTGTTATAAGGCTGACTATGCTACCTTTTTTACGTTATATTTATTTTATTTGTTAATTATTTTATTTATGTGGAGGATGAAAAAATTCACCCTATTATTTATTTAATTTTTTTATTATTTTATGATTGTCATAAGGATGTCTATGCCACCATTTTTTACGTCATATTTATTTTATTTTGTTACTTATTTTATTTATGCAAAGGATGAAAAAATCCACCCAATTATTTATTTAACCTATGTTTTTATTATTTTATTATTGTTATAAAGATGGTTATGCCACAATTTCTTACATTATATTTTTTATTTTGTTACTTTTGTTATTTATGTGGAGGATGGAAAAATCTATCCCATTATTTTTATTTAACTTATATTTTAATTATTTAATTGTTAATTGATTAAATCAATCTATAAATATATATAGATCTAACACACTAATTATAATATTTTCTTTAATTTTTTAATGTCATGACTCATATTTATTTACCTTTCTTCAATGATAATAGATCTTCATGTCAAACTTAGTAAATCTCAAAATCACGACATTAGATACCTCTGGAAAAAATTATATGACATGGCCTTTTTATGCTATAATGCATCTAAAAAGAAAAAATCTCATTGTCATGATCGATAAAGATAATAATTCCTTATAAGAGAAAAGATAAAAATCATGATATTTTTATGCCATCATATTACCGATGGATTAAAGAACGAATATCGAACAAAAGCAAATCCGATAGATTTTTCTGAATCTCTTAAAGATCGATTCGATCACAAAAACTATGTGATCCTCCCAAAGGAAAAAACTGATTGGTTGAATTTGAGATTCCGAGATTATAAATCTGCGGACGAATATCATTCTGCGATTTTCGAAATAATCTCCAAGATGAAATTGTGTGGAGAAAAGATAAGTGATTATGATAAGCTGGACAAAATATTATCGACATTCCATGCTGATAATGTAATGTTACAATAACAATATAGCGCGAAGGATTTTAAGAACTATCGTGAATTGTTACAGCTTTTTCTCGTTGCAGAACAACAGAATGAGCTATTAATGAAAAATCATTATACTCGTCCCACTGGTTCTGCACCATTTTATGAAATGAATGTGATTTCGTCAAGTTATTACCACGGTCATGGCCGTGGACACGGATATATACATGATCGTGGTCGAGGTCGTGGACATAGTCGGAGTCATGGAAATGTATATGGTAGAGGACGAGGTCAGAGTAATCCACCAAATAATTTCCACCATGGAGAAAATAAAAGGAAAGATCATCGAGTAATTGAAAATGAAAAGGTGACTAAAAAGCAAAAAGATATAATATGTTATCGATGTTGTATGAATGGACATTGGTCCCAAGTGTTCCAAACACCAAGACACTTTGTTATTTTATACGAGAATTCACTAAAGGATAGAGGAACAAATGTTCAAATAAACTTTATCTCTGATGATCTCGATGATTTCCTGGATGACGACAAGGTTGAAATGCATCTAGACATCGCAAATTTTGTGTATCAACTTGATAATGAAGATGAGGAAAGAAAATGAGATTTTCGACATGAATTTCTTTTGTTCTCATTGTCTCATTTTAAGACTTAGCTTATTTTATTATTTTTTAATGTATTTTTCTTTCGCAATTTGTTTTTAAGTTTTATTAGATTATCTTTTTTATTGTAATATCTTATTACATCATTATATATTATATGCAACGTTCGTTTCATATTTTTAGGTTCATGTATATCTTTATCGGATAAAAATAACACAAAATATGTTGCGGTCAAACATCAATGATGGAGACATATGTCTAGCCGGTTGGGCTACAACACATACAATATTCAAAGATAAAAAGTATTTCTCCAAGTTTACAAATACATGAATCCAGTGTCAATATAAGATATCTAGAAGTGAAAAAAATAATTTAGGGATGTGGAGAAGCAAACTTTATAATGTCTGGAGGGACAAAATTTATTATACAAGATGTATTGTTCTCTCCACAATCCTAAAGAAACTTATTAAGTTTCAAATATATTCGCCGAAATGGCTATCATGTTGAAACAATGAATGATGAAAATTGTGAATATCTTTATATCACGGTAATGGTTTCTAAAAAGAAACATATTGTGGAAATATTATCAGTTTTATCATCTGGATTATATTTCACAAAAATAAGAATGATGGAATCATATGCCACATTTAACTCAAAATATGAAGAAATGTTTAAGATTTGGCATGACCGATTGGGTCACCCTGATTCGATAATGATGCAAAAAATTGTTGAAAATTCCAATGGGCATCCATTAAAACATAAGAAGATATTTCATTCTCATGAGATCGCATGTGGTGCTTTTTCTCAAGGAAAATTGATAATAAGACCATCGTCGGTCAAAGTTGACATGAATCACCATCGTTTTTAGAACGATTACATGGGGATATATATGGACCTATTCATCCACCAAGTGGACCATTTCAATACTTTATGGAATTGGTCGATTCTTCAAGCAGATGGTCACACATTTTCTTATTATCAACCCACAATGTTGCATTTACGAGGTTTTTTCTCAAATAACAAAATTACGAGCTCAATTCCTCGATCACCTTATTAAGAAGGTGAGGATTGATAACGCTAGTGAATTCACTTCTCAAGCTTTCAATCACTATTGTACACCGATTGTTATTAAGATTGAACATCCCGTACCACATGTTCATACACAAAATGTATGGCAAAGTCATTGATTAAATCTCTCTAACTAATTACTCAACAATCGCTAATGAAAATGAAACTCTCAATTTCTCTTGGGGACATTGCATTTTACATGTTGTAGCACTAATTCAAATAAGGCCAAGTGCTTATCATAAATATTCTCCATTGAAATTAGCAAATGGCCAAGAACCAAATATATCTCATCTATGAGTATTTGGTTGTGCAATATATGTTTCGATTGCTCCACGACAACGGACAAAAATAGGCCCACAACGTAGACTGAGAATTTATGTTGGATATAATTAACCATCTATCATTAGATATCTTGAACCACAAATGAGTGATGCGTTCACAACTCATTTTTCTGATTGTCATTTTATTGAGAATGAATTTCCACCGTTAGGAGGAGGAATAAAATAAGCCTCACAAGATCTAACATGGAAAACAAAATCATTGTTATATCTTGATCATCTTACAAGAAAATGTAATATGAAAGTATAAAAGATAATTCATTTGCAAAATATTGCAAATCGACTTTCAGATCGGTTCAATGATACTGCTCGGGTTACAAAATCATATGTACCAGCAGCAAATACACCTGCTCGTATAGAAATACCAAAACAGCATGCAGGTGAAAGAATTTTAAATGAGTCTACAACATGTTTGGAGCGTGGACAACCACTTGGTTATAAAGATAAAAATCCTCGAAAGAGAAAGAAATTTGATAATGATGATGATTCTCATATCATAGAGAACATCCAAAAAGAAACAAACGAGGAATATGATCTTCATGATAAAAATCATGAAAAAATCATGAACATACAGAGAACAATGAGATTTCCATTAACTATATCTATGATGAAAAGATTATAAGAAGAGATGAAATAAATGACAATAATGGAATATTCTTTTTCTCTGTATCCAAAGAAATTGAAAATGATAGTGAAGATCCAAAACCAATGTCAGTGTTAGAATGTCAAAAGAGATATGATTGGATAAAATGAAAAGAAGCTATGCAAATAGAATTAGACTCAGTAAATAAAAGAAAAGTATTTAGACCCACCGTTCAAACTCCCAATGGTGTTAAACTAGTTTGATGCAAGTGGGTTTCTGTAGGAAAGAGAAATCAAAATAATAAGGTCATGAGATACAAGACACGCCTTGTCGCACAAGGGTTTTCCCAAAGACCTGGAATTGATTATGAGGAAATTATTCCCTTGTTACGGATGCAATCACATTTAGATATTTGATGAGTTTAATAGCATCCAACAACTCAGATATGTACCTTATGGATGTGGTTGCGGTATATCTATATGGATCTTTGGATAATGATGTATACATGAAAATCCTTGAAGGATAAAGAATGCCGAAAACATCAACTCTAAACCTAAAGAAACGTGTGCAATCAAATTGCAACAATCTTTATATGGACATATGATGTACAATCGTCTAAGTGAATATATAATAAAAAGTTATTTGTGAATAACCCTATTTTCCATTGTGTGTTTATTTAGAAAACAAGTGGATTTGTGATTATAACTGTTTATGTTGATTATTTGAATATAATTGGGACCTCAAAGGAGATTGAAAATACTCGAAACTATCTGAAAGAGGAATTTGAAATGAAAGACCTCGGACAAACAAAATTTTGTCTTAATTTACAGATAGAACATATAAAGAATGATATATTCGCACATCAATCAAATTATACAAAGAGAGTATTAAAACAATTTAACATGGATAAAGCAAATTCATCATGCACTTCAATGGTATGTAGATCTTTAAATGTTGAAAAGGATTCATTTCGTCCTTATGAAGAAAATGATGGAGCAGAAGTACCATATATGAGTGCAATAGGGACTCTCTTGTATCTAGCAAATTGCACTCATCCTGATATAGCATTTGCTACTAATCCTTGTCACGATATAATACATCCCCTACACGTCGTCATTGGACAGGGATTAAACATATCTTTCGATATTTACAAGGGACGATTGATTTAGGATTATTATATACTAGAGATTCCAATCGTGAGTTGATTGGTTTTGCAGATGCTGGTTATTTATCAGATCCTCATGAAGTTAGATCACAAACAGGATATGTTTTCACAATTGGCGGCATAGCAATATCATGGCGTTCACAGAAACAAACACTAGTTGCAATATCTTAAAATCATGTTGAAGTCATAGCACTTCATGAAGCAAGTAGAGAATGTGTGTGCCTCAGAGCTTTAACTCGACATATACAAGAGACTGTGGATTATCAACTAATATCAATCCAACAATACTATATGAAGATAATGCCGCATGCGATGCTCAAACAAATGAAAGATATATAAAAAGTGACAAAACAAAGAATATCACTCCAAAATTTTTCACGTATACTCAAAAGCTCGAGAAGAAGAAAGAAATTGAGGTTCAATACATCCGATCATGCGAAAATGTAGCCGAATTATTCACAAATGTGCTCTCTACTTCAATATTGAGAAAACACATTCTGAATAACGGGATGCGTCACCTTCGAAGCTTGTTAAGAAACAAAGGGTTGAAAGCTGCACTCTTTTTCCTTCATCATGGATTTTATCCCCAAAGAATTTTTCGATTATAATATTTTTAACGAGATAGTCGATAGACATTCAAGGAGAAATGTTAAAATATGAATATCAAAATGGGTGACTAACCCATTTCACTTTTTAAACACACGAAAAATTATAAGAATTGTAAATTGCAAGAACAAAAAGCAAATTTTCTCTTTTCATTCTATCTTCAATTTATTTTGGTAATTTTTACTTTTTTATTATTTATTTTTTATATATAAATATATTATATATACATTTATATTATTATAAATAACTTAATTATATATATATATATATACTATTTACTTATTATTATATATATTATATACCTAATATATATATAACATATTTAAATATTACCTATAAGAATATATATATATATTTTTATTATTATTAATTTATATATAAAAATATATATGTATATACATATAGATATATATATATATATATTTATCTATCTATATTTAATTTTTAAGAAATCTTATCTTTTTCGCCTAGATTTGTGCCAACTAGTACTGATTTGTGATTAACCCAACTTTTTGACTTGCACGATATTTTTTTTAAGCTTTTCGGTACTGCTATTATATATATATATATATATATATATCCAGAAAAAATTATGTCACGAAAATATATATTCCTCTTCAATATTATGTTTTATTTCTATTTTTCTTCAAACATTCTATTATCGTATTTTTTTATTCATTTTACTTTCAACTTTACAAATTCAATTTATTTTTTCTTTTTTTAAAATTATATTAAATTCATCATTAATTTAAAATATATTTAAGAGATAAATAGCTTAAAATACCCGATTTGTTTCCGAATTTTTCAAAACTCTATCACGTCTGATTATGAATACGTCAAATTACGAATGATTTAATGTTCGTTTTTTTTTTGTTGATGTGATGTCTACATGGGATAGATGTAGCATTGGTGGAATATCAGAAATACCCTTATATGGCTAAACCACTTCAAAAATACCCTTCCCTAAAATAATTATTAAATCCGAAAAATAAAAACTAAAGAAAAGACAAATTTGCCCTTAATATTCGAACGTGGAAAAATGGAAGTTCGGCAGTTTTTTGACGTGAAAAACTGCCGAAAACGAGAAAGCCGGACAGTTTTTCGCCGTGAAACCTGTTTAAAAGTTGATAGTAAGAAAGAAATAAGTGATGTCGAACTTGAGAGGGAACGATTTGAAGTTGGCGAGAAGGAAAATGGCTAGAATCAGCAGCATCACTGGCGAAGAGAGCACGAGTCAATCTTCAATGGCGTCAATAAGTGTAAGTAGTTCGATTTCTAGGGTTTTGCAAGCTTTCGAGTCACACAATGGTTTATTGATTTGAAATGGGTGAGTGTCAGTGTCAGTGAGTCGGTTAGGTCGCAAGGGTCGCAGGAGTTGCATGAACATCTTCGACTCCGTGAGTCGGTTGAGTAGCAAGGGTCGCAGCAATTTCATGACCATCTTGGACTCAGTTTATTGATTTGAAACGGGTGAGTGTCAGTGTCAGTGAGTCGGTTACGTCGCAATGGTCGTTTGAGGGGCGTGGGTCGGTTGAGTGTCGCAGAGTGTCTGAGGGTCGTCTGAGTCGCATGGGTCGCACGCGTCGGTTGAGGGTTGCACGGGTCGGTTGCGTCGCATGGGTCGGTTGAGT
>CM071874.1:9377310-9408152 GCA_036759665.1 Gynandropsis gynandra
TGAGTTCCACGGTAGTAAATGACCTCCAACCGTGACCTTAGGTAACGCGGATACAGCTTGATGTCTGAGTCCACCGATTACCAAGACCTTATGTAGTGCAGATACATCACAAAGTCCTCCATCCAAGTTGTAAGTACTTGTGTGTATCTGCATACAGACTGAGTCCGACGATTACCAAGACATTGAGTAACAAATAGACAGCACGATGCCCTGGGTCGACCATGTGACCTTAACGGTCACAAGGTAACAAGGATTTTTCAGAGAATTTAGGGTTAGATGTTAGAAATCGCCCTTTTGAGAGAATGAAGGACTCGAAACAAGTGATGATTTGGAGCTACAAATTGTTGTACCTTTTCGGTTTTTCCTCCTCTATTTATAAACTCATATTTAACGAAAAATAATCCAGAAAGACAATAAATACAAAGAATAACCAAGGTGCATGTATTGACCACATTAAAGAACCTTTAATATAGGTCTTCAATGTGGCATTGGTAAAATAAAAAGCATAGCTAGAACCTGGAAAAAGCAGTAGTCTGACATTGAAATGACTAGTCGAAAGGGTCGAAATGGTCGGAAGGGTCGCAATGGTTGGAAGGGTCGCAATGGTCGGAAGGGTCGCAATGGTCGAAAGGGTCGCAATGGTCAGAAGGGTCGCACGGGTCCAACATATTTTGATTTGAACTGTATTTTCAAAATTTTATTCATATTATTTGTAAATAATTTGTAAATAATAAATTAGTATCACAGGGGTCCAAGGGTCGCAGAAGGACAAGGGTCGCAGGGGTCCAAGGGTCGCAGAGGAACAAGGGTCGCAGAGGGACAAGGGTCGCAAGGGGCCAAGGGTCGCAGAGGAACAAGGGTCGCAGAGGGACAAGGGTCGCAAGGGGCCAAGGGTCGCAGAGGAACAAGGGTCGTAGAGGGACAAGGGTCGCAGGGTGAAACTGGGTCGCTGGGTCGAACTGGGTCATAAGGTCGCAGGGGTATTTTGGGAATATCAACATTTATACGGGTACTTTTGAAGTTAAAAATTTTTTCTTTTTCGGAAAGGGTATTTTTGAAGTGTTTTAGCCCTACGAGGGTAATTTTGAAGTTACCCCTGTAGCATTAGATGCCATCTTTTTCTCAATTAAAGGGGTTTGACATATATAGTTTGGTTTAAGGGCATTTCCAAAACTTAAAAAGAATTGTTGAAGAGTTTTCAGATAATTTTATCTACATAAATACATATATGTATATATGTGATAAATATAACATGAATTTACTTGGGTTAAATTCCCCCGATAAGTTGTCTTTTTTTATGTTAAATATAGAAATTAAAAAAAATTAATTAATACTAAATTTTATATAAAAATGTACCCCAATGATTTTTGTTATACACCACTATATATATACATACATATACATATGTATATGTATTCATAATAAATACACACATCTTATATATATATATATATATATATATTCATAACAATCACATATATGTATATATGTATATATGTATATATGTATATATATGTGTGTATATATGTATATATATATATGTGTTTATGTTTATGTATATGTATGTATCTCCATGTATATATATGTTTATGGATATATACAGATATATATATATATATGTCTATATATTATATGCAATCCTAGACCGACGATTTTTGTTAGATGTGTGAAAATATATTAAAATGCCATAGTGATCCAATATTTAGAATGAAAAATAATCTCAATTAATCTCAAGGATTAGAATGAAAAATAATCTCAAGGATTAGAATGAAAAATAATCTCAATTAATCAAAGGTTTTTTCAAATGTCATACCATGAGTTCTCTATTTATAATGGTCAAATAATAATAAAAACTGAGTAAAACAAAACAAGTTAATTAAACCTGACAGAAGTGATCAGTAGAGCGTCGCATAATTCTTTAACTCTAAATCCATAAAACTTAAGTATATTCGACCGGACAACACCTATAACCGGTCGAGACACTCAATCGAGCTATGTGATGCTCAGGTCAAACTGTCCAGTCCTCTGAATGCTTCATCTATCTAGAAAACCTGCTTGAATCGATCGACACTTTGCTCGGTTCGGTCACCTTTGGCTCTATTTTTCGAAAGAGATTGCTCAGGTCGAGCGAGTCTCTGCATGGGGTGAGCGACTCTGGTTTTCTAATGTCTTGCTCATTTCAGCCTCGTTAATTTGTAGATAAGTCACATAGGCTTCAATTGACATCTCTTGATGCCCTTTTAGTTCCATTGCGAGTTTTTCCATTACCATTCAAGCGAACACATTCTATCTTTATCTTTTGTGACCGGTCCATGTGTTGTTGGTGTCTCAGGCAGAGTCTCATCCTCACCATTCCCTCATTCTTGAAAAGGATTTGACCATAATTCAGGATCATCATCTGCATTCAAACGAGCCAATTCAGCAATGTTGAAGGTTGAACAAACATTGTACTAACCAAATAATTTAATCCTGTAGGCTTTTGATGAGGTCATCGGCAGTGCCACCGTATCGGAGGGCTTAGATGACACAGATAAGGAAAATGAGAAATAAATATCTTATATTTATTCCAACTCTAGGAAAATCGCCCAAAACTGATGTTATTCTACCAGATTATCTACTTCATTTTTCTAAGATCTCAAACGGCTAGGAAATCTTCTCAAGCCGATCATATCCCATCGAATCATCTACTTTTCTCCTTTGAAGATTCTCAATCACTAGAAAATCTTTATAAAACTTTAAATAGGTTTATTTCGTAATCATGTATTTAATTATTTTCCTTGTTTTGATATAGAATATTTCCTATCTAAAGGACTCCACTCCATTTGTAATAAGAGGGGGAGAATTGATAAGAAATAAATCTCTTTGTTTTCATGATCATTGTCAAGAACACGATGTCTTCAACTTGTTCCAGGACCAAGTGAAGTCATCGTATTTTCATATTGTTTTGGGAATAATTGAAGTCAAATTGGACTGTATAAATAGGCTTCCGCGCCTCTTGTGGGGTCCTTCGCTCCACCCTCAAACACCTTTTATCCAAATTTTTTGCCCTCACGAAGCTACTTTGTCTCGTGAGATCATAGCCCCCACCGTCAACCCCTATCATCCATCATCGATGGACGAAACTCTCTTGAAGAGTTCTTTTAGGCCAACCAAGAGATTCTCCACCTTCCACCGCTATCATTCGTAGTCAATTAACAAATTCTTGAAGAGTGCCCTTAGGCCAGTCAAGAGGTCTTCATTGACACATCGAATGAACATTCTTGAAGAGTGCCCTTAGCCCAATCAAGAGATCCTCCACCTTCCACCACTATCATCCACCTTAAATAGACGAATTCTTGAAGACTGCCTTTACGTCAGTCAAGAAATTAACCTTGACACAACAAATCTCACTAGAGAGATCAACAACAAACGGATTCTCCGTACGCATCTTGAGATCCCACTTCGAGGCGTGTATCAACAAACGGATTCTCCGTATGCCTGAGCTTGGATTGAAGCTTCTAAGGAAATCATTCTTTGCATGAATGAATCAACAAGAGATCACCAGGTTGAAAGACCATCTTCCTTTGTCCCTTGTTTGCATATTTAGCCTATTGCTTTGCCTTCCTCTCGATATTGCCACGTGCCTTCTCATATATATGTTTCACAAACTCGGCTCTTTTCTTGCCATTAAGTTTAGTAAACTTCGACACTAGTGAATGGGCCATGTCTAATGGTTTAAGTGAGTAAAATCCATACGCCATTTCAAAGCTGAAAACTATGTTGCAGTATGAATCGTGGTATTGTATTTAAACACGACATGGGGTTGATACTCTTCCCATATTTTAAGATTACTCCTAAGCAATGAACGTAATAAGTTAGACAAATTCCTATTGAACACTTTCGATTGTCCATCAGTTTGAGGGTAACAAGTAGTAGAAAATAAAAGTTTGGATCCTCATGGACATAATCTAGGAATGATCTAAATTTTATCCAGCTTTACATTTATAACATAGACTAGACATTCCATAAGGATATGGACTGTGTAATACCAGGGTAGAACACATGGATTAAGTGTAACTTAATCTAATCGTCTACAAAATTAGCGTCATGAAAATATATATGATATATGTGTGTGAATAGATAAATTAAGCTAAAATATTATCTATGTACGATTTTGGACGGTGTTGTTAGACTTGAATACTATTTTATTATTCAAACTAGTTGAGGATGTCGAAACTATCTGTCGTACTCGTTTGGAGAATCCATCATCTTAAGTGGATCTATCTGCTCTCGCAATGGAAATCCGGATCTAGCTACTCTAATAGTGAAAACCCTATCCGAGTGTAAACACTATGGACGTCTCCGCCTAACAATCTATACATCAAACACAATTAATGAACCCACCTACTCTCGTAGTACAAACTCCTATCCAATATCTAGACCACTGCATGATGATCTATACACTGAACGCATTATCACAAGATGTTCTCGTTCCTAGATAGATTAATTAGTTGTCAAATGATTAACATGCTTAATGTCCCATTAGTCCTTCCATATGTGCCTCATAAACCAATCAATCCCTAATAGACTCTCACATATGCTTAATTTATTCTGATGGAATAAATAGTCATTGAAGCAAAAATACTTACCTATGGTGGTATTCTCATAAGACAGGAATATATCACCAAAATGAAGATTTGTCTCATAAATAATAAATTATCAACACCATTCTCCTTACCTTGATTGTACTTGATGACGTACGAGAATGTCTCTATGCATTACACCCACTTGGTGTACCTGTGATTCAGCTTTTGTTGTGTCTTAACATGCTTAGGTGACTCATGATCGGTATGAATCATGAACTCTTTGGTCTACATGTAATGTTGCCGAGTCTGGAGTGCTCGCACCAATGCGTATAGTTTCTTATTTTACGTTGGTTTGCCTAACTGCGCTTGATTAAGCTTCACACTAAACTACACGATGGGTCTATGCCCCTGGATCTACACTGCTTCAATTCCTACACCTAATGCATCACATTCAATCTCAAATGTCTTCGTAAAATTAGGTAATGCAAGTAGATGAGGTTATGTTATTTATCTTTCTCTATTGAGGTTCACCTAACTGAAATGTGACATTTTTCTTGATAACTTTGTTCAAGGGTGCAGCCAAGGTACTGAAGTCTTTGACGAATTTTTGATAGAAACTGATCAATCCGTGAAAGCTTCAGACCTCTCCAACCGTTTTAAGGCTCATCCAATTGTGTATTGTCTCGATCTTTTCTTCATCAACATGTATTCTCTTTTCACTTACAACAAATCCTAAGAGTAAAAGTTTGTTAGTACAAAAAATATTTCCTAATATTACAATACAACTTTCACTTCACAACACAATCTTCAAGACTCCTTCGAGAAAGCGTGAGTTGATCCCACCATGCCTTTGTGTAGTCCCTAAATGTGGCTATTGCGAGTTTCACCTTATTAAATTCAAAGTATTGATGGAAATCAAAAACCATTTGTATCTTCCATTCCCATTCTAAAAAAACTTTTGAATCACACGAAGGTGTACGAAGACATCATTGAGCTTATTTTTTCTATATCCTTTTATTTCTTTCATGTTTTCATTTGAATTCATGATTGAGTAGTAGGATTGTTCTAGGAGAAGGGAGTAGTCCTAGGCTATCCCAGAACCCTTGCATTGATTTCTATCTATGATTTCAATTTCAGTCCATATTTGATCCTTTGTCTATGCGCTTAATCATCATGTGATTGTGAAGGCCAAATAGTTGCATGATATTAGGGATCTGCGTGAAGTATGGAAAAGAGAAACGCCAAACCGTACATATAGGTTTAGGACAGTTTAGGTTAAACCACTATAGTAGGAAAATCTAGATTGAGGACTCACAAACGAATCACGAAGGTTACTGGATGTAGACTAGCTTATCAACCGTGAAAGTAGGAGGTTTGATAGTTTATGCACGTCTCTAAGCCTTGAAAGAAGATAGTTGATATATTAGGATCGTTTGCCTTCAATCAAATAGTAAAAGCATGAGTAGCCAATTGATATGCATGGTTTTGGGAGCCTAGTTGCGAAACCATATACTAGGACGTTTGTTTGATTGGTTTAAACATCAATTTATTATTCGTCATTAGATTCTACACTACACATGTCCTGTGCACTTGCGGAGTAGGTTAGGTTTATTTAACTTGAACACACATCAAATTTTTGGCACCATTGTCGAGGATTTGACAACATGCTAAGCTTAGACATATGATCACGTTTGTATTTTTTTTCTTTTACTTTTTTCATTTTTGCATAAAGATTTCCACAACTTTGTTTCTTGCAACCGCATGCTTAGATCCCAAGGACCTATAAGTCTACTTGAAATTGATCTAAAAAAAATATAGGAAGCTTAAGAAGGAAAAGGCTCAGGAAAAGGCTAAGACACCAGCACAAACAGAAGCAATGGAAGAAGGATACGCTGGAGACAACGCCATGAGTGAAAGGCAAGAAGGATTAATCGCGTTAGATGAACGTCAAAACCAGCCGGTACCACAAGTTGCACGTCTGCTGAAGGACGACGCGATTCCCAATCTCAACAATGTTCAAATTACAATTTAAAGACCTGTTGTAGGTTGAGAAAGTTTTGAGATCAAGCCCGCCATGATTGCAATGGTGAAACACAATCAATTCATGGTTTTAACACACGAGGATCCACACCAACACTTGATGGAATTTCTGGAGCTATGTGACACATTCAAGGTCAACGGTGTGCCTCTCGACGCGATACTTCTACGCATGTTCCCTTTCTCACTTGGAGGGCGAGCGAAGTCGTGGCTGCAGTCCTTGCCTCCCGTTTCCATCACCACTTTGGACCAACTCTGCACCGTATTCCTTACGAGATTCTTCCCTCCAAGCAAAGCGATTCAATTCAGAGGGAACGGAGCAATGGGCTTGAGCAATGGTTTTTCTTATAAACATTCTACAACGGAGTCAACAATGAGCATAGGACAACGTTGGACATGCCTGGTGGAGGATCATTTATGGACAAGAGTGTCACTAAAGCATTCGAGTTCGTAGATAGCCTCGCCATGAAACACGCTATGTGGTCCATCCCACAGTCGCTACCGAAGAGAACCGGGGGTCTCTACGAGGTTAACAACAGATCCGTCTCAAATGCTAATGCTTTATTTTGCTCAAACTGTGGTGATACAGAGCACATGGTTCCAGTGCACGATTCAATAAGATGAACCTGAGAAAATGAATTACCTCCAGCAACCCGCGAACAACCCGTATTCGAACACGTACAACCCTGGTTGGAGAAATTATCTGAATTTTACATACAGGAATACGCAGCCCATTAGGCAACCACCGGGTTTCCAGCAGCAACAGAGAGCTCCACAACAAGCACTCGACAAGAATCCTTCGTCTAACATAGAGACATTTCTCATGGAGTTCATGAAGGAGCAAAGGCAGTTCCAAAGCAATCAGCTCAATATTAATGGAGAACTTGGGACAACCTTGCAAGATCTAAAGACGCACGTAGATTCCATTGCTACACACCAAAAGATGTTGGAGAATACCATTGCGCAGCAAGCCACCTCGTCTTCCAGACAATCAGGACATCTTCTTGGGAAACCTGAGATCAATCCACGAGAACACTGCAATGCGATCACTCTGAGAAGCGGAAAGTGGATTGAAGATTCCCTGCCCACTAAACCGACACATATTGCAGAGAAATCCGCAGAAAATGGCAAGAGGTTCGAGAAAGAAGTTGAAGCTGATGAAGCATCAGAGAAACCCTATGTGGCACCACCTACATATGTACCTCCAATTCCACAGCAGTTTAGAAAGTTTGTTGAAGTGATCAAGAAGCTACAGATAAACATCCCATTTGTAGAAGCGCTTCAACAGATGTCGCCATACACTAAGTTCTTGAAGGACATCCTATCTAACAAAAGGCGTATAGATGACAGTGGGACAGTAGCACTCACGGAGGAATGCAGCGCCATCCTCCAACATAAGCTACCTCCGAAGCTGAAAGATCCCGGTAGCTTCACCATTCCATGCATTATCGGGGAGATCAACATTGACCAGGCTTTGTGCCATCTGGCAGCCAGTGTAAGTCTCATGCCACACTCGATCTACAAGCGCATGAACTGCGGAGAGCTCAAGCCAACCAAAATATCTCTTCAGCTAGCAGAGATATCAGTCCAATATCCGGAAGGCATAATTGAGAATATCCCCATCAAGATAGGTAGTTTCTATATACCCGCTGATTTTGTGGTGTTAGATATCGAGGAGGACGCTCGAATACCTATCATCTTGGGAAGACCCTTCTTAGCCACTACAGGTGTCATTATCAAATTGAAGTAAGGAAATCTCTCCTTACACATGGAAGAAGAGCAGATTGAGTTTAACCTGACTAACTCTTTGAATGGTCCATCTTTTAAGGAATCTCTATGCAGGGTAGACTTGATTGACGATCTGGCACAAGACGAGCTCGAGATGATTAGTACTTCAGATCCTTTTTCGCATTGTTTGACGCATCTTTGTAGGAATACAGGAATCAAAGATGAGAATTCAGAACTCTACATGAGTTAGTGAGTGCCCTGGAAGAGCTACAAGATGCACCGATGGAAGAGATCCCAAGTAATGTACATGCAGATTTTTCAGAGAAAGATGCGCCGACTCTTGAACTGAAACCCCTCCTTTCCTCTCTTTGATATGAGTTTTTAGTTAGGTATAAATTCTACATATCCTATCATTGTGAATCTGACTTGAGTGTAGATGAAACGAAGAGATTACTTGCTTGTCTCAAAAGGCATAAGAAAGTGATCACGTACACCTTTGACGAAATCAAGGGATTGAACCCTTCTCTTTGCATTCACAGAATTCTCATGGAGGATGGTCAGAAACGCTCCATAGAACATCAGAGACGTCTTAACCTGAATCTAAAAGAGGTAGTGAAGAAAGAAAATTTAAAGCTTTTAAATGCAAGAATCATTTATCCTATCTCGGACAGCGAATGGGTGAGCCCGATACATGTGGTACCAAAGAAGGGAGGAATTACCATTGTGCGCAATGAGAAGAATGAGCTCATTTCAACTAGGACAGTAACAGGGTGGAGGATGTGCATTGACTACAGGAGTCTTAACGAAGCCACACGCAAGGACCACTTTCCACTCCCATTTATCGACCAGATGTTGGCAGATTAAGAGCGCACACTAACACTCCACTGTCGATAGAAATAATGCCTAAAATCATGATCTAAAATCGATATGAGTGCATCGACCTTGATACTCTTTCGATGGTCCGGGTCTAAGTGGTGGGTTGGCGATCATCTTTCTACGTCCTAAGGGCATGGCACAATAAAAAAGCCGCCTACTCCGCTGCACTCTTGAACGAGATGCATGAGTATACCGTCATCAGTAGTCTGGGTCTAGGTAGAGGCTGGATCCCTTCAAATCCGACGTCCTAGAAGCCTAGTGTGTATGCATAACGAAAAAAAACAGAAAGAAAAAAAGAAAAGAAAAAAAAAGAAGATATAAAAATAAAAGAAAAGAAAAATAAAAAAAAAGAGAAAAAAAGAAAGAAAGAAGCTCGGTAAAGAAACAAGTATCCTCGGTTTTTTAGGTTTAGCATTGGTCCGAAGTCTCATTTGGTGGAGAGAGTTACGGTGGCTTGTTTAGTTTGCCTTCGATTTACTTTCTCGTGGGTAGCGTTGGTGAACCTAGGATGAAAACTGAAAATTTAATTAGGCCGAATTAGCTCTCAACCTGCTAGTTGATCGGTTAGGTTCGCTTTAGCGGTATTTCTAGGAGAAAGGGGAATTCTCGGATTTTGTATACCCTACGTGTTCCACGTTTACGTTTTCTTAGGGACAAGCAAACATTCAAGTCTGGGGGATTTTGATCATCTCGTTTTCATATGTATTTCTTGCACAATTTTAGAGATGTTTACGATATAGATGCGATGTTTACGTATGATTTTGTATCCCTTTTACTCGTTTTCGTGTTTTCATGTTCTTACAGGTTTTAATGTGTATTCGGTTCATTTTGGAGCTAAAGGACGTACACGAGATAAAGTACCAACATCGAGGATCATCATGGAATAAACGGGACGAGAATCGGCGAGGAATAAGCTTAGCCCGCGCGGGTTACACCCTTGCTCGTGCGGGGCAATTAGTTCGGAAATGGGTCCAGCAAATTGAGCACGAGTCGGGCAAGCTATCAGCACGGTCGGGGCAACAGCCCGAGGGGGGCACACCCCAGTAGGACCGGGCACGCATCAGCCCGAGCGGGCACTCCCTAGCCCGCACGGGTCGCCTTGTTTTCCACCGCGATCATGCCCGATCATGCGTGCCGTGCCCGTACGGGTCACACACTCAGCTCGCGTGGGTCGCATCCGTCACCTGCAACTTACATATAAGTTAATTTGTCTTAAAACGAAAAAGAACTTGTTGGTGACTTATACAATAAGAAAACGACTTTAGAGAAGATGAATAAGTGATATTTTGCTGGAGAAAGTAATGGAAACGTTGCCCAACTTAATCAAGAATGGAAAACTCATGAAAAGGAAAAATCGGTGGCTGCTGCAACAAAAGGAAAAGAACGAATGGCTAGAAGGAAAGAGGAGGAGAAAAGGAAAGAAAAGAAGAAGGAAAAGGAAGAACTAGAGCTAGGGGTCAAGGGGAGCTTCAGTGAGAGAGTTTTGAGTTTTTGGAGTTGGATTGAAGAGAGGGAGGATCGAAGCAGGAGATTCTTACGAAGGAGATGTACAAGGAGCATTGGAGATCAACTCAAGACTTCGGTTTGGTTTTCATGTTCTTTAGACTTTCTATTTCAATTATGTTTTTTGCTTTTGAACGCATGAGCGAGTAGTTTGTTTTGTTCTATGAGAGGGGATTAGCCCATGGCTATCCCGGAACCACTTTGATTTATCTTTGAAAGCAATTTCCCGATTTCGTTTATCTATTCTTTGTCTGAGAGCTTGAATGAATTGTATTTACGAAGGCCAAGTAGATACATGTGTTAGGGATTAGGAGAAGGACCGAAAGGAGAATTCTAGTTCTAGAAGATCAGGTTTAGAACAACTGAGGTTAGGCCACGAAAGTAGGGTAGCAGCGGTTGAGGGTGAAACGGATGAATCACAAAACTTATGGGTTTAGTTCAAGGTGTCGGCCACGAAAGTAGGGGATAACTGGACTAGATCACGTTTTTATGCCTTGAGAGAGGGTAGATATCATATTAGGATTATCTGCCTTGGATAACTTGATTGGGATTGCATGATAGATAGGTTGATTGATAGTTTCGGTAGTCTTGTGGTGAAACCGGATTAATACACACGTGTCGTACACTTGCGGGTAGTTTAGGTTAATATTGGTTTAACTTTGATACGCATCAAGTTTTTGACGCCGTTGCCGGAGACTATTGTCAACACGTCTTAGATTCGAGCCAAGAGTATTTCTTGTTTGTTTCTGTTTTTGTTTTCTTTTCTTTCGTTCTTTCTACCTAAATCGTTTTTTTGTCCTTCGCAGAGCCGTTAGATCAACGAGATATGGATAATCAGAACGGCCACGAACAGCTTCATTTAGCTCTCAGTAATTTGGGGCACATGTAGCAACAGCAACTCGCGCCTCAACCGCGAGAACCACAAGCTCCTCCACCACATCGCCTTAGAAATTACGTGGTGCCGAACATGAACAATGTGCAAACAGCCATAAGGATGCCTGCTATTGCTAGAGAACATTTCGAAATTAAACCGGCAATGATCAACATGTTTTATCAGAAGCACTTCATGGGTGAAAATCACGAGGATCCCCATTAGCATCTCAGAGACTTCCTTGAGCTTTCCGGTACATTCAAGATACATGGAGTCTCAGAGGATGCGATCTTACTGCGTGTCTTTCCCTTCTCAATTTGGGGACGAGCAAAAACATGGCTTCAATCGCTTCCCACTGGTTCAATCGCTTCCCGCTGGTTCAATCACGACTTGGGATCAGCTCTTCACATTGTTTTTATCATGTTTATTTCCTCCGAGCAAGACAATTCAGATGAGGGGGGAAATCACAACGTTTAGATGCACAGATGGAGAAACTTTTATTTGAAGCGTGGGGCAGGTTTAAGGATCTTCTACAGATGTGTCCACACCATGGTCTCGAGCAGTGGTATGTTATCCAAACCTTTTACAACGGAATTTTAGATGAACACCGAACGAAGTTAGATAACGCTGCTAGAGGATCATTTATGGATTTGAGCATCGAGGAGGCATACAAGCTGATCGATAACCTTGCCATGAACCACACCATGTGGTCAACACCGAGAGGTATGCCTAACAACACTCGTCGCCTATACGAGCCGAATAAGAGCAGAGCAACGGGTAATGCAGCGAACGCCACGTACTGCATGAATTGTGGAGATACAGAACAAGTGGCTTATCAATGCTCGCTAAAAGAGAACGTGGAATACATGAATTATGCCCAGCAGCAAGGAAACACGCAATTCGGGAATACCTAAAATCCAAATTGGAGGAATCACCCGAACTTGTCATACCGAACGACTCAACCGAAGAAGTATTCGGGATTCCAGCAACCACAGCAGCCATACCAGCAAAATAACCAGCAATCTCAGCATACTCAGAAAGTTCCACAAGCTCCTCAACCTCCTCAAGCCCCTTCGTCGAACCTTGAGGCGGTAATGCTAGAATTTATCAAGGAGCAAAGGCAGCAACATTCGTCTCAAGCCAAATTCAATGCGGATGTGGGGACAACGATCAACGAGCTCAAAATCCAGATGGAATCCTTGAGCAACCATGTGAAGAGCTTAGAGAACTCCGTAGCACAGCAAGTTGCCTCATCCTCTCGGAATCCCGGACAGCTTCCCGGTAAACCCGAGTTAAACCCGAGAGAGTACGTGAACGCTATTGCTGTGTGCAGCGCTGATATAATCGAGCATTCGCCCTCGAAAAAGTGAGAGCAAGCTGCTGGTACGTCCATGAGAAAAGGCAGAGGTACCATCGCGATTATGGAAGGAGTCGAACCAGATTTGGACAAACCATACGTTGCTCCACTGGCATACAAACCTCCTATACTGTTTCCTCAACGGTTATTGAGCAGTAAGAACGAAGAACGAGTAGGAAGATTCGTAGAGGGTCTCAAGAAGCTTGACATCAACATCCCATTCGCGGAAGCCCTCCAAAAGATGCCTAATCATGCCAAACTCATCAAAGAGGTTCTTTCAAAAGAGAAACATATCGAAGAGAACGAGACGGTGGCACTCATAGAGGAATGCAGCGCTATCATTCAAAACAACCTTCCACCAAAGTTGAAAGACCCCGGAAGCTTCTCCATTCCATGCACAATAGGTAATATCAACATTGAAAATTCTTTTTGTGATTTAGGGGCAAGCGTGAGCATTATGCCACACTCGGTTTTCAAGGGGATGGACTTCGGGAATCTCAAACCTACAAAGATGTGTCTACACCTCGCGGATCATTCGGTAAGATATCCGATGGGAATTGTTGAAAACGTTCCCACAAAGTTAGGTAATCTTTGTATTCCCACTGATTTTGTTGTACTTGAAAGAAAGGAAGATGCTAGGATACATATTATTCTTGGTAGACCCTTCTTAGCTACTGCAGGTGCCATGATAGACGTACAACAAGGAAAGCTTTCCTTACGTGTCGGAGATGAGACGATCGAATTCAACCTGTCCAGCCCCATGAACGGACTCTTATCCAAGAATTCTTGCTTTACACTCGATTCGCTGGACGAGTTATCAAAAGACACGCATGATCAAGCAAGTGCTTCTGATCCTCTTTTACGATATTTAACACGAGTTTGCAATAATACTAGATTTACGGACGAAGGAGCCATGTTGTACACGAAATTCATGAGTGCTATTGCAGCACTAGGAGACGCCCCACGTGAGGAGATACCACATGAAATGCATGCTAGTTTCGCAGTGGAGAAGACGCCCAAACTTGAGCCCGAGCCACCTCCGTCTTCTTTTCGGTATGAGTACGTTGAATGCGATAAAACATGCCCTGTTGTTATGAATGTTAGCTTGAGTGCAGATGAGATGAGAAAGTCACCCACTCGCGTAAAGAAACGTAGGAGAGTCAGCTCTTCAATATGTACGCACAGAACTTATAAGGAAGACAGCCATGAACCTTCCATCGAAACTCAAAAGAGGCTTCACCCGCACTTGCACGAGGTAAGGGAAAAAGACGTCATAAAACTTTTCGATGCAGATACCATTTATCCAATCTCGGGCAGCAAACGAGTGAATCACGTGCATGACGTGCCAAAGAAAGAAGCTGTGACTAAGGGATGGCACAACAAAAGGACCCTACCTCATGACTTCCAACTAGGTGATTTAGTTAAACTTTTCAATTCTCGTCCTAAGATTTTCTCGGGCAACCTATGGTCTCGTTGATCTGGTCCTTTTCAGGTACAAAAAGTCTTCATACATGGAGACGTGGAACTACGGAGCGATTCGAGTGGCACATTCAAAGCTAAGGGACATCAGCTAAAGCTCTACCAAGCCGCTCAACCGATCGAAAGTGGAAACTCCATTTCCTTTTCCGATCCACCCATCGCGCACGCATGAGGAATGAAGATGTCAAAGTTTAAATACGTTAAATAAGCGCTTTCTCGGAGGCAACCCAGCTGTTTGTTTTCTATTTATCTTAGTTTTTAGTTTAAGACTCGGTTAATGGTTAAAAAATGAAAAACACAAAAAAAAAGTTACCACCACACACGTGACTTCACTTCCATTACCCTCCATCAGAGCTTCACGTCAAGAACGCCGTTCAATTCAAGTCTGGGGGAGCAGCTCACGTTTGTCAGGTGATTTTGTTTCATTTTCCTTCATTTTCTCTCTGATTTTGTAGTTTTTAGTTTGTTTTTGCTTTCGTTAGTCAGAGTCGTCCCAGGCACTTGTCCGGTACCATGTTTTGAGAAGAACCCTGAACCTAGGATACTTAAGGCATTTTCCGTGTTTTGAGAAGAACCCTGAACCTAGGATACTTAAGAAGTTGGCATTTTCCGTGAGATTTTGCATGTTTGAGCTAGGTTTTTCCTAAGCGTTAGAGCTTATTAGTCAGCTGAAAAAACAATAGGTTGTAATTCTTTGGGAATCCTAGTGTTGTTTGTGGGGGGTTTAGACGAGGTTGCTATGCTAGTTTATCATTTATTCTCTTTGTCCAGATGGTCAAACTTCGTAAGACGATGCTTTACTTCTTTTTTATGAGAATTATTAGATCGTATAGAATCGAGCTTATTTTGAAGATTAAGAGCGCACACTAACACTCTGTTGTCTATAGAAATAATGTCTAAAAGCATGATCTAAAATCGATATGAGTGCATCGACCTTGAAACTCTTTCGATGGTTCGGGTCTAAGTGGTGGGTTGGCGATCATCTTTCTACGTCCTAAGGGCATGGCACAATAAAAACGCCGCCTACTCCGCTGCACTCTTGAACGAGATGCATGAGTATACCGTCATCGGTAGTCTAGGTCTAAGTAGAGGCTGGATCCCTTCAAATTTGACGTCCTAGAAGCCTAGTGTGTATGCATAACAAAAAAACAGAAAGAAAAAGGAAAACAAAAGAAGACATAAAAACAAAAGAAAAGAAAAAGAAAAAAAAAGAAAAAAGAAAGAAAGAAAGAAGCTCGGAAAAGAAACCAGTATCCTCGGTTGTTCTAGGTTTAGCATTTGTCTGAAGTCTCATTTGGTGGAGAGAGTTACGGTGACTTGTTTAGTTTGCCTTCGATTTACTTTCTCATGGGTAACCTTGGTGAACCTAGGATGAAGACGGAAAATTTAATTAGGCCGAATTTGCTCTCGACCTGCTAGTTGATCGGTTAGGTTCGCTTTAGCGGTATTTCTATGAGAAAGGGGAATTCTCGGATTTTGTATACCCCATGTGTTCCACGTTTACGTTTGCTTAGGGACAAACAAACATTAAAGTCTGGGGGATTTTGATCATCTCGTTTTCATACGTATTTCTTGCACGATTTTAGAGATGTTTACAATATAGATGTGATGTTTACGTATGATTTTCTATCCTTTTTACTCATTTTCGTGCTTTCATGTTCTTACAGGTTTTAATGCGTATTCGGTTTATTTTGGAGCTAAAGGACGTACACGAGACAAAGTACCAACATCGAGGATAATCACGAAACAAACGGGACGAGAATCGGCGAGGAACAAGCTTAGCCCACGCGGGGTACACCCATGCCCGCGTGGGGCAATTAGTTCGACAATTGGTCCAGCAAATTGAGTACGAGTCGTGCAAGCTATCAGCACGGTCGGGGCAACAGCCCGAGCGGGGCACACCCCAGCCCGACCGGGGCACGCATCAGCCCGAGCGGGCACTCCCTAGCCCGCACGGGTTGCCTTGTTTTCCATCACGATCATGCGCGATCATGCGTGCCGCGCTCGCACGGGTCACAAACTCATACGGCGTGGGTCACGTCCGTCACCTACGACTTACAGATAAATTAATTTGTCTTAAAACGAAAAGGAACTTGTTGGTGACTTATACAATAAGGAAAACGACTTTAGCAAAAAGGAATAAATGATATTTTGCTGGAGAAAGTAATGGAAATGTTGCCCGACTAAATCAAGAATGGAAAACTCATTAAAAGGAAAAAATCGGTGGTTGCTGCAACAAAGGGAAAAGAACGAACGCCCAAAAGGAAAGAGGAGGAGAAAAGGAAAAAAAGAAGAAGGGAAAGGAAGAACGAAAGCTAGGGGTCGAGGGGAGCTTCAGTGAGAGAGTTTTGCGTTTTTGGAGTTGGATCCAAGAAGGGAGGATCGAAGGAGGATATTCTTGTGAAGGAGACGTACAAGGAGCATTGGAGATCAACTCAAGATTTCGGTTTCATTTGGTTTTCATGTTCTTTAGACTTTCTACTTTAATTTTGTTGTTTGCTTTTGAGCGCATGAGCGAGTAGTTTGTTTTGTTCTAGGAGAGGGGATTAGCCCATGGCTATCCCGGAACCACTTTGATTTATCTTTGAATGCAATTTCCCGATTTCGTTTATCTATTCTTTGTCTGAGAGCTTGAATGACTTGTATTTACGAAGTTCAAGTAGATACATGTGTTAGGGATTTGGAGAAGGACCGAAAGGAGAATTCTAGTTCTAGAAGATCAGGTTTAGAACAACCGAGGTTAGGCCACGAAAGTAGGGTAGCAGCGGTTGAGGGTGAAACAAATGAATCACCGAACTTATGGGTTTAGTTCAAGGTGTCAGCCACGAAAGTAGGGGATAACTTGACTAGATCATGTGTCTATGCCTTGAGAGAGGGTAGATATCATATTAGGATTGTCTGCCTTAGATGACTTAATTGGGATAACATGATTAGATAGGTTGATTTTTGGTTTCGATAGTCTTGTGGTGAAACCGGATTCCTAGAACGGTTGTCTCATTGTTAAGAACTAGTTTGTTTATTTGTTTTTAGTATTTCATTCTCAAATCTCATATTTCGTTCGTTTGCAAGTTTGATTCGTAGTTTGAGTTTAAGTTGTGTTGCGTAGTCCCTGTGGGATCGACACCTAAAGTACTACACACGTGTCGTGCACTTGCGGGTAGTTTAGGTTAATATTTGTTTAACTTTGATACGCATCAGCTACAACCGAGAAGGAGCTTTTAGCAGTTGTCTTCACTTTCGACAAGTTCAAGTCATATTTGGTTGGCTCCAAGGTGATTTTCTACATAGATCACGCAACACTCAAGTATCTCCTGGAAATAAGGATGCCAAGCCACGTCTCATCCGATGGATATTACTCCTCCAAGAGTTTGACCTAGAGATCATAGACAGGAAGGGATCAGAAAATGTAGTAACCGACCATTTCTCTCACATAAAAGTGGAGGATGAGAGACCTATCAACGACTACCTCAAGGATGATTTCATATGCTCACTTATACTAGGTAGTCACGTTCCATGGTTCTCCGATTTTGTTAATTACTTAGTGAGCGGTGTGCTTCCCCCTAATCTCTCTTTTCATATGCGCAGGAAACTACTAGTAGATGCCAAACACTACTTCTTGGATGAGTCGATTCTCTACAGAAGGTGCACAGATGGAGTCATAAGGCGATGTGTGCCCGAAGAAGAAATAGATAGCATTCTTTTCCATTGCCATGGATCAGATTATGGATGCCACATCAGCAAGAACCAAACCGCAGCAAAGGTCCTCCAATCAGGTTTTTCTGGCCTACTCTCTTTAAGGACATCCACAGGTATGTTTCTTCATGTGATAAGTGCCAAAGAACCGGAAACATAGGGAGGAGGAATGAAATGCCACAAAACTACATCTTAGAGATAGATTTTTTTATGTTTGGGGTATAGATTTCAAGGACATTTTTCGTCGTCTTGTGGTAACCAATACATTTTGGTAGGTGTAGACTACGTGTCTAAGTGGGTAGAAGCTATAGCCACGCCATATAACGACTCTACGGTAGTGATGAAGTTCTTTAAGAAGGTGATATTTCCTAGATTTGAAGTTCCTAGAGTTGTTATTAGTGATGGAGGATTGCATTTCATAGCTAGAAAATTTGAATCCCTCCTAAAGAAGTATGGCGTGAAACATAAGATAGCTACACCGTATCACCCGCAAACAAGTGGCCAAGTAGAAGTATCCAATAGAGAGATCAAAAGTATTTTAGAGAAAACTGTCTCTAGGTCCCGTAGGATTGGTCATTGAATTTAGGTGATGCATTGTGGGCCTATAGGACAGCTTTTAAGACTCCCATTGGCATGACACCTTTTCAACTTGTTTATGGCAAATCTTGTCATCTTCCCGTCGAGTTGGATCATCGTGCGTATTGGGCAACAAAGTACCTTAACTTTGATCTTAAGAGTGTCGGTGAGAAGCGTCTTTTGCAGGTTAATGAGCTGGAAGAAATCCACCTTGGAGCATATCAGAATGCAAAAATCTATAAGGAGACGACCAAGAGGTGGCATGACAAGAAAATTCTACTGCATGATTTCCAGCCATGTGACCTCGTTCTACTATACACTTCATGGTTGAAATTATTTCGGGCCAAACTACGATCACGTTGGTCTAGTACATTTCAGGTACGATAGGTTTTCCCTCATGGAGCGGTGGAGAAATGGAGTGACGCACAAGGAGCGTTCAAGACAAATGGTCAGCGTCTTAAGCTGTACAATGTGTCACAAACGATTAAGAAAGGATTCGTAGTCCCTCTTGCGGACCCTCCTAGAGCAGATGCATGATTTTATGAGGCGTCGAGCTAATGATGTTAAACAAGCGCTTGTTGGGAGGCAACCCAATGGTAGATTTACAATTTCTTGTTTTTCTTTTAGGAATAAGACCAAGCAAAAACCGAATGTAGTAGATGTACTTTTCTCTAACCATTTGGACAAAGATCTTGTGGTGTTTGCTTTTTGTCTTTACAGGAGCGACACGCGGAGGACGGAGTTCAGTTTAAGTCTGGGGGAGGCACATCACGTATACTTTTTGCGGTGTTAATTTTTGGTTGAATATGCATGTTTTTCTTTAGTTTTTAGAATAAACTTTTCATTAGGATAGAGATATGAATATGATGTTTTCGATGACTGAAATGAACCATGATCTTAGGATGTATTAGATGCATGATATGGCTATGAACTTTGGTGGAAATGTCTAGTTTATTCTCGCTCGAGGCTGTAGTGTCGTAGTTCATGAGGTTTGGGTGTTGCTTGAGATTTGCAAAGATAGGATGGTTAGGTTTGTGACATTTTGATATCTCTCTATTCAAGTGATTATGCTTCGTAAAGTCTACGCTTTGTTGAGATGAGGATGATACTTTAGAATCGAGCCTGTTTTATAGAAAAGAAAAGAGAAAGAAGAAAGAATAGAGCAGCATACGAACACTCCGGTGTCATCAACAAAATGCAGAAAAATTTAATGCAATAAGCTGACATGAGTGCACCGTGCGTAAAAGAATAAGTTTCATTCGATAATTCGAAACAAAGTGGTGGATCGAGACTATCTCTCTACGTCCTAAGGGCATGTGCAACGACACGTCCGACTACTCTGTTGTGGTATCCAAATGAGCCACATGAGTAACTTAATGAGGTAGCCTGGGTCTAAGTAGAGGTTAGATCTCTTTAACTTCGACGTCCTAGAAACCGAGTATGCTAGCTCAGAAAGTTAAGTCCTTTTGATCGATTTGTACTAAGTCTGAATTTTTGCTCGGTGGAGAGAGTCACATGTGACTTTCTTGATTTATTTCATTGATATGCTCACTCATGGATGGCCTCGATGATTCAAGGATGAAAGCACGACTAGTAAAAGATCGGTTTAGCTTGTGATTCATCGAGTGATCGCGCTTGTCGTGTATCTATGATGTTTTAGGTGAAAGGATAATTTGAGGTTTCATTCTCTCCCGTTACATTGCACGTTTATGTTTGCTTAGGGACAAGTAAACATTCAAGAATGGGGGATTTTAATGAGTGTTCATATTGCATGGCCATCACATAGGTTTTTTTATCACATTTTGAGGACATTTCAATGTTTTGTATGCGATTGTATGCATATTTCCGCAATATATTCCTTGCAAGTGCCTTTTGTGATTTCGACACAGAATTGCAGAGTATATGAGCAAAAAGGCCACATATATCGATCGTGGCGGGAACAGGAGGCTAAACGGCACAAGATACGATGAAGAAATGACTCGGTCAAGCAATAAGTGGGCGAGATGTATGGAATGACTCGGTCAAGCAACAAACGGGCGAAGTTTGAGGAATGACTAGGTCAAGCAACAGATTTTTCCAGATTAGAGGAGAAGAAATGACTCGGTCAAAGCAACAAAGTGGCCGAGATTGGAGGAGCTGACTTTAGAAAGCCTACTCCAACTCGGATTAGGGTTTCGGACCCTATTAAATCTGAGCTTTCTCTTTTTTGGTCAGCAACTTGAGAAGTCCGAAAATAATATTAGCCATAAGAGGATTTTCCAGCAAGCCACCTAAGGACATATCTTAGCCTATCACGCACAAGAGAAGACGGAGCAAGAGATATTCGAGTACGCTGGAGACACACGAAGATGCACGAAGACATCATTGAGCTTATTCTTTCTCTATCTTTTTATTTATTTTATGTTGTCATTTGAATTCATGATTGAGTAGTAGGATTGTTCTAGGAGAAGGGAGTAGCCCTAGGCTATCCCGGAACACTTGCATTGATTTCTATCTAAGATTTCAATTTCTATCCTCATTTAATCATTTGTCTATGCACTTAATCGTCATGTGATTGTTAAGCCCAAATAGTTGCATGATATTAGGGATTTGAGTGAAGTACTGAAAGGAGAAACTCGAAGTCTGACATATAGGCTTAGGACAGTTTAGGTGAAGCCACGGGAATAGGAAAACCTAGATTGAGGACTCACAAACAGATCACGAAGCCTAATGGGTGTAGACTAGCTTATCAGCCACGAAAATAGGAGGTTTGATAGTTTATGCATGTCTCTAGTCCTTGAAAGAGGATAGTTGATAGATTAGGATTGTTTGCCTTCAAATCGGATTGGAAAAGCATGAGTAACCGATTGATATGCATGGTTTTGCGAGCCTAGTTGTGAAACTGTATCCTAGGACGTTTGTTTGATTGGTTTAAACATCAATTTATTATTCGTCATTAGTTTAGTTTAATTCCATCACTATTTATTTGATTTGAAAGATTTGATTCGATTGTTTTAGTTGTGTCGTGTTGCTGGTCCCTATGGGATCGACACCTCGATTCTACGCTATACATGTCCCGTGCAATTACAGAGTAGGTTTAGGTTTATTTAACTTGAACACTAATCAACATGTTAGACAATGCTAAGGATATACAGAAGAGTATGATGCTTATGGTGACAATTTTGAAGATCAAATTCGAAATTGTGCTTAACAAGTAAGTGAATTAGCTATATGTAAGGAAAAAAATTGAGTTAAAAGCACACGCCAAGTGTAAGATCATGAAATCGAGGGTATATACCATGAGTGACTATAAATAAATATGCAAGGCTAAAAATTTAAAAAAAAACTTGGTCTATCATCGGATCGATAACCATGGGAAGCCTATCTATTTATATTTTTTTCGACATTTATGTTCCACATAGTTTCGTGAACCCATCGATCGATAGTCAGTTACAAATTTTGGAGATTCAACAAGTATGTTTCAAGTGCGTACTCTAGAGAGTCAAAATTTAGACTCTCAATAAATGAGGTATATGTGGCCATAAAGGAGAAGCTAAACTAGTCTTCAGTGTTAGAGAATTGGATGACATACATTATAGTGATAAGATATAGATTTACTCAGGATCCAAATATTTGAAGTACATATTCACGTAGCCAGATATGAATTTGTGTCAAAGAAGGTGGATTGAGTTTGTTGCAGACTACGAGATAAACACCGCATATAATTTGTACAAAAAAACTAATATTGTTGCAGTACGTTGAGCCACAAGAGAGTTGAGATATGGCTATGCAAGAGTTCAATGATTTGATTAATTAGATAAGTGCTTCGAAATAAACGAAAATGTAGACTAAGTCAGAGAGTGTGGGGTGGAAACAATAAACCGTGTAGATCTACGAAATAGAATTTTAGTTAACACAACTCTGATGATGGATTGTAAAAGATTCAACATAAATAGTACGACCCAAGGTACAAGTTGTACCAGGTCATGAAAGATGATATGATAATTATAAGTGGTAAAGAGTATGAGTGCCAAAGGATATAAGGATTAGATATTAGATTTTGAGCAAAGCTCATCAATCTAATCATGAGTTGAAAAAGCTATATGGGGATGTTCGTCAACATTATCGATGAATAGAGATGAAGAAGGATATCGCTCGATAGATAGCGAAACGCCCAACATGTCAATTAATCAAATCGGAGGAACAAGTATCAAGGGGAAATTGTAAAGTCTGTCAATTCTCGAAAGGAAATGGGACCATATTATCATGGATTTCGTGGTGGGTTTTCCAAGAAAGAAAAGTTGCAAGGATTTCATTTGGGGATATTGTGGATCGACTAACTAAATTGGCTCATTTAGTTCTGATAATGAAGACTTTTGATGTGAATCAACTAGCGAGGATCTATATTGCGAAAATTGTAAAGTTACATGGGTTTTGTTAAGCAATGTGTCAGATTTACCTCATGTCTTTAGTATTAAGATTAAATTCTACATATGTGACTTATTAATCATATATGGATAGAATTAATCTTGATAGAATTACAAAACAACATTTGAACTATGAGGAAGGTTGAATGTGTTGTTGGAAGGGAAGGAGAAGACATTACCATTTGAGGCAATGCCCTTCACGTGAGAAGCCTAGGGAGAATGCAATGGTGTTGTCACTTTCACTCCTCCCAAATGCAACATGGTGTTGTCATTTTAGACATTAATTAGTTGTACTTGTAGGTTAATTTAATTCTTATTCTATTTAGCATTTTTTATATTCTATAAGAAGAACACTCTCATTGTAATGAAAATCTCAATGGAATGAAAACACTTTCCCTTCCAATTCTCTCCAACTCTCAATCTATTTCCTCAATCTCTTAAACTCTAATTATAACAACATGGTATCAGAGCGGTTTACATAAATTTCTTAGTCTATTATCATCATTCTTCATCATAATCTCCTTATTCTCTTCGAAAAATCTGTTCGGGTTTTTTTCTAATCTTCTCAAACACCAAACAATGGACATGGAAAGCACAAAGATGGCTGTAACCGTGATTCTTAAAGGGCCAAACTATATCTTATGGTCAATATTAATTAAAGCAGCCCTAGGAGGCAAAGGCCTTTGGAAGCATATTGAAGAAAAAGAAGCTCCAAAGGTGACATCTCATGATGAACATGGGAAAGAAATCATCAACATGGATTCGGAGAAATGGACTCAAGAAAATCAAGCCGTCCTCTCCTTCCTTCAAAACTCCCTTGAACCATCAATCCTTGAAGCCTATTCCTATTGTGAAAGTGCAAAAGAATTATGGGACATCCTCAAGAAGGTTTTCGGCAACATCTCTAACATAAGCCGGATTTATGAAGTCAAGAGAGAAATCAACAACCTCAACCAAGAAGGAATGACTTTCAACAAACATTTTGGGAGGTTTAGGTCCTTATGAGCGGAGCTAGACATCTTAAGGCCAAGCTCCATCGATCCAAAAGTCCTTAACGAAAGAAAAGAGCAAGATAAAGTCTTTAGCCTTCTCTTTACCTTGAGCCCCGCCTACAATGATGTTATCAAACACATCCTTAGGTCCGACACTCTACCAAGCCTTGAGGATGTGTGTGCTCAAATTCAAAAGGAAGAAGGGTCTCTTGGCTTATTTGGAGGCAAAGGCGAAATGGTACAATTAGCAAACAAGGGACATTTTCAAGGAGGTTTTGGCGGCAAACAAGGATTCAAAAAATGTGTGTATTGCAAAAAGGAGGTACATACTAAAGAGGAATGTTGGATTCTACATCCCCACCTTAAACCACCAAGGAACAACAATTTCAAGAATCAAAGAGCTCATTTCTCCAACAAGACTCAAGGAGAACAGGCCGGTGCTTCCTCTTCTCAAAACAATGGAGAAGAATTCAAAACCATGGCTGCCTATATGATGAATGCTCAAGCTGAAATGGTTAAGAAGTCCGACCTCGAGGCACTAATCAAAGCATTGAAGGAAAATTCCAGTAATAAAGATGGTAAAGCTTTACTTGCATCTAAAAATATTAAGCCATTGTTAATTGATTCAGGAGCCTCTCATCATATGATTAGTGATGCTAGAGCTTCTCATCATATGATTAGTGATGCTAATCTCTTAAAGAACATTAGACCTGCCCTAGGGAGTGTCATAGTAGCAAATGGTTATAAGGTTCCAATAGAAGGTGAAGGAGTACTTAAACTTTTTGAAAAAGATTCAAAAGCATTATACTTGCCGAAATTCACATCTAACTTACTATCGGTTAAAAGAACCACAAATGACTTAAATTGTAATGTGACTTTTAGTCCTAATGAGGTTTCTTTTCAGGATATTAAGACAAGGAAAATATTTGGCAAAGGAGTCACCAAGGATGATTTATACATGCTTGAAGACACCAACTCTTTTTCGGATGTCTCTAATGTTTTAGTGCCTTAGACCAATTATCCTTTTAGAACTTCATTACATTCGTATGCAAACTCTCGACACCCATGGTGCCTAGCCATAAAGTCTATTCTCTTCGATTTAGTTTAGTTCAGCTCAATCACAATCACAACTTTAATCACCTCGTACGTCTAATTCAATTAGTTCAATAGCTACGAAGTCGCATCAATTCCTTGTGTTCGACCCTAGTTGCTACACGATCCGTATTCTTGCGGAAGCGTTAGTCTAGGTTTTATAACTCGATATAACGCATATCAAGAACCATAAATATTTTGTCACATTTATAGATGAGAAATCAAAATACACATGGATTACCTTATGACAATCTAAAGATAGAGTGTTAGAAGCATTTATAAATTTTCAAAATTATGTGACAAACCACTTTAATGCCAAGATTAAAATTTTTAGATCAGGTAATGGTGGAGAATACATGAGCACAAACTTCAAACTACACCTATCCAAGCATGGAATACTCCACCAAAAAAGCTGTCCATATACACCACAACTAAATGGTGTAGCCGAGAGGAAAAATAGACATCTTATGGAGGTGGCGAGGTCTATGATGTTCCATACAAATGTGCCCAAAAGGTTTTGGGGAGATGCGGTTCTAACCGCATGTTACCTTATAAATCGAACTCTAACAAAGATCTTACAAGATCTCTCCCCATTTGAGGTATTAAACAAAACTAAACCTCTTATTAATCACTTACGAGTTTTTGGTTGTGTATGTTTTGTCTTAGTACCTGGGGACGAAAGAAACAAGCTAGAGGCAAGAAGCACAAAGGCTATGTTCATTGGATATTCCACTACCCAAAAGGGGTATAAGTGTTATGATCCTTCTACAAGGAGAGTTCTAATATCCAAAGACGTCAAGTTCATGGAGAACAAAGGGTTCTATGATGAGAAAAATTGGGAGAATTTAAAAGACTTGGCTAGTTCACCCTCGGACCGAGCTAACAACCTCAAGAAAATCTTGGAGACACTTGGGTTAGGAAGTGTTGAACTTCCAAGAAGAAATGTGGCTGTCCAATAAATAACTAGTGAGGGTACTTCCCTTGATCATGAAAGGGGGAATGAGGAAGAGAATATGGATGCATACGCACATCCACTAGAAGAACATCCGGTTCATGACCAAGGAAGTACTCAACCATGTGAAGCACCGATAGAAACAAGTGATGAAGCTATTGAAACACAAGAAGTAGTTCAAGAAGGAGTGCAACCACTTAGGAGAAGTACAAGACTTATGATGAAGAATACTCGGGTGTACTACAATTGTGAGGTCATGGCAAATCCACTTCAAGAAACATGCTCTCTAGCCGTGTACCCTCATGAACATCAAGTCTTCATGGCCAACTTGGATGAGGAGTATATTCCGAAGACTTATGATGAAGCTAACGAACATAAAGTGTGGAGAGATGCCGTGGGGAATAAGCATAAAGCAATGGAGATAAATGGCACTTGGTTTGAGTCGGAATTACCTAAGGGAAAGAAAGCCGTCTCAAGCAAATGGGTTTTCACGATCAAATACAATAGTGATGGGTCCATTGAAAGGCACAAAGCGAGACTTGTGACAAGGGGATTCACAAGCTAAGCACAACCCTAAATGGACGTGGTTTTAGGAAATCCGAGGCCGATCACACATTATTCACCTTACCAAGCTCAAACGGAATAGTGGTAGTGCTTGTCTACGTTGATGATATAATCATCACGGGAAGTGACGTTGAGGGCGTGGAAGCTACAAAGGTATATCTTAAAACCATGTTTGATATTAAGGATTTAGGTAAACTAAAGTACTTTCTAGGAAGAGAAATATGTCGTTCTAAGGAAGGGCTATTTCTATCCCAAAGAAAGTACACCCTTGATATGTTGAATGAGCTAGGTACAATTGAAGGAAGAATTGCGAGAACTCCACTGGAAGATGGATACAAAGTAATGCGTAAGGGGGAGATTGATGATGAGCCGTTTGGAGATCCTAAGCTTTATAGAAGAATGGTTGGGAAATTGATCTATCTCACAATCACAAGGTCGGATATTTGTTTTGCGGTGAACCAAGTGAGCCAATACATGCAAGCACCAACAACCTACCATTGGAAAATGGTAGAACGGATCTTGAGCTATTTAAGTGGAACTACGGATCAAGGAGTGTGGATGGGATGCAACAAGAACACAGATATCGTAGGATATTGTGATGCGGATTGGGCCGGTGATCGAGTGGATAGGAAGTCTACCACGGGTTATTGCACATTTATAGGAGGCAATTTAGTTACTTGGAAAAGAAAGAAGCAAAAGGTTGTCTCATTCTCAAGTACGGAAGCCGAGTACCGAGCAATGAGGAAGTTAACCAATGAGCTAGTATGGATCAAAAATGTTCTCACAGATTTGGGTATCGAGACATCATCTCCTATGACCATGCATTGTGACAATCAAGCCGCCATCCACATTGCGTCCAATTCGATGTTCCATGAGAGGACGAAGCATATTGAAGTAGATCGCCACAAGGTGAGGCAAATGATTGACCAAGGGGTAATTCTACCATGTTATACAAGAAGTGAAGACCAATTGGCCGATATCTTCACCAAGGCTACTAACAAGAAGATTTGTGAGTCCATATTCCCTAGACTTGGACTCATTAGCATTCGGACATGAAATGTCTAACATGACAATGAGTTGTACTCTTTTTCCTAAGTGTGGTTTTTTGTCCCAAAGGGTTTTCCCACTTAGGTTTTAATGAGGCAATGAGTCATGGTTCAATCTTAACTATAGTAAGGCCTTATAGTTAAGCTTGAGGGGGAGTATTAAGATTAAATTCTACATATGTGACTTATTAATCATATATGGATAGAATTAATCTTGATAGAATTACAAAACAACATTTGAACTATAAGAGGAAGGTTGAATGTGTTTTGGAAGGGAAAGGAGAAGACATTACCATTCTAGACAATGCCCTTCACGTGAGAAGCTTAGGGAGAATGCAACATGTGTAGTCACTTTCACTCCTCCCAACCGTTGAGAATGAAACATGGTGTTGTCATTTTAGGCATTAATTAGTTGTACTTGTAGGTTAATTTAATTCTTATTCTATTTAGCATTTTTTATGTTCTATAAGAAGAACACTCTCATTGTAATGAAAATCTCAATGGAATGAAAACACTTTCCCTTCCAATTCTCTCCAACTCTCAATCTATTTCCTCAATCTCTTAAACTCTAATTATTCCAACATTTGGCAGGTGTTTAAAAAAGAGTTAGATATCAAATTTCAGATGAGCAACTTTTATTTATCCACGTATATATGGATAATCTAAGAGGGTGATAAAGACGCTGAAAGACTTTTTACGAGCATATGCACTAGGGTGGCCTAATAGTTAGGAGAACCGGTTTTTATTTATTGAGTTTACATTCAATAATAGCTAGCATGCTAGCATTGGGATGCCACCTTATGAAGTACTATATGGGCTACCATGTTGTACCCCCTTGTGTTGGACTGAGGTGGGGGAGAGATCTATCTTCAGAACGGAGATTGTCGAGGAGAATATGGAAACGTTGAGAATTGTTAAGATAATGAAGGCGTCTCAAGATCATCGGAAGATTTATGATGATTTAAAAAGAAAGAATGTTGAGATATGATATATATGTGATTTCTTGCGAGGTGAGAGAGATCAAATGGGAGCCGAGTGAACAAGTTATCAACACGATTCATGTGGCCATTGGAGCTTCCCTCATCTTTAGAAGGGACACATGATGTGTTTCATGTATCGTTGTTGCATAATTGTTTATCAATAATAGATGAAATACTCATAGAATCACAAAGAACTTTAAAAAATGACTTGATGTATAAAGAACACTCGTTGGTCTACCAGATGAAATAGTTAAGATGTAAGAAAATTCTGATGATAAAGTTCGTGTGAGAACATCATGGTGTGGAAGAAATGATATGAGAATTAGAAGAGAAGATAAGGCATGAGTATCTAGAATTGTTTGATGATTAGTAATATAATTCATCTATGCATTAAATGGAAACATCACTGTAATAATTAGAGATGTTGAATTGGAGGACGAATGTAGTTGTAGTGGGGGAGAATTATGTGGCTCAATCATAAAAGCAAATTTGTGTGTGTGTGTGTGTGTGTGTTATTAGGTTAGTTAAGAAAAATAAGAAAAGCAGAAGAGTGGGCAGCGTGCGACGGAGAGAAGGAGAGGGGGGAAGAAGAAGAATAAAGGAAAAAGAAGAAAGAAGAAAAAAATGGGGAGAGGATGAGAAATTGGAGAAGGATTCATCAATTTTTCGTCGTGTTTTTCTTGGATGAATTCTAATCAAGATTATGTAAATCTCTAAATATTTTCTTGCAATTATTTCTTCAAATTGAAGATTTATACTATGGACATTGATAAATTGAATGGATTGATAATAGGAAAAAATTGATTTGTGATGTTGTTAGTGATATCATCAGGTATCGCCAAGTCATCGTGAAAAATTAAGGTGATGATTCTTCTCCATGAAAATTTGGTTTTGTGGTTGATTATGGAGAAATTCTTACATTTAAATTGATGTATGATTACATTAGAAATTTTAGAAAATTCATAATGAGGAATTGGGAGGATATATGTGAAGAATGGACCTAAACAAAAAATTATCTAATGATTATTGATGGCATATATATGAGTTGGTTTTGGTGAAATTAAAGTGGTTGGATATGATCTGGAAAATTGACGTTCGACCGGGTGTCGAGATCAGAGAATGTGGATATTCTGGGTTCGTTGATAAAGTCACGTGAACATCTTATATAGTCTGCTCGATCGAGTGATTTCACACTCAAACCTTCGGAAGAAGATGTGTGCGAGTGTGTCGGGTAGAGTTATCACGTAAGGAGTATCGGGTCGACGACGTTATTATTATGACACTTGGATCAGGGCCAACATCGTATCGTGTTGGGGTTGTGGTAACCTTTCGAGCGACGGGGCGTCAAATTAGTCAGATCAATGGATATGTCAGTGTCGTACCATGCTGGGGTTGTGGTAATCTTTTGAGTTACGTAGCGTCGAGTTAGTTAGATCAGTGGATCTGCTAGCGTCGTACCGGGTTGGGGTTGTGGTAACCTTTTGAGCGACGGTGTGTTGTATTGTATTGATGGTTGGGGTACGTTGTGACCTTGCGAACATACTGGGGTCCTTTGGACTTTGGGAGCGTATGCCCGAGCTAGAGTCGTATAGGCTTTGTATGTTATGATCCAATGTGGTACTAGTCTTAGACTTAGGATACTTAGTCGGTTGGATAGAGTTATTTATGTGTCTATAGTATGACGAACGTTTATTTTATATTACGCATTCGAGAGTGGGAGAATACATGGCAAGAAGTGTGTGCATGTATTGATCTCATTGAGTACGTCATCGTACTCACCCCTTTCTGGACTATCGTGGATGGGCAGGTTATAGCGAGGAAAAAGACATCAAAGAGTTCGAGCAGTAGTATCAGAGGTCACAGCGAACTGATAGGAGAGGCGTGCATGAGGTCTCGATAAACTTTATTATATATTTCGTAATTATTTGATTATGATGTTATACGTTTCCTTTCGTTATATGGTTTGAACCATTCTCAATTTGAAGTGAGAGTATTAATTTTATATGTAATTGTGTTTGAGCGATGACATGTGTAGTCACCTCTTGGAGGTGATTGATGTGCGTTATATCAAGTAATAAAAACCTAGACTAACGTTTCCGCAAGAATACGGATCGTGTAGTAACTA
>CM071874.1:9423056-9440817 GCA_036759665.1 Gynandropsis gynandra
CAAGGGTCGTATGAAGGTCCAATACACTGGGAAGATCGGAGACTCAAGAAGGTCCAGTGTATTGGGTCACATGGGTCGCATGGATCGCAAGGGTCAAATGGGTCGCATGGGTCGCAAGGGTCGTATGAGGCTCTGTGACCCTTGTACCAAATATTAGAAAAAAAACAATGTACCAAATATTATAAAAAAAACAATGTACCAAATAATAGAAAAAAGAATGTACCAAATATTAAAAAAAATGTACCAAATGTTCACATCTACCAGTAAAAAAAAAACAATGTACCAAATATCAATTTAGTCATCTTCGGGTTCATAGATACGTTCTCCATTACTATATATATCAGCCGCCATCTTCTCACGCATGGAAGTAACCTTGTCGTCGCAAATACGAAGAAACATATCCATATCCTTTGATAACGAGGCTTCTACGAATTTATAGGAGAAAACACCACAGTCATTCCCGCTTTGGTTCTGTGGCAGACCATCATAATACACATACCTCCATTCATCTTCTCCAGAAGCCAAAGAAGGAAACCCTCCGAGAATGAGCATCTTGGGGACAGCTTTTCTTATCCTCTCAATCACCGGATCGATATGTGTTTCCTTAAGGCTCATCCTGCAGTCGTATACCGTGATGCATCGGGTTTTGAAATCCGCTTTGATGGCTACCCAATGACATCCTACCCATCGATTATTTATCGATGGAATGTTTAGAACCGAGACAAAACCTTCATAATCACTAATTGGTGGGTTGGCGTTCAAAAACTGACTAAGCTTTTCCGGCAAAGTTTCCATATCCTCGTACGTCCACATCGAGAGCGTCTGCATGAAAGCAACAGGACAAACGTAATAATTCTGATACGCGCTGGGATCCGATGCCAAGCGAGAAGACAGCTCCATCAACGCCTCATCCAATTGCTGCAAAAAAAAATTAACACACAGGAATGCATATGACACAAAACTCCGTGAGACTAAGGGTTTAAAAAAACTTACTTCATCTTCAAGCCATGCGTTGGCCTTTAATATAATCTCCCAAAACTTTGGCCCCCGGGGAATATCTAGCTCAGATATCCACCACCGCTCATGTCGAGGTGCCTTCAGGAACCAATATAGCTTAGTCAACTTTTCACCGCTAGCATCAGTGAACGAAGGAAATCGGGTTATCAAGCCCTTTACTAATCCTCTGGGATTCCACACAAACTCCTCAGGTTCTTGAACCACCGTTTTTTCGGGTTCTTGAATTGTTCTTGCTCTTTTCGCCGGCGGAGGTTCAACATATGGCGCAGACTCCTTCGATAAAGGTCCAGCACCTGCATAAAATTTACCTCATTAAACATATGGCGACCAATGGGACCAATGCGACCTATGCGACCAATGGGACCAATGCGACCTATGCGACCTATGCGACCCATGCGACCATTTGACTTTAGCGACCCAGTGACACATGCGACATATGAAACCCATGCGACTCTAACGACCCTGCGGCTTATGCGACCCTACGACTCTAACGACCCTACGGCTTATGCGACCCTACGACTTATATGTCTCGATGGAAATTGACACTCAAATGACCTTTTCACTAAATATTACTTACTTGGTGGAACTCCATCAGGAGCAAGGTTTCTTGACACTGGATTTGGACGTCGAAGGAATTCAAAAGCAAAATCACCAACAGTGTCGGAAGATTGGGTTTCGGTGATCGCAACTTTCTCGGCAGCCTTTGATTTTGGATTAGGCACATGAATCCCGACATCCCTTAGAAGGTCTCTTACGGCGTTGATGATTCTCTTCTCCGACTTCCTTATTTCCCCTATTAATTTCTTCTCCAGTGTCAGAGGGACTGCAGCATCAGCATCAGAATCAGCATTAGCATCACTCACGCACTCCTTCCTCTTAGTCCCTTTTTCCTGCAAAATGACCAATTACGAATACATTATACTTCTACCGACCTAAGCGACCCATGCGACCCAACCGACCCATGCGACGCAATCGACCCGTGCGACCCTCAACCGACGTGTGCGACCCATGCGACTCAAACGACCCTCAGACACTCCGCGACACTCAAACGACCATTGCGACCTAACCTTCTCACTGACACTGACACTCACCCGTTTCAAATCAACAAACTGAGTCTAAGATGGTCATGAAACTACTGCGACCCTTGCTACTCAACCGACTCACGGAGTCGAAGATGTTCATGCAACTCCTGCGACCCTTGCGACCTAACCGACTCACTGACACTGACACCCATTTCAAATCAATAAACCATTTTGTGACTCGAAAGCTTGCAAAACCCTAGAAATCGAACTACTTACACTTATCATTGAAGATAGCTTGCAAAACCCTAGAAATCGAACTACTTACACTTATTGACGCCATTGAAGATTGACTCGTGCTCTCTTCGTGCTCTCTTCGCCAGTTTCCTTCTCGCCAATTTCAAATTGTTCGCCAACTTCAAATCGTTCCCTCTCAAGTTCGAAATCACTTATTTCTTTCTTGCTATCAACTTTTAAACAGGTTTCACGGCGAAAAACTGTTCGGCTTTCTCGTTTTCGGCAGTTTTTCACGTCGAAAAACTGCCGAACTTCCATTTTTCCACGTTCGAACGTTAAGGGCAAATTTGTCTTTTCCTCAGTTTTTATTTTTCGGATTCAATAATTATTTTGGGGAAGGGTATTTTTGAAGTGATTTAGCCCTTTGAGGGTATTTCTGATATTCCGCCTAATTTTATTACGCAATGTTTTTTCTTTTCTTTTTTAGCTGCATCATTACTAGACATTAATCATTGACTTTGAAAAATCATCTTTGTCACAATAAAAATATAATATGTTATGTACTTATAAATCAAAAAACATAATATAAAATAAATAATATTAATTTTTATATTATGAAATAAAATTCATGAAATTTACAATTTATTATATTTTTAAGTTTGGAATATCATTGTCGTAATATTTTTTTCAAGATATAAATTCAAATCATCTTTGTCACAATAATCAATGACCCCTCATGCATATAAAAAATATAATATGTTATGTATTGAATAAATAAAAAATATCATATAAAATAACATTAGTTTTTATATTATGAAATTCAATTCATGAAACTTACGATTTATTATGTTTTTAACTTTGGAATATCGTTGTCGTAATATTGTTTTTCAATATATAAATTTAAATATAAAATAAAAAAGATATTTATATTATCTTGCTCATTGAATTAACTCGTATAAATAAAATAATTATAGTTGGATTTACGAAATGATATAAAAGTTCTTTCGTTGATAATTCTAAATTTTTAAATTATTTTTTTGAATTTTATGAATCAAATATTTAAATAACTTAAGATGAATGATTTTGAACCGATAATATGATAATATATAATATATCTTTCATCAAATTTAATTTTTTATTTTAAAAAATTTCGCATCGATTAGGATCATAATAAAAAAAATAAATATAATGGAGCTAATAAATTCATCGGGATATAGAAAATAAACAAATAAAAGAAACAAAATAGAATTGTTGATGATCGGAAATTCAAACAATAATATTTTCTACACCACTCTATCGCAAGTATACGGTTCGTGTAGTATCAGGATCGAACTCTAGGGACTAATGCAGCCTGTTATAAGAATGTAACTAAATTAAAATGGGATGAAATAGGTGATGACGTGATGTAAATCTCTAAAACACTAAACTAAATGATGACAGCGACAGAAAAGATACGGAAGACTTGACAATTAAGAACACTACGGGTTTCGAGATACCGGGAATCGCAAGGATGTAACATCAAAAGATCATAAACCTATCGAATTATCTTGATAATGGGAAATTCATGCTCTAAGATGAGGAGTGATTCTGTCGAGCCTAAACCTCCTAACCATAATTACGTGCAATCCTACCTTCCAGTAACGATTAACTCGTGACTACGGCAACGTTAAGCGCGCAATCCTAATTCCTAAGCCGATTAACCGATCGGTCAGATTCTAATTAATCGAATTTAACCTACAATCAACAGTTCCGGATTCATATTTTAACCTTCTAGCAAAACACGAATTTCTATGTTACTGAGCGGGCAGCACTAGTATGAGCGTTTACGATGTTGATTATAGAACCGAATATCAATAAAAGTACGATAGCTCTAAGCATTAACGCATAACTTGTACATCCATTACAAAACCAATATTCCTAGCCCATAGTTGGGAATCTACTCACTCATGGATCTTACTGTCAATGGAGATAACACAACCCTAAACATGATAAAACTTAGGAAATACGATGCCTCGATCTTCTCTATTGTGTTGCAGATGTCCGGATTGATGCTTCTCTACTTCTCCAGCGTCTCTCGAGCCATTCCTGATGATTTCCCAGTCTTTCCTTGCCCTAGCCGTCGCCCTCTCCTGTCTGGAACTGATCTCCCCTCTTTTTTTGCTCGTTCAAACTCTAAAAGTTGGTTGTTGCAAGAAAGGCGGCCCGCTCGGGTACACACTTCACCCGGTCGTGCAGAGGGCAGCCCGATCGTGTACATCGTCCAGCCCGATCGGGCATCGCTATCCGACCGCGTGGTCTACTAGCCCGAGTCGTGTAAACTCTCGGGGATTTTCATCTCTAATTGAAGCCCGAGCGGGTACCTTGATGCAACCCGAGCGGGCATGGTCACCCGATCATGTTGTCTTCGTGCCCGGGTCGTGTAGATTGTTGTAATTATCCCCGTAGCTTTTGCCTGAGCGGGTAGCCTCAGTGCCCGAGCGGGCACACTTCATTCTATGCTTTTGCTCTTTTCCGTTCGATGCTCGGGTCTTCCATTAAGTTCCGTGACTTGAATTTGACTCCGAGTGATTTGTATCTTCAATATGTGTGGTTTGATTCAGGAATTTGCCTTTTTACGCTTGTTTAGGCCTTATCGCCTTAAAATCTGAAAACCAATAAAAAAGGCGTATATAAAGAACCATTGTATCAGAATTGTAACTCGTGCTATGAAATCTATGCGAAAATGATGTGAATACCTAGCCTAAAAGTGATACACTCTACGTGTTATCAAACTCCCCCAGATCTGAACCTTTGTTTATCCTCAAACAAAACTAAAGCCAAGTATAAGAAGAATCTAACAACGATGGATACTAGCACGAAAAATTCGAAGGGTTAGTCATTATGCAAAACAACGCGTCACATGAACAAAAGCCTAAGCGTACCGAGTTTAGACTTATATCAACCGAAAGTTCCGAGCCATGCAATCCTACCAATAATCTAAGTCTATTTCACAACCCTAGATAGCGTCCAAGCGATTTCCATACCAATTCCCCTAAGCTTAAGATATTATTAAACTCGTTTTCTCGTTCTGGTTCTTTTCTTTTCTTTTTTTTCGATACTTAGATCCACGCTTGGTTCCTAGGACGTCGAAGTCGAAGAGGGATGGTTTTCTACTTAGACCTAGACTGCCTATGGCACACTCATAAGGTCGTGTGACCTTAGCGGAGTGAAGATGTGCGTTATTGAAGAACATTTTTTTTTTCGATAACTTACGCATCTCTCTAACCCTTAGGACGTAGAATAGCGCCTCAACCCACCACTTAGATCCGAACCATCGATCTCGATGTACTCATGTCAATGCTAACCCGGAATAGTCAGAAACTTATCCAAGATAACAACGAAGTATAAGCGTGTGGCATCTAATGACTCATGAACGGTGAGATATATCAAACAAGCAAGGGATAAACGGTATACACGGAGATATGGGTACTTGGTACTAAAACCTAGGGGGTGAATGCAACTATAGATCATGGTTTCAAGCATAACGACTCGACTAATTGGTATCCAAAAGACTTCTAAACAAACCTAGACTATTGTTCATGATTCGACAAGGTCGCAAAGTAATGACTAAACTCGAAAATTCGTACTAGGTATCCATCTGTTATTCCTAATCCTAACCCTAATCTCAAATCCCCCCAGACCTGAACGGAACACAGTCCGGTGTTCAAGATCTATGAGGGATACCCGCATGCCAAAAATTCGAGAAAATATAAGAAATAAGAACGAGTACACCTGGTGTGTTATCTTTCTCGAAATTGTGATACATCTAAATGTTTTACTCTCTTGCTCTATTGCGGGTGTTATCGTGAAGAATCTGTAATGAGAATCATGCAACACAAAAGTAGAGAAGAAAGTACTGCATCAATAAGTTCGAAAGAGCGTACATAAGCGCGAAAACGAAAAAAGAAATAAAATAAGAAAACGGGTCCATAAAACAAGAAATAGAAAAAGAAAGAAAAGGAAAAATGAGGATGGTGGCCTAATCCTCTTCCTCTCCACCGCAGGTGGCCGGAGGGTCTGCTGGCTCTTCGGATGTCCCTTCCCTAGGTGGGAATTAAAATGACTGAAGCTCGTACGGGATGTGTAGGCGGTATGGAATAGCGCCAGTGTGGTAGTCCTGCGGGATCGGCACGTACGGTTCCTGATAATGTTGCATGCTGAGCTGCTGGAATCTGCGAACGGACTCCGTGAGATAGTACGTGTGCTGAACGGACTGCTCCTGGAACTGCTGTTGCTCCGCATATCTCGTAGCCTCGATGTCGTGCCTCGCCGCCTCGAGGTCGTACCTCTGCTCTGCCATAAAAAACTGATATCTATTCTCCTCCGCAACATACCTGAGAACGTCGGAGATACCTTCCATAGAAGGGAAGTCAGAGCGATGATGACGGTAGTCTGGGTGGGTACGGGAATGAGTGGCGCGTCGACTGCGCTGTCGAGACATCGACTGTCCTGGTGCAGCGGCTGGAGCTAGATCTACCTCACCTAGTCCCGGGCTAATGTGTCCGATGGCGGGGTCGATCCTGAAGGTCGACTTCCAAGTTTCAACCGTGTTCGTCCTTGTAGCTCCATATGACTCTGTACCGGTCGATCGATATTGCCTTTCGGTTACGCAAGTTCTGAAGGTTCAGCTCGGGCTCCTCATTAATCGTATCCTCTGTCAGGATGCCAAGGTTGATCCCGACTCTTCGTGCTATCATCGTGACAATCCCACCACACATAATCTTCGTGTCCGTGCTACATTTCTCGATGGCAATGTCATGGAAGTGTCGCATAACCAGCGATGCCAAGTCGACATCGAGTATGTCCCACTCGTCCTCACCGAAGCCTATGTGTACCACGCGCCTAAGGTATGCCAACTCCGTGTGGTTGACTCCGCCTTGTGCTCCTTTTCCTAGGATAGAGGAGATTAGAAAATAGTGGAAATACCTTAGGGCGGGATGGCATATGTGGCTGGCTTTGGACCTCTTCGAATAGTCATCATACGCTATCTGGGCCTAGAATTGCGCTTGACGGCTCCTGTTATGCTTGGGCATTTTCATAGAGCCACGGTGCGGGGCATCAAGCACGATCGTGAATTGTCGCGCGCTAAGCCGGTAGTTCTGTCCCAGCAGACGGAACTCCATAAATACCTTTTCCTGATCTTCTGACTCGGGGAAGAATGACGTGTACGGCGCAAAAAATTCCGCTGTAAGGTTGCGGTACGTGTACTCCTGTGTGTCCCGCAATCCCGTCCATCCCAACGTATTGAATATGGCGTCAATGTGCTCCTCGATGTGGAGGGCACTCATGGCTTCCGAGGATAGGAAGCGGGATGGGTATATCTGCGGCTGTAGCTTGCTAAACCTCGACTTTTGACCGGACAAAAAGGTTGTTGTCCGGTAGTTGTATTGTTGATGAGACGTTGTGATCGGCGTGTACGGTGTTAGTTTTGTGATGGCATCCGACTTTGTTGGCCATCCGTGTTCCGGATCGTAGGCATCAGATCGGCGTTTCTTTGAGCTTTGGAATAGCTTCGGGGCCATCTGCAAAACAATCGAAGAAGAAAAATAAGCGTTAAGTCTTCGTTTGCAAAGTCCCCCCGCGGTAGAGGTACAAACCCTAACCCGATCAGGCTGAGTCGCGAAATCGCCACATCCAGGTCGATTTCATCGGTCAATCCGCAATTACACCCTAAATTCTTCTCTAACCAGGCTTAATTCAAGTTCAAAGCATTCCAAATCACCAAATTTCATGTAAATACCTGGAATTCGAGAGAAATTTGAGAATTTTCGGGTAATTTGCAAGAGAAAGGAGGGGAGAGGATTTATTTCGAGCAACCGCAGATGGTCGACCGGCAAAGATGGAACGGCGGCGGCGTGTTGAGTAAACTCCGGCGGCGTGAAGGGTTGCAAGTGTGGGAGCACGCTCGGGTTGAGTTTTGGTTGTATGAATGGCCGCTCGGGTTACTCGAAATAAAAGCTTACCTCTGCACAGGATGCACGGTGCCCACGTGGGTACTCTGAAGTCGCCTGATCGAGCTCCTTTGAATTTGACCTAGCCCGCTCGGGTGGAGGACGTCTGCCCGATCGGGCATTGCTGCAAAACCGAAGAAAAGTTACGAGGAAAACCATGCAGCAAAAATCAATAAGATCATTCAAATTCCTAAATCCTAAAAAAATTGTCCACGTCTTAAAAAGAGTTCAAAAATAGAAATAAAATGAAAATGACGAAAACGGATACGGGGCTCGGGTTGCTTCCCCAGAAGCGCTATTTACAGTCTTTAGCTCGACCCTAACGTCTTCATACGCGTGTGATGTCGGAAAGAGGAGGTACGCCTCTTCCGTCTTCTAACTGATCAGCATAACGTGACTTGAACCCCGGAGTGTTTTTCACTTGCGATTCTCGGTTCTTCTCGTCCAATCCCATGACTCCATGGTATCTTCGTCGGACTCGATTTTGGTTGAGCGTCTCCTCGATGTTCCAGGCGGGATAAGTGTGCATGCGTGCCATCGTGGGTATGGGAGATGATGTGTAAGGCCGTAGGACCGCCACCCGCATTAAGGTCTCGGTTAAACCGTGTGGATTTCAGTTCAAATCAAGTGCCCGATCGGGCTCTTTCTTTGCCCCGCTCGGGTTCCTAAAGGGATCACTTACCCCCGTGAGAGGTGCACGAGTCGGGCTGTGAGGTCGCCCGGGCGGGTTCCTATCCAGTTGCTCTGCCCGATCGGGTTCATACACCCACCCGCTCGGGTGGCCAATTTCACCACTTATCCCCGTGAGTACTACCCGAGTCGGGCTGTGTGGCCGCCCGACCGAGTCTCCTAAATCTGGTGCTACCCGCACGGGTAGGGGTTGGTGCACGCGCGGGTCACTTCTCGGCTGAGGGATATTTGGCTTCTCCCTCAGTTACGTGAATGCGTCTGACTTTGCTAGCGACTGAAATTGACTCCCGGTGCACTCGGATAGTGGTACCTCCACGGGATGGACGTCACGATGTTCATGTTCATTTTCTCCGTTGGTGCATCCATCGTGGTAACATGCATTATGGGTTCAGTCGTTTAAGGCTTCTTGAGTGCATCGTCGAGCTTGAACTCGATAGACTCGTCTCTAAATTTCATTACCAGCCTGCCTTCAGCGCAATAGATGACAATTTTTGTCGTGTTGAGGAATGGTCTTCCCAAAATGACGGGGATCTTCGGATTGATCTCCATGTCCACAACAACAAAGTCCATAGGGAACCGGAATTCCCCCACTTGTACAACAACATTCGTCAATATATCTACGGGACTCCGTATGGATTGATCAGCTAAAGTGATTTGCATGCGCGTGGGATGAAGATCTCCTACTCGATTGAGCTTCTCAACAAGAGATAATGGTAGCAAGCTTACACTCGTTCCGATATCGATTAGTGCATGCTCAATCTCATAATCGTAAATCTTACAGGGAATGACAAAGTTACCTGGATCGGGCATCTTCTCGGCCATGGTAGGGGGCTGTATGAGGGAGTTCGTGACCATAACCATCTCGTTGTCTACGGTTCTCTTCCTCATTATGATGTCTTGGAGGAATTTGGCATAGAATAGGATCTTCATGAGCGCGTCGTAGAACGGGATGGTGATTTGCAGCTTCCTCAGGAGTTCCACGAATTGGGCGAATTGAGCATCGTCGCTCTGCTTCCTTTGGCGCGCGGAAAGGGTAAGGGTGGTACCCTCGGGGGAGGTGCTACGTAGGGCAACTCCCTCTCTTCTTCCTCGGCCTTCTTCTCTTCCACGACTGGAGTGATGGGTTGTTCGATCTTATTACTCAAAGGCTCTCCTCTTGCAGCTGTGGAAGGCATGGGTTGCTCCACTGTGTTCCTGCTCCTTAGGAAAATGGCATTTACTTGCTCGCGGGGGTTCGCCTCGTGTTTCTCGGGGAGTTGTCCGGGTTGTCTGCTCGACCCTTGGGCTAGCTGTGCCACTTGCGTTTCCAGGAGCCTCAAGTGTGTCTGGAACCCGTCCATTCTCTTCCTCATGTCCTCTTGCTCAGCCCTAATCCCTCCAAGCGCACTTTTCTGCTCTTGATACATCAATTGGAGCATAGAAATAATTTCAGAGTCACCTGAAGATTGTGCGCGAGGCTGATAGCCGTAGTCTTGGCCACTCTCTCTCGGCTGGAAACCTTGGCTTTGGTTTCTTGCCATCATCCGCGGTTGGAAATCTTGCGGGTTTGCTACATTGCTCGTGTTGCCATAAGAGAGGTTGGGATGGCTCTTGATGAAATTTTGTTGGTAGGCCCGATTGCTGACGTAGTTCACTTCCTCGATCCCTTGGCCTACGGATACATCTTGTCGGTCCACATGAATGCCTACTATCATCCTGAATATTTCGCCAACTTGCTGCTTCAAATCCGTTAATTCCGGGTTGGCTACGCCTAACTCATTTACTGCTGCTTTAGATGGGTAATCACGGTTGTAGTCCCCGACCTTCTTGCCTCCTTCCCTCGCCATGCTCTCGATCAAGTTCTCGAGTTGATTGAAAGTGAGGTTGCTGAGGGAACCACCACCCGCTGCCACGATCATGAATCGTGTGGTTTCTTGGAAACCTTGTATAAAGCTCATGATAAGATACTTCTTATCCATTCCATGATGTGGGCATATCCGCTATAGTTCTTAAATCGCTCTCATGCATCGTGTAGAGTCTCGCCTCTTTCTTGTAGGAAAGAATTTATGTGATTCTTGGCGAGAAGCGTTCTATGATCCAGAAAGAATTGTTGCATGAACCGCTGCTCCAGATCACCCCACGAGGTAATTAAGGCAGCAGGCAAGTTGAACAACCAACGTTGCGTTGCATCCTTAAGCGAGAATGTGAATGCCATCAAGTATATATCCTCTCGCGTAACTCCTGTGCCAACTTTGGTGGTACTGTAGAGCATCTTGAAGTCCGTGAGATGGGAGTTCGGATCTTCATTCTCCATTCCTCTAAAGGCTGAGTTGTTGAGCATTTGGATGAAGGCGGGTTGTAGCTCAACCTGATTATCTATGGTGTGGGCCATGCATGAAAGCAACTGAGTATGCTTTGGAGCGGTGTAGGCTCCGTAAGTTTCATCGGCAGCAGCCATGTTGGGGTTATTTGCGTGATCTTCTCCGTTGTTTGCATTGTTGGTTTCTTTCTCTTCAGAGGCGTATGTCTCTTGACTGCGCTCTCTATCTACTTCGAACCCAGAATCCGCTAGTCCAATCCTCCTCTTCTTGCGCAAGCTTCGTAGTGTTTGCTCGACCTCGGGATCGTATATGAGGAGCTTTTCTGTGGAGCTTCTCATACAAGGCTTCCTGCACAACAAGAGATGAAATACCTAAGTGTAGATCCGCGGTAGATAGAATAGACTCGATAAAAGAAAAAGAAAAGAAAATGCGAAAAAATAACTAAGACTCCGGAAAGGACTAGATCTTAATCTAGCTAACTCCTAGTCTAGGCCGTTATTAGTCCCCGGCAACGGCGTCAAAAACTTGATGATCGGGAATTCAAGCAATAATATTTCCTAGACTACTCTACCGCAAGTATACGGTTCGTGTAGTACCAGGGTCGAACTCTAGGGTGTAATGCAGCCTGTTAAGAATGTAACTAAACTAAGACGGGATGAAATAGGTGATGACGTGATGTAAATCTCTAAAACACTAAACTAAATGATGACAGCAATAGAAAGGATAGGAAGACTTGACAATTAAGAACACTACGGGTTTCGGGGTTTCGGGATACCGGGAATCGCAAGGATGTAACAACGAAAGATCATAAACCTATCGAATTATCTTAATAGCGGGAAATTCATGCTCTAAGGTGAGGAGTGATTCTGCCGAGCCTAAACCTCCTAACCATAATTACGTGCAATCCTACCTTCCAGCAACGATTAACTCATGACTACGACAGCGTTAAGCACGCAATCCTAATTTCTAAGCCGATTAACTGACCGATCAGATTCTCATTAGTCGAACTTAACCTACAATCAACAGTTCCGGATTCATATTTTAACCTTCCAGTAAAACACGAATTCCTATGTTACTGAGCGGGCAGCACTAGTATGAGCGTTTACGATGTTGATTATCGAACCGAATATCAAGAAAAGTACGATAGATCTAAGCATTAACGCATAACTAGTACATCCATTACAAAACCAATATCCCTAGTCCATAGTTGGGAATCTACTCACTCATGGATCTTACTGTCAATGGAGATAAACACAACCCTAAACATGATAAAACCTAGGAAATACGATGCCTCGATCTTCCCTATTGTGTTACCGATGTCCAGATTGATGTTTCTCTCCTTCTCCAGCGTCTCTCGAGCCTTTCCTAGTGATTTCCCAGCCTTTCCTTGCCCTAGCCGTCGCCCTCTCCTGTCTGGAACTGATCTCCCCTCTTGTTTTGCTCGTTCAAACTCTAAAAGTAGGTTGTTGCGAGAAAGGCGGCCTGCTCGGGTACACACTTCACCCGGTCGTGCAGAGGGCAGCCCGATCGTGTACATCGTCCAGCCCGATCGGGCATCGCTACCCGAGCGCGTGGTCTACTAGCCCGAGTCGTGTAAACTCTCGGGGATTTTCATCTCCAATTGAAGCCCGAGCGGGTACCTTGATGCAGCCCGAGCGGGCATGGTCACCCGATCATGTTGTCTTCGTGCCCGGATCGTGTAGATTGTTGTAATTATTCCCGTAGCTTTTGTCCGAGCGGGTAGCCTAAGTGCCTGAGCGGGCACACTTCATTCTATGCTTTTGCTCTTTTCCGCTCGATGCTCGAGTGTTCCATTAAGTTTCGTGGCTTGAATTTGGTTCCGAGTGATTTGTATCTTCAATATATGTGGTTTGATTCAGGAATTTGCCTTTTTACACTCGTTTAGGCCTTGTCGCCTTAAAATCTGAAAACCAATAAAAATGGCGTATACAAAGAACAATCGTATCGAAATTATAACTCGTGCTATGAAATCTATACGAAAATGATGTGAATACCTAGCCTAAAAGTGATACACTCTACGTGTTATCAATTGTCAATAAGTATTTTTAATTATGTAATCATATTTAAAGCATTCTAAATGTATTAATTGTCATTATTTGAGCTAGTTGAGGTGAAATGGAGGGGACATTATATGGCTCAACTGATGGAACGTTTTTTTCCTTTGTATCAAGTGATTCATTTTTTCTTAAAACATACAGACATATACATACGTTTGGATCATTTTGAGTTTAAAAAATAAAATGTCAATAAAAGTGACGGAATTCTTTAAAAAACTACGGTATAATAAATGAAATATCTTGTGATAATGCTATAAATTGAGAAATTTTGTTATTAATAAATGCAGATAATTTCAAATTATTTATAGTTTCCAGTCACATCTATCTATACATAGGTTCGGGTTGAAGGTTTGGTAAAAAGGTACCTATCTACAATTTTTTTAAGGACAACATTATGAAAAAAAGCTTCGATGATGTGCATAAACTTAAATTGAGATGGAATAAATGAACGAGAAATAAAGTCTGAAACTATAAAATAATTTGATTGTATCCTAAAATTCATTTATTAAATTATATATATATTAAATTTTATTGTAAAATAAAATATCAATTTTTAAATTTTGAATTAAATATACCTCTGTGTATATATATATATATATATTTGATATGATAATTTACAAATAAAGTATAGCATTTGATATTTTATTTGAAAATAAATATTAATACGTATTTCAAATTTTATAACAAAATACCATCATTTGAAAGATACTAACATCTTTGATGAAATCATCAATAATTATACACTATTCTCAGGTTATAAAGAGAATTACGGACAAAATTTGACTGTTTATGAATTTTTTAATCAAGTTTAATATTTCAAATTTTCAAATAATGGTGAAGATTTATGATAAAATACTTTCATTTAAATATATGGAATGTGAATATAATTGTTTTTTATTTAAGATGTTTCAATTCTAGTATCCAAAGTCGTCCATGATATCTTTCTCGATCCCAAGAATGACATACAGATTTTTAAAAATTTATTATATTATTAGCAAAGAAAATGATGTTATTAAACATCATTTTCAGGTCAACTTTAACCAAAGTTACTGGTTCCCTCTTTTTTTACTTTGCATAATAAATTGGGAATTTTCTCAACAAAGTCACTACTTGATAACTACAACACCCTTCGCTATTTCAAAATATCATTTTATTTTATTTTCATTGCTATCCATTAAAAAACCAATTGGAATGCCTCATTACTTTTAAAAATACAGAATATTATATATTAATGTTTGAAATTAGATTCATTAACAAACATGTAGTGATTTGAACCTCCAATAAAAAATGTAACGTGATTGTGTTAAATGTATTCATCGCAGAAAATTGTTAGAAATTTTTGTTCTTTTTGCGAAAACGAGAACAACAATGAATAAATTGATATGAGAATTTAATGGATTCAGATTGAACAATTTATTCAATCTTACAATTAGTGAAAATTATAGTAATACATATCCATCTGGAAATTTAATATATCCATTTAATCGTTTTAATAATATTGTTTCATAGATCCAAACAATCTAAATATTGGGATATATCTTTATATTGCATAATTCCAATTCAGATCTTCGATATATTGCTTTCATATTTTTTTATTATATGTTATCCTTTGTTTTCTCCGTCACCTTCAAAACAGTGTGATAAGTGTTGATGATGTTAATCAAAAAGTTTTTTCAATATGAATAACATTCAAATTATGACACAATATGAGTTATTTCCAATATGGTAGTTCCCAAAAATACTACATTTGTACCAGTTATGTTATTCACATTGGCATTGTAGTTTTCGATGCCCACGATCTCCTCCAAATTCCACTAATTTTTGTAAATATGTCATCGTGCTATATAGTATTTGCGTACCTATTTGTATGCACGGTGTATCTTCTTTCTATACCACGTTCTTTAAAAAAGGTTTCATTTCATATAACTTTCTCAATCTGTCTGCATGACATCTCATTGCCACAACAGTTTTTTATTCATATAACATTCTTAATCTATTTGCTACAGGCATATAAAATATATTTTTGTACGGTATATAGTTTTTTTAATATGGGTTTTTTTATAAAATCTACTTACACCGCAAAAATTACATTCCAAAAGGTCTTTATCTCCTCCCAAAACCAACTACGGGTATAAATGAGTTATCGGCTCGCGAATCATCTCTAGTTCAGATCACATTTGAGTGAGCCAAGCTAGATATTTTCCAAATCATTTAAAAAACGAGCTAATGAGCTGAACCGGAAACGAATTAGAGCTTAGACGAGGTGATTCACGCTGACGAACTAGCTCACGAGCTTAGCATAAAATCGCATGCAAATCAAATGTTTCCATATTTCTACATATTATAAATATTCTTTGTATTTATTAAATATTGTTTAAAAATAATATATTATTTACATATTATGTTATTATCATTTTTCTATTTCTACTAAATTAATATATTTTATTATAAAATAAAGAACAAAATAAAAAATATGCTTAAGCATTCTATGTTGTATTTAATATTCGATTAATTTGTTTTCCAATTAGTATTTTGATCTTTAATAACTTTATATTCGAATTAATGTTTTTATATTTTAGATATTTTATATGGTTTAATGATAATTACCATATGATATTTATATGTTATAACTATTTTAAGTTAAATAACCTAGCTCGCAAAACAACTCGTTTTTTAGCGAGTTAAAGGCGAGCTGAGATTTTCCACCTTATTTTGAAAACGAGCCGAACTGAGCCAGTTCATTTTTGGCGAGCTGAGCCGAGCTATCTCATTTTACACCCCTAAAAACAATATACAACTATTTCTACAAATATCAATCTTCTTATATGGTATTCCTAAATCCTTTAAAATATTCTTTGTTTCATAATATGTCTCAGGAGTTTGATTATTTTTCAGTAAATATTCATGCATGGTTTTGCAAAATCAATACATGTAATTTTCAACAACATTGTAGTTTGTTTTTATACTCATCAATCTTGATTATAAGGATAAACGAGATTGATCTTCATGACAACCTTTATATATAGGTTATTTCGCCGCATCTAATAGGTTAAAAAATCAGCGTACCTCATTGTTCAGCATCTCTTCATGTGTTTGCTCAACAACTCAAGGAAAAGCATATGACAAAATTTCCACATATGGATTGGTCATCGTTGTCGCAATATGAACCTCTTCATTTCTTTTATTGATTTTATTTCTTGCACACTATCTTTAATGTCACAATCTTCGTCGTGAAAGAACCAAATTTCATAGTTCTTTGTATAACCTACCTTGTAAATAGTTTTGTAAACAATTTCTTAACATCTACACTTCATGTTTTTGCATCTTTTGCAAGGACATGACATTGTCCCCCGTTCTTGACACAAAAGTTGCATCGACACAAAACTCATGAACTGCTCAAATCCGTGTAAGACTTCTTGCGTGAATTCTTCGGCTACGTGATCCGTTTTTCTATACATCCACTATCTCGATCTGTATATATCTATTTGAAAAAGACGATATTGTTTGAAAGTATATTTTTGTTCATGGCTTGATGCTTAGGAATTTTAATTTGATGTATAAATTGAAAATTCCAACAGATGCCCGTTGAAATATAATAGTCGACTTTTTCCAACGGTCGCATCAAAATTTTAAATTTGCCAAAAGGCGTCAGTTGGACGGAGAAACGGTCATCCATTCAAATGATTCGACGTTTTTTCAATGGGTTTTGAACAGATTCGCCAATATATATATCAACCGATATTATTTGTTGATAATTAATTGGAATTTTCAACGGATGTTAACCGATTATTGTTCGAAGGCTAGCGGAGAAAAATAGGAGACATGTGAGGGAAGATTGTAGAGGCGAACGAGGGATGCAACAACATGAGAATCGATGAAGGCTCGGCCGAGGAAGGGTCGGCGACACGATTGGAGTAAGTTACAACAAATCGACAGTAATGCTGTAGATTTTGAGAGAATGATAATAGAATTTGAGAGAATGATAAGAATTTTTGAAGAACAAGAGAATAATTTTTGTTCTGTATTTGACAGATAGTTTGTACAGGTTGATATAGGCGTTACAATGTGTATAGAAAAAGGAAATGCAATATACATTTACACTAAAGGAAATTGTGGAAAAAGGAATGATTTGGAGATGATCGTGGTAGAATGATCTTGTTGTCAAAACTCAAGATATGTTTCCTTGTAGAATGATCTTGTTGCCAAAACACTAGATATGTTTCCTTGTAGAATTATCTTGTTACCAAATACAAGATTATGTTTCCTTTTGCTAATTATGACAACATTCCCCCTCAAGTTCGTAATGATCTAGACTAAGTAGTGTTGCCTCGTTAAAACCTTACCGAGAAAACCCAATGGAACAAAACTCGGTGAAGGAAAAAGAGTACAAACACTAGGTAGTCCTTATGATGGTATCATTCGAACTTGAA
>CM071874.1:9441647-9453844 GCA_036759665.1 Gynandropsis gynandra
GCCTTTTGCCACAAGCCGGGCTTTGTGTCGTTCGATTGACCCATCACTCTTGTACTTGATCTTAAATATCCATCAACAGCCGACAAGTTTCTTATCTCGAGGGAGATCGACTAGGTCCCATGTTTGGTTTTTCTCCAGTGCGCAGATTTCCTCCTTCATTGCAGACATCCATTCGGGCTGATTCACGGCCTCTGAGTACGACTGAGGTTCATGATATTAGTCAATTTTACTGAGAAAGCACAATGGTGAGTAGGTAATGAGGAAATACCACAATAATTTTGAATTGGATAAGCAACAGCAAGACCGGTATAATATTCTCCTTTGTATAGCCCTTCGGAAATCGGTTTTCGAATACGGGTGTTGTGACGAGGGACAACATCACTGTAATGTTCCTGAATGATGGCATCTTCGAGTGTTTCTTTGTCTTCGTGACTGTCCCTGTCAGCGGTCCGATCAGTGTCGTCAACGACCCGAACTAAAGCTCGAGCGGGACGCTCCGTATCTATCCCAGAACCCGTGTTCGCCCCGCGCGGGTCTCCGCTCTCCCTGGGTCGTGTTGTTCCCTCTATGAGATCAAAACGCTCGGGTTGGGTAGAGAGCACGAGCGGGCTGTCCTGGTCTGTGCTTGCCCCGTGCGGGTCTCCTGGCTCCCCGACCCGGGTTGTTCCTTCTGCGAGATTTCTATCATCACCAATACGAGTGGGTTGCACTGTCTCATCAAACGGCTCGATTCCTCCCATCATTTTGGCTATCTTCTTGACATGTAACACCTTTACCCTGCAGTTGTGTTACGAAATACTGTAGGGAAGAGTTCAGATCATAGGGTACCAAGAGATTTTCAAGCTCTTTCCAACCTTGATTTCCATAGAAACTACGTCCTTCATCAAACTTGACTTCTCGAGACACGATTATGTGGTGAGAGTCCGGGTTATAACATTTGTACCCTTTGGAAGAAGAACTATATCCCACAAACATGCACTTAATGCTTTTCAGATCGAGCTTGGTACGTTGATTGTCTATAACAAACACGTAACAAACACACCCAAAAATACGCAAATAGTCTATGTCGGGTTTTGAGTTGTTTAATACCTCATACGGCGTTTTGTTGTCAAGGCACTTAATCGGTAGACGATTAATGAGGTGACAAGCTGTGAGGACCGCATCCCCCCAAAATCTCTTGGGAACATTCGGTCGAACATGATAGTACGGGAGACCTCCATGAGGTGTCAGTTCTTGCGCTCTATGACTCCGTTTTGTTGGGGTGTATAAGGGCATGATGTCTGGTGAACGATACCGTGTTGGACAAGGAACGATCTGAGCTTGTCATTGATGAATTCACCACCATTATCTGTACGGAGGCACTTAATTTTTTCTTCGTATTAGGTTAGAATATGCTCATAGAATTTAACAAAACAATCATAGACGGCAGATTTAGATTCTAGAAGATATAGTCATGTAAATTTCGATTTCTCGTCAATAAAGCTTAAAAAATACTTTTTTTGATCTCTAGTAAAACAAGGAGCAGACCAAACATCCAAATGGATCAGTTCAAAGCACTTGTTATATAGAGTTTTAGAAATAGAAAAAACGGTTCTACAATGCTTGCCTAAGATACAAGACTCGCACTTCTCATGATCATAACTAACATTCGGGAAAACATGTTTGAGAGATTGAAAATGAGGATGACCTAGTCTAGCATGCCACAACTTAGACGTAACATCATCTTTGTTGGAAATAGATGAAAAAGCTAATAAAGCACGAGATAAAGAGTCAGTAGGGGTGATAAGCTCTTCAAGCACGTAAAGACCATTTCGTAATGTTCCACCTCCTATGATACTTTTTCTCTCAATATCCTGTAACCAAAATTTGTTAGAATCAAAGCACGCAAGACAATTACAATCTTTAGCCAATTTTTGAACCGAAATAAGATTAGTTGTAAAATCAGGTACATATAGAGCGGTCGAGTCTTTTTAAGCATTTTTAATTTTCCTATGCCTTTTATCGGGACACTTTGACCATCAGGTATAGTAACCTCTCCTATTGATTTTTGCATATGCTAAAGAAGATATTTATCTTTTATCATGTGTGATGTCGCTCCCGAGTCAATGACAATGTGATGTTTAAAATGAGAGAGTAAAGCAATGTTACCATCCTCTTTTGGATCAGCCTTGGTATTGTCTGAGGCGGTGAGGACCTTGCTGAGCATGTGTTCAAGCGCCTCTAGTTTCACGTATTGGGATTGTGATCCCTGTGAGGCCTCGGGTTGTGATGCATAGTGGACTGATTCTCTCGGATGCGGTCCCTGCCTTCCTCGGGTTTTAAGGTGAGGGTGAAGGATCCAACATCTTTCTTTAGGGTGCCCTTTTTTCCTGCAGTGATCACAATAATAAGAAGTTTTACGGTCAGTAGTGGACTTGAAGTTTCCGGAGAATCCATCGTGTTGCTTGCTTGATGGGCGATTCTCCGTATGTCCCTTGAAGAGTCGGTTTGACCCCTCTTCTTTCTTGATCATCATGCACACTTCGTTAAGTGAAGGAAATTCTGATTGACGAAGAATATGATTAATTAGATCATGATAAGATGCACCAAGAGTCGACAATAAATTAAAAACTTTGTCTTGATTGTGTCGAATCATGATCTCCTTCGGATCCGTTGTTGTCGGACGTAGATCTTCAAGTTCGGCCCATAGGTCTTTTAGTTGGGCAATGAGTTCATTGAACTGACGGCCTTCTTGTTGGAGTGTGTGGAGCCTCTTGCGAACCTCATAGATTCGGTTGAAGTTAGAGACGTGTCCGTAGACCTCCTTGAGTTCGTCCCACAGATCCTTCGGCTTGCAGATGTGGCCATAAGCCTGAAGGAGACGGACTTCGAGAGAGTTTTGGATGATGACAAGGGCTGTGGACTCGTCTTATGCCTTCTTAGCTTGATTTGCAGCAGCATTGGCGGCCTCTCCTTCATCGGGTGAGGGTTGAATATAACCCCACAACGAGCAGCTCTTGAGATTCGCTTCAAGGAGTCTGGACCATATGGTGTAGTTGTCACCATTGAGGAGAATGGGTATGCGCTTGCTTGCGGTGTCCATAGCTAGGCGGTCGAGATTTAACACAAGAATAAAAGTGCGGAAGAATTTGAGTCTCTAGGTCAGAGATGCTCTGATACCATGTCAAATATGGGCTGGGCCTAACTAATCCCAAAAGCTAGCTCGAGAGTTTAGGATTGCCCAACACCATATAAGAGAATAAGTTTTGTTCTGTATTTGATAGATAGTTTGTACAGGTTTATATAGGCGTTACAATGTGTATAGAAAACGGAAATGCAATATACATTTACACAAAAGGAAATTGTGGAAAAAGGAATGATTTGGAGATGATCGTGGTAGAATGATCTTGTTGCTAAAACTCAAGATATGTTTCCTTGTAGAATGATCTTGTTTCCAAAACACAAGATATGTTTCCTTGTAGAATTATCTTGTTACCAAAATACAAGATATATTTCTTTTTCCAATTATGACAACAGATGCGGCACTACGGGAGGTGACGAGACGATGCGGGAAGCAACATGCCATCGTATGTGACGGATGGTTGTAGAAGCTAACAAAGAACACTACAACAAGAGATTCGAGGGAGGGGTAGACGACGCGATTTGAGGGAGGTAGAAAACATATCGACGGTGATGAAAGGATGGGGGAGGCGACGAGATGGTGTGGAAAGTGGCGAGAAAGCTTGAGAGACAAAAGAGAATGGATAAAGAGAATATGGAGAAATCAAGGAAGAAGGTGCTCAAACGAAGAAAATATAAATAAATTTTCTTTTAGGGTTTAGTTTAGGTTAAAATTTCTTAGTTATATTGGTAATTTTACAAATTATATATGTACCAATTTATGTTAATGTTAATAATAATATAACCTTCAAATCTATAAAAAGGTAATCGTTTTTTCTTAATTAAGATAATATCAATAAAATAGTTAACGTTTCTCTTTTACTTTTTTAAATTGATAATTATTTTTAATAGACAAAATTATTTCATTTGTTCAAAGTGTATATTATTAAAATTATATATATATATATAAATATATCAAGATTTTATTTCATTTATCACAATCAATACAACTAATCATTTAAAATAATCTACATAAGTAATTTTTTATTCAATAAATTAAAAGTTGTAATATTATTATAGATTTTTTTAACCAATTTTCCAAAATTAAATATCACACAATCCACTCTTACAACGTATATGTATATAACAACAATCAAAACCAACTAATCATTTAAAATAATATACAAAAATTTTCTTTATTAAATAAATTGAAAATTGTAATATTATTAGATGTCTCAATGTAGAGTTTTTTGTAACTATTTTCCAAACTGAAATATCATATATTCTATTTATTCAATAAATATGTTATATAATCACAATACAAGAGATCTTAACCAAATATTAAAACGTAAAATGAAATATAATCAAGAAACTAAAGATAAACAACACACTAATAAAAACACAAAATGACCACAAAGAGATTATAATACTAAGTAAAATCATATAATTGATATATATAATATAATATAATAAGAATAAGATTTATAAATGAAAAAAAACAAAAATAAAATTTATAATCTTTTCCATTCATTTTTTCACATAGCTTTGAAATTTATAAATATAAAAAATAAGGAAATATTGTATTTTATAAATATAGAATAAATTACAAAAAGGAAAATTTATAAATATTGAATAAATTAAATATAAATTTTTATTTATATATGATCAAAACAAGTATAAATAATTTAATGGTAAACTATATTGTATTTTATAATTAGTATAAATCCAATTATTTATATAGACCATACAAAAAAAAATATGTACAAACAAGTTATCTTATCTTATATATACTAAAAGGCAAGCAGGCCCAAAATTTTTTTTAGGTCGACGTGGCGCCTTTTCTGCCGTCCAGATTTTTAGCGGGTTAGATGGACGGTTGTGGGCGCTTGGGTTATTTTCTGGATGGTTTTTGACCCGGTTTACCGATGCACAGGATGTTGCCACGTGTTAGCTCGAGTTCTATCTTAAATTGGAGTCGTCCGATTGTCAAGAATGGATGGCTGGGTCTCGCCACCGACAGGGCGCATTCAATCCCAACTGTCCATGGGTTCTAACAGAACACAACTTCAGATAATATAACTAGAGTAATAATATAATAGAAAGTAAAATAATAACATAAACTGATGTAGGTAACAAAGTATTTATACTTCGATTTCCTTTAATTTTAACTAATACAACTTTGGTATTTCATTTTCAAACGAAACAATTATCTGGTATGATATATTTTGCAATGAAAATTAGTAAATTTCAAAGACAAAACATTAATAAAGTAAATATATATATATACCAAAACTATTATTTAGTCAGGAGCAATTGTATATTATCGTTTGAAGACAAAAAAAATTAAGAAAGACCGAAATTATTTATGTTAAATGATGTTGGTAAATATACAACAAAAACGACAAATACTATATACAAAGAAATATTTAATAATGTTTAGAAGTATTGTAAAATTATATTGAAAAAATATTTTGTTATTCAATTATATCAAAATACAATCACATAGTATTTTTAATTATTAAAACAAATATAAAAGATTAATCTTATCCCGTGCGAAACGAGAAATCAATACTAATAAATATAGAATAGATTACAATATAAAACTAGTACAGAAATAAAAAATATTATAAAGATAGAATAAATTAAACAAGAAAATTTTTATATATATAATAAATTAAATACAATATATATTATTAAAATATGTACAAATAATTTAATGGTTAGAATAAATTATACAAAAATATAGATTATACAATATATATTATTAAAATATGTACAAATAATTTAATGGTTAGAATAAATTATACAAAAATAAATATATAGATTATACAAAAATAAAATAAAAACTAAAAATTTGAACATGACTATACTTTTTTTAAAAAATCATAAATCAACGTTTCTTATTTTTTAAATATATAGATTTAATATTTCTCTGTCAATATATATTATAATTTATATATTTTTTCTTTTTTCACATTTCACATTAATATTTTTTGAATTATATTTAAATTTTTATCCCGTGAAAATTTTTAAAATTTAGTTTTTTTGTATGATATATTTGTACCCATAAATCAAATTTAGAAATTTGTTAATTAATTCATTAAACTCTTTTGAAAATGCTAAATAGTATACAAAAATAATATATATATATATATATGTATATGAAATTTATATCAATGCCATACATGTATAAACTTTTTTCTATTCAAGGTTTATAGATAAATTAGATAAAATGAAAGTTTATGCAATATCACATTTATTTCTAATTATCCAATCGAACCATTACGAATGTATTTATGAATTATAATTAACTTTTAACATATCTCACCTTTAATATATTTTTGTGTAGAAAACGTAGAAATATTATAAAGATATGAGAACTACAAAACCATTATCATGAAAATTGGTTTATTTAAATCGATTTTTTACTTCTTTGTGAAAATGTCAATTCTCTGATTTCTAAATTATAATACATTTAAACTGAAATATTCATCACTATGGATATAACATGATACAATGAATAGGTATTAAAGGAATTATTTTCTAGAACCATGTGGACAAATACAACCAAATTATAGAAGAAAGAGATGTATTCATACTTAGAAATTTATTGGTTATTACAAGTTAAGCGATAATAGTTTGTGCATATTTGCATTAAAGAGAATACAATTGTAAAAAATTATAATCGATGACATCTATAAGATTATAAATAATAAATTCAGAATAAACTCACATGGATAGTTACTTTGATTGGTAGAACAATAAAAAGATTTATATGGTTAGCAACAACTCGATAATTCATTAATGATTTTTTATTATTTTTTTCTAATTTAGTTTATATATTGCATATATTATCGGATTTCTAATTGTTATGTAAATAACAAATTTACACGTTTCAACGTCTTTTAAAACATTTGATTTGCGTTTATTGTTGAATATGTAAGGTTTTAATGAAATGAAATCCTTAAAATATTACTTGAATTTTACCTTAGTTTATAATTCGAATCGAGCTACTAATGTTAATACTTTCAACAAGAAATGATGTTGTAAGAGTATCAATATGGGATAAACTACAAGTACATAATCGGTGGAAGATGGAGACGATAGTTGTGAAGAAAATTGTCGTGACCATCACCGATATAATTCAAAAATTTATTAATTACTAAAATATATTTAAAAATTATACATTAATATAAATTACTTATTATTACATAATTTACAATCTAAACTTGACCATAATGACATCAACGAAAAAATGAACATAGTACACTCTTTATCCAAATTATGCTTTCCAGAATGGAATGAATTGGAAAAAAATGTATCTCCGTAACATCCATCTATAAGAGAAACCTCACAAAATTGTAAAAATAATAAAAGAAAAAAGCAAAAAGATAAGAATAAGTGAATAATATATTATTGGGCTAACTTCAAAAATACCCTCGTAGGGCTAAAACACTTCAAAAATACCCTTCCCGAAAAACAAAAAAATTTTAACTTCAAAAGTACCCGTATAAATGTTGATATTCCCAAAATACCCATGCGACCTTACGACCCAGTTCGACCCAGCGACCCAGTTTGACCCTACGACCCTTGTCCCTCTGCGACCCTTGGACCCCTACGACTCTTGTCCCTCTTCGACCCTTTTTCCTCTGCGACCCTTGGACCCCTGTGACTCTTGTCCCTCTGCGACCCTTGTTCCTCTGCGACCCTTGGACCCCTGCGACCCTTGTCCTTCTGCGACCCTTGGACCCCTATGATACTAATTTATTATTTACAAATTATTTACAAATAATATAAATAAAATTTTGAAAATACAGCTCAAATCAAAATATGTTGGACCCGTGCGACCCTTCCGACCATTGCGACCCTTCCGACCATTGCGACCCTTCCGACCATTGCGACCCTTCCGACCATTGCGACCCTTCCGACCATTGCGACCCTTCCGACCATTGCGACCCTTCCGACCATTGCGACCCTTCCGACCATTGCGACCCTTCCGACCATTGCGACCCTTCCGACCATTGCGACCCTTCCGACTATTGCGACCCTTCCGACCATTTCGACCCTTTCGACTAGTCTTTTCAATGTCAGACTACTGCTTTTTCCAGGTTCTAGCTATGCTTTTTATTTTACCAATGCCACATTGAAGACCTATATTAAAGGTTCTTTAATGTGTCAATACATGCACCTTGGTCATTCTTTGTAATTATTGTCTTTTTCTGGATTTAGGAGTCCATTTATTTTTCGTTATAAATAGAGGAGGAAAAACCGTAAAGCTATAACAAGCAAAAAATCATCACTTGTTTCAAGTCTTTCATTCTCTCAAAAGGGCGATTTCTAACATCTAACCCTAAATTCTCTGAAAAATCCTTGTTACCTTTGTGACCGTTAAGGTCACATGGTCGACCCAGGACATCGTGCTGTCTATTTGTTACTCAATGTCTTGGTAATCGTCGGACTCAGTCTGTATGCAAATACACACAAGTACTTACAACTTGGATGGAGGACTTTGTGATGTATCTGCACTACATAATATATGACCACATATGATCCATGGATGACTCATGCGACCAAACATTACCCATGGACGACTCATGCGACCAAATATGACCCTTGGACGACTCATGCGACCCTATAAGACCCTTGTACGACTCATGCGACCCTATATGACCAAATATTACCCATGGACGTCTCATGCGACCACATAAGACCCTTGTACGACTCATGCGACCCTATATGACCACATATGACCCATGGATGACTCATGCGACCAAACATTACCCATGGATGACTCATGCGACCAAATATGACCCTTGGACGTCTAATGCGAACACATAAGACCCTTGTACGACTCATGCGACCCTATATGACCACATATGACCCATGGACGACTCATGCGATCCAATATGATCACATATGACCCATGGATGACTCATGCGACCAAACATTACCCATGGACGACTCATGCGACCAAACATTACCCATGGACGACTCATGCGACCAAACATTACCCATGGACGACTCATGCGACCAAACATTACCCATGGACGACTCATGCGACCAAATATGACCCTTGGACGACTAATGCGAACCCATAAGACCCTTGTACGACTCATGCGACCCTATATGACCACATATGACCCATGGATGACTCATGTGACCACATAGGACCCCTGGACGACTCATGCGACCAAATATGACCCTTGGACGACTCATGCGAACACATAAGACCCTTGTACGACTCATGCGACCCTATATGACCACATATGACCCATGGACGACTCATGCGACCAAATATGACCCTTGGACGACTCATGCGACCCTATAAGACCCTTGTACGACTCATGCGACCCTATAAGACCCTTGTACGACTCATGCGACCCTATAAGACCCTTGTACGACTCATGCGACCCTATATGACCAAATATTACCCATGGACGTCTCATGCGACCACATAAGACCCTTGTACGACTCATGCGACCCTATATGACCAAATATTACCCATGGACGTCTCATGCGACCACATAAGACCCTTGTACGACTCATGCGACCCTTTGTACAATAATAGTAAATCCACAATAACATCGATACTAACAATAATACATTCTATTGAATAATAGTAAAAAACCAACAAAAAACAAACATGAATTTGTTGTTCAAATTAAGTTCAACCAAATACAAAAACCAACCAAATACAACAGAATTCAATCTATGACGATTATAGGGGCAAGCAGTAGACAAGGTACATCATCGAGAACGGTGTCCAGTTCGACTTTGAGGGTACAACCGACGTTAAAGCCATTATTTTTACAAAACTTTGTCCAACCCCTGGTGATGCTAGCGCCGTTGCGTTTCACGGGCCTTAGATGTGCCTCCCAAATGTCTGTGTAGTTGGTTATCAGATCAACCTTACATCGTCTACCGCAAAGACCATTCGACCTCGCAAACTCTATCGGAAGTGTCTGCGATAACCAAATAAATTTACAACAACGTCAAACTAATGCATATACGACCAGATTTGATGAATCGAATAAATCGGTTTGAGTTCACTTACCACTGCATCTGCGGCCAGATTTGAACGCGTGACTGGTACCGTGAAAATCCTCTCTTCAGAAGAAGATGACCCTGACATCGAATCGCCGTCACCAGTTGTTTGCATTTTTGGCAATATGATGATGATGATGATGAGAGTTAGAGAGAGTTTCGTTATTAGAAAAAAGGAAGCGGCCTGGAATACGAATCGCCGTCAGATGGAATTCGAAAAGTTTTTTCAAATTTTGGTGAAAAGTTCGGCAGGAATTCTGGTGAAAATGAAATAATTCCAAATGAGGGTCACATGGGTCGCATGGTCGCATGTATTGATGAATAGATGCGAACTCGGCGAATTTACGGGTTTAAGATGATAAAATGAAAAAAACCAATCAAACAATACATTTACAACGTCAAACTAATGAAATCCAAATTAGGGTCGCATTCGTCGCATGGGTCGCATGGTCGCATGTATTGATGAATAGATGCGAACTCGGCGAACTTATGTGTTTAAGATGATAAAACGACAAAAACCAATCAAACAATACATTTACAACGTCAAACTAATGAATTCCAAATGAGGGTCGCATGCGTCGCATGGGTCGCATGATCGCATATATTGATGAATAGATGCGAACTCGACGAATTTACGGATTTGGGATGATAAAATGACAAAAACCAATCAAAACAATACATTTACAACGTCAATCAACGGTTAAAACAGATTGTGACCCATGTGTACCTAGTTGAGTTGTGTATAACCAATGCCCGTGTTTCAAAAGTGATAGTAGTGTTTTAAGAACTCGGGGGATGATTAAACAATACATTTAACATTTTCTTCAAATGTCGATATTATTTATATTATTATCTATATTGATTCTAAATTAGACATATACAACTCAAATATATTGTTAATGGCATATTGATAATGGCATGGGTCGCTTGGTCGCATATATGCCAAATTAGGGTCGCATGATCGCATATATTGATGAATAGATGCGAACTCGACGAATTTACGGGTTTAGGATGATAAAATGACAAAAACCAATCAAAACAATACATTTACAAAGATTCCAAATCAAAACAATACATTTACAAAGATTCCAAATCAAAACAATACATTTACAAAGATTCCAAATCAAAACAATACATTTACAAAGATTCCAAATCAAAACAATACATTTACAAAGATTCCAAATCAAAACAATACATTTACAAAGATTCCAAATCAAAACAATACATTTACAAAGATTCTAATCTGCACGCATTCTATTTCCACTGGAGAAATGGTTCATTGAGGGTCGCATGGGTCGCATGAGTTCACTGGAGAGATATTACATTAGCAGAGAGTGACCCAACACCGTCACCTAAGCCATCTCCTGCCATGTATTTCGTTTTCCAGTGAACATTTGAAGAGTGACCCAACACCGTCACCTAACTCACCCCCGCAACTCGTCAGTGACTGCATAGACCATGAGTCCGCCGATTACCAAGACCTTGAGTAAAACATAGACAACACGATGCCCTGCGTCGACAATGGTGACTGCGTTACGCAGGTCATAAAGGTAAAAAAGATTTTTCATAGAAATATGGGTTAGATACGCATACTAAGAGAAGAGACGTAGACATTAACTTATATACATGGGTCGGAAGGGTCACATGGGTCGGAAGGGTCATATGGGTCGGCAGACAGGAGTTTGACAGCTAAAGGACAAGTCACATGGGTCGGAAGAAAAGATTCTGACTGCAAAACGACAAGTCCATGGGTAGGAAGCGTCACATGGGTCGCATGAGTCACATTGGTGGCAAGACCGGAGTCTGACAGCAAAACGACAAGTCGCATGAGTCGCATAGGTCGCATGAGTCGCACGGATTATTCTGATGATATTCTATGAGATATTCTGGATATTTTCTGATATCTTATTTCAATCTGAAATATTTTCGAAGATTGTATAATATTATGCGATATTATATTTCCTTTTCCGTATAATATTGTACAATATATAAGAACGTTTTCCGTGATTAACAGAATGAATGGAGAATTGATTCGACTTCTTTCAAAATGTAGT
>CM071874.1:9471085-9494902 GCA_036759665.1 Gynandropsis gynandra
TGACACTCACCCATTTCAAATCAATAAATTGAGTCGAAGATGGTCATGAAACTATTGCGACCCTTGCTACTCAACCGATTCACGGAGTCGAAGATGTTCATGCAACTCCTGCGACCCTTGCGACCTAACCGACTCACTGACACTGACACTCACCCATTTCAAATCAATAAACCATTTTGTGACTCGAAAGCTTGCAAAACCCTAGAAATCGAACTACATACACTTATTGACGCCATTGAAGATTGACTCGTGCTCTCTTCGCCAGTGATGCTGCTGATTCTAGCCATTTTCCTTCTCGCCAACTTCAAATCGTTCCCTCTCAAGTTCGACATCACTTATTTCTTTCTTGCTATCAACTTTTAATCAGGTTTCACGGCGAAAAATTGTTCGGCTTTCTCATTTTCGGCAGTTTTTCACGTCGAAAAACTGCCGAACTTCCATTTTTCCACGTTCGAACATTAAGGGCAAATTTATCTTTTCTTCAGTTTTTATTTTTCGGATTTAATAATTATTTTGGGGAAGGATATTTTTGAAGTGGTTTAGCCCTATAAGGATATTTTTGATATTCCGCCTATATTTTTTGTCTCATATTCATTTCTCTTTTTTCTTTTCTAGAACCCAATAGCTTCATATCCAATTGGATTGATATCTATAATATTTATTTACACAATTTCATATAAAATTTATTTATACCTTATATAAATAGAATTGAAATCAATATTGCGTAAAAGATTTCATTTTATCAAATCCATCTATAAACCTCGAACGGTAAAAGCAATACACTTATGGTATTGATATTAGTTTTTATTTTATTTTATGTTATATTTTTAGCATTTCTATAAAAAATTTTAAATTAATTGAAATATTTCTAAATTTTATTTATTGTTATTTTGAAATTTTAGACTCTAATTAATTTGTTATGTGAGTAAATCACAGACAAAATGATACGTAGATGTAATACTTTCAATTCGGTCACAATTATGTATTTTAAAAACACATAAAAAATTAAAATAGATAAATAAATTTGAGTTAAAGAGATCGAACATTCAATGAAATTATTATAAATTTAAGATTTTTCCGAGATTTATTCACTACAAGAAAATTGTGATTTCTGTACGGATTTTGCGGACTGAAAGAGCTGTCCGTAAATTTAGGGACGGATTAAAGACGGAAAAATAAATCTGTCCTTAATCCGTCCGCAAATTTGCAGACCGCGTAGTGGTCTCTAAGGCGTCCGTGATTGCAGACGGATTCGGGACCACTTTCAAGGGCGTCCGCAAATTTTGGGACACATTCGAGACGGCTCATCGGGAAATATTTGTCTTTGTCCGTAATCCGTCCTTAATTGTTCCAAAAATTTTCTATTTAACCTCTCCTCCTTCCATCCGTTTCTTACACACAATTCTCATATATTTCTCTACATATCTTTTTATCGTTTCTGATTATAATGGCATCGTCGTCGAGATCAAATATTTTCGTTTTGAGACAGTGGATGTATAGAAGAATTGATCCGAAAACTGAAGATGTATCGAAGGAGTTTATAGAAGGCGTTACACAGTTTATAACGATTGCGACAAATCAACAAGTTTTTAGAGAAAACGGTAAGTTGGTTTGTCCATGCGTAAAATGCAAAAATGAAAAATTCGTTAATGAGAGATTTGGAATCATCTCTATTTAAGAGGGTTTACTCCAAATTATTTTATTTGGTTATCTCATAGAGATAATTTTGCACCACAACCTAGTAATATTGTGGAAAATTTTAGTAGGGGTATTGTACATCATGAAGTGTCTGAGACTGTTCAAGATATAGAAATGAACCCTTATGTAGAAATGGTGAAAAAAATATTCATTGAAAGAAACGGTGATGAAAATATTGAAGAAGATCTGAATGAAGAAGCGAATTTTTTTTTTGAAATGTTAAAAAGTGTTAGGCATCCACTTTATGATGGTTGTAGAAGTGGTCTTTCACGGTTGTCTTTATGTACACGGTTGATGAATTTGAAGACTAAAAATAATCTTTCCGAGAATTGCATGGATTCTATATCGCAATTAGCAAGAGATTATTTGCCCGAAGATAATAATGCAGTTGAGTCATATTATGAAATAAAGAAGATGATGAGATCATTGGGTTTATTGTCATATCAAAAGATTGATGTTTGCCACGACAACTGTATTCGGATTTGAGCAATTGTCGATTTTGTGGAAAAGATCGATTTTATTTGACAAGGAATGGAAAATCGGTTCTGTTTTGTCATATGTGGTATTTACCAATTACAGACAGGATAAAAAGATTATATCAATCAGAGAAGACTGCAAGCGACAAGAGATGGCATGCTGAGCATTCAAGTAGTGACGGAGAAATGTGTCATCCCTCAGATGGTGAGGCGTGGAAACACTTTAACAAGGTATATCCCGATTTTACAGCTGAGAGTCGCGACGTTTATTTAAGCATTTGCATTGATGGTTTTAGTCCATTCGGGATGTCTGAGAGAAATTATTCGTTGTGGCTAGTTATTATGACACCGTATAATTTACCACCATATATGTGCATGAAGCGTGAGTTTTTTGTTCTTAACAATATTGATTCCCGATCCTAATCATCCGAAAAAGAAGTTTGAATATCTTTCTTCAACCATTGATTGAAGAATTAAAGAATTGTGGAAGGGAGTTCCAGCGTAGAATGTTTCGAGACGACAAAATTTTATATTACGAGGTGCTCTTATGTGGACAATAAGTGATTTTCCAGCTTATGGTCAGCTATCTGGATGGACAACGCATGGTCGGTTGGCTTGTCCATATTGCATGGGGGAAACATATGTTTTTCATCTGAAATATGGACGAAAGACGAGTTAGTTTGATTGTCATCGTCGTTTTCTTCCTCCTGATGATACATTACGACGCAACCAAAGGAATTTCAAAAGGAATATAGTTCTGCAAAAATCTCCTCCTCCAGTGCTTTGGGTATTCCTAGGATTATAGATTGTGGAGGAAACAATCATTCGAGAATTGATGGTTATGGAATTACCCATAATTGGTACAAGAAGAGCATATTTTGGGATCTGTCGTATTGAAAAAAATCTGAAGCTTCGCCACAATCTTGATGTCATGCATATAGAGAAAATTTTTTTCGATAATATCATCAATAGGATACTGAATGTCACGGGAAAAACGAATGATAATATTAAATCACTGAAGGATCTAGAAGAGTATTGCTCACGGAAGGAGTTACATATAAGTGAAAACGGTAAAGCTCCAGTTGCAATATTCAGATTATCGAATGATGAGAAATATAAATTGTTGAAATGGTTAAAGAAAGCCGTGAAATTTCCTGATGGTTATGCATCTAACATCGGAAGGTGCGTCGATATTCATGGAGGAAAGTTATTAGGGATGAAAAATCACGATTGTCATGTATTCATGCAAAGACTACTTCCCATATTTTTTTCTGAATTGATGGAAAAACATGCACACGAAACAATTGGAGGTATCATTGATTATTTTATTTATATAGTATAATTACTTAGTAATAATTTACATATCTTAATTTTTAAATAAACTAATTAATACTTGAATTTTCAGGTATTGGCATATTTTTTCGAGATTTATGTGCGAGAAACTTAAGTGTAGATGTGGTTCGTAGACTTAAAAGTAACATAGTTACTGTACTATGTAACTTGGAGAAGATCTTTCCACCATCATTCTTCGATGTTATGGAGCATCTAACAGTTCATCTTCCACACGAATCCGCATTAGGAGGTCCAGTTCAATTTCGTTGGATGTTTCCATTCGAGCGATTTATGTTCCATCTGAAGAAAAATCTAAACAAAAAGCTCGTCCAGAGGGTTCAAGTGTAGAACAATACGTGAATGAAGAGATATCGTTCTTCATTTCTTACTACTTCGAGCCACATATTCAAACACGAAGTAGAAATTCAGACAGATGTTTTGATGGTGGTATGGCATTTTTATATCCAGTACCAGATGTTCCAGATATATTTTACGGAGTTGGTCGAACAGCTGGTAAGACGAAAGTTCTATGGCTATCACAACGAGATCTACACATCGCACATACGTATGTTTTACTCAACTGTGAATATATATGCCCTTTTGAAAGGTAATCCTATAAATATAGATTCAATTGCGTATGCGTATTTTATTTTTAATATTAACAGAATTTTTCTGAAATTTTTCGGATTTTTGATGATGTATTGAAGAATACATATATGAATATTGATGATCTCAACTCCAGGAACATAAATTTTAAATTTGTTTTAGACGAAAGAGAAGGGATGTGAGTCGTCGTCGTAGAATTGTTGGAACGTACACACAAGAAGAAATTCGACAGTTCGTGGGTAGATGCCAGGGCGAAACATATTACGACGATGTTCTGAACATGGCATCGGAACGAGTGTCCTAAATCCCGCCGAGAGATGGGATGCAACCTACTCTAACTCAAGAAGAATACAATGAGATGTATTTCGAGGTAAATTAATTATAATTTTACAATAAATTTCTTATTTATAATTTAAATTTAATTCCAATATTTTTTTATAGTACGTAACATCGTACAAAGGTCGTTTATTTGGTCTTGAATGAATGGCATCAAAACACGCGAGTTCCTCCAAAGGCAAGGAAAAAGTCGCAACCGAAGAATTTCGAAACACAATCTCAAAGATGCAAGAACAATTAGTACACCACAATTCATTACGCTCTAGAAGAGAAATTTGAACAATCAAGAAAGGAAGTTGAACGATCAAGAAGGGAAAGTCAACAATAGCTTAGGATGATAAAGGAACACATGCACAATATCAATTGGGATACGGCCGAAAACAATGATTCTGACGATGACGACGATAATTCCTAATTACCGCCAACAAATTTGTAAATACGTAATGTTAATAATGTATAAACTCTAGTTAATTAATATTAATTTAAATTTCAAATTTTTATTTTTTTAAATTGTGGACGGGTATGGTGTTGTCCGCAAAATTTAAGGATGGCCATATTTTCGTCCTTAAAATTTTGCGGACGGCTCGCTACCCGTTCCAAAATTCCAAATTGATTTCCGTTCTTACTCGGGTCGGGTTTCACGTCGATTTCCGGACGGTCATTTCGTCCGAAATTGCGGACGGTTTGCAGACTAATTTTTCCGTTTGTATTTGCAGACGAATATGTTTTAGTGACGCGTGTTTGCGGACGGATTTTGGTCGTCCCTAAACTGGTTTAGGGACGGATTTGACAGTCTAGAATTATTAAATTTCTTGTAGTGATTTCACATGAAACATAATTATTTTAAACTTTATATTTTTCATAAAATTCATACTTTAACATATTACGTAGGTTTTCATTCTTTACTCATTAACATAATTACTCGAACATAATTTCAATATGAATTATAATTGTCATGTCAATATTGTGAAAATTCTAAAATTCATTGATGGTAATTATTTAAACATATCAACAATTGATATTAATATAATTAGACACTTCTAATAAAAATAAGTTTACTAAACTTAGAAAAATAACAAATTACAATAATATATTTAATAATCTTAACCAATAAAATCTACATATGATCTTATTATTTATCGATATCGGGGTTCTAGAAGTTTCCATTTAGATTTTTGGTGATGGACCATCGTCTAACTAGTAAATTTGAATATTTTAAAAAATATAAAAAATAAATTATTTTAAAATATAAAATAAAATAAATTTTTTATATTTTAAAATTAATAAATTTATTATTTTTATACAAAAATTTTAAAAATATATATAAAATAAAATTAAAAATATTTAAACGTCAAATAATCACTAACTAATCTACATAAACATTTGATTTTATCAATTATCCGATTAACGTTTGTAGACTTTTTAAACTCTGGTTCATATTGATTGAAAAATTAAAGAGTAGATGGCCAACGCGTTTAGTGGAGTTTTAAAACTCCAAAAGATTTTCTATCTGATTCAATCGGTACACTAGGCACAACTGGAAATAGACTCAGATACACCTTGAGACTCTAACCCGCCTTGAACCCAAATTCTAAATCTCGAGTTTCGCACACGCATGTATGACAGTCTAAGGCTATTCTCACAATAACCTTATAGAATGACTCGCAAGCCACTCCCTCACAAATCCCTAGATGAACACTCTATGATTTGTGTAAACAAAAACACTTCGCAAAGTGTATACAAAAAATCTAATTTAGTTTAACGTTTTTCGGCTCTACTTCTCTCTTAGACATTGACGAACTCTCAAATAGATAGAGAAGTCTCTTCAAATCTGAAATCGGCCAGCACCCTCTTGTTTATAGACTTTGCATGATGTGTTTGTTCCAAATTGTACTCCTTGATTTTCTCCAACAACTTCCTTATTTTTAGCTCCTTGATTCTCTCCTATATTTTAGCCTTTGACTTAGTTGTTTTTTTACCTATTCAAAATAGCATTTCAGCAAACAATTTTCAGATCAAAATACTTAGACAATTTCCCCCTTTTTGATCTTGTACTTAAACAAACACATCATCAACAATCATGCATCAACAAGATTTCAAAATATATCAAGACCTATGTCTAGCAAAGTTGTTACTTATCGATATTAAGCTGGTCCAACAAGAGTAATCATTAGCAATATTAGTCTTGTGACAAAAAACATCAAAGCATAAAATCTATCAACTATTGGTCATTGTCTTTGACGTTCAGCTTTCTTCAGGTACACCTCCGGTACCAGCAGATCCACTTTCTCCCCCTGTTTGTGTGAGTATAAGATCAAAAACAGAAAGATTAAACTCACAATATTAAGAGAAGAATAAAAAGAGAAAGGATTAGAAAACTATACTGGTAGAAGTCTGAATCAGCAACTTCACATGCTTTAAGATGGCATGTTGTTCAACTATCATGTATGTAATCCTCTTCTCCAGTTTTTGTAGCGACACCATCATACTATCATCAGAGTTAAAATTGGTGTCACTTTAAGCAGCACATTTATCCACATATCTCTGTTCGTAGTTTATCCACGGAGGAATCCTTTCCTTTGGTTCATCGTCTTCAACAATGTCTGGGCATTGTTGTCTTAAAATTCCTTGAATAAGACATGGGAACAGCAGAATGAACCTTGTTCCATTGGAATAAGCTTGAGTGAGGATCTGATCAAATATCATCTTTTCCATGTTAATAGGCACACCAGCTTTGACACAATAAACCATGACGGTGCTCTCTCTCTTAAGCAGATCCGTCTTCTTTGTGGGAATCCAGTTTGATATACAAATCTTATTCAACAGTGCACAATCCCATACCATCTTAGCTGGTCCTATTTTATCAGACCATCGTGCATCACTTTTTCCCGTAAGTACACGGGCAACAGCATTCATGTCTAACTCAAGTTCCAACACATTTTCTCTAGTGATAGGAGAATTCAGAGTACCTAATAATCTATTGATATGAAATGGTGAAAACTCAAAAATCCTCCCCCTAAGATATATCCTTTGATACATAGGGCTGCTTGTGAGTTCAATTGCAGGAGATAAATTTGAGTAGAACTCAAAGATCAATTCTTTACTATACTGTGATACATGCGAAATTGTACCCAGTAATTCCCTATCCTGAAGCAATCTCCACAGTCCAGTTTCATTAAAGTGACTGACATTTACACCCCTCTCACTAAAAATTTCTCGTGACATCTAGTCTTGAAGCGATTTTCATATAGTGGTGTAAAGAACTTAAAGGAATAGGCATCCTTAACTAAGTTATCAGGATTACCTCGTGGGTCATGCTCAGGAGATTCTCGGTATTTTCAGTGGTAGTCTTCTTCGACTTTCCACTATTCGATCCCCTGCTCTTCTTTCTTTTCACTTTGTTTGTCTTCTTTTTTAGAGATTTTAGCGGTATCTCAACTTCCTCAATTGAAATCGTATCTTCTTGAATCACATCTTCATGCAAGTTCGATTCTTCGATATTTTCAGGTGGTGTCTTTGTTGCTTCGAACAGAACCATCTCCAACCTTGCATGATCTGATCTCTCTTCTATGATTCCCCCAAGATTCTGTTCCTGTTCTTCAGTGGATACAGTATCAACAGATGGCTTGGAATTTCGTACCTTTCTTCCTTTCTTAGGAATTGCATCCTGATTTTTCTTTATCTCATTCTCTTGTTGTGCTGTCATTGAATCCTTTGTTAATGTTGATCTAGTAATTCTTATTACAATTGTAGTTGGCGAACAAACTCCTTTCTTCGGTCCCATTTTTTAGGGTTTCAGAGAGAATTTGAAATTTTGAAACTTGAAGATTGATTTTGCAAATGGTACCGTGCATGCAAGATGCATTTTATATTTTCCAAAAAACAAACGTCACTTCAATTGAACAGATATTTACCAAATCACCCTTAGCAATCACTGCTCAAACCTTTCAAAATATATTTTTTTAAAATAATGCTTTTTAAGGAAAAGAAATAAATCATATACTAAATTGAAATCAAAATAGACAGCATAAATACACTTAGAACATTCACAAGGTACACCCGACATATATGTAAATAGAATTTCGTACCTAATTAAGAACAAACACTCTGGACTTCTAGAGCGTCGAAATTGACAGATTTCCCCATCATTTAGACTCAGGCTACCTTGTAGGTATACTCTTATGATCAAATCATAACGGAGTATGTAGGTTTTATTCTTTTATCATTCATTCATTTTTTTTCTTTTCGTTTATTCTTGCATATGTATGCTTGAATATTCTTTTTCTTTCGTATTTTTCTTTTCTTTTTTCATTTTTTTACTAACCTTATACCCTTAAGACGTCGAAGTTGGAAATCTGTCTCACCACTTAGATCCGAGCCAATTCCATTGCACTCTTATCAAAATTATTGACAGCGGAGTGTAGGAGTGTTGTTCTCATCTGTGCACTAAAAAACTTTTTCAAACATGCCAGGTGCACCTTAATATCAGTGAAAGTATACTTCTACTATCATATTTCTCAAACAATAAAGTACATTCATTACTCTTTTTACCTTTCAAAGCTCGCACACACCCAGTGCCTTTTTTAGATTTACAAAGCGGTTCATGTCAAGAGGTTTGGTGAAAATATCAGCCAATTTTCGTTCCGTAGGCACATATTCAATTATCAATTGCTTTTTCTCAACAAGATCTCTAAGGAAATGATGCCTAATCTCTATATGCTTTGTTCTAGAATGTAGTACTGGATTCTTTGAGATGTTTATGGCACTTGTATTATCACATTGAGCAATAAAAGAGTTAGAATCCATACCATAATCCGATAGCATTTGGTTCATCCAAATGAGTTGTGTGCTACAACTTCCCAATGCTATATATTCCGCCTCAGCTGTAGATAAAGATGTAGAATTGTGTTTCTAACTGTGCCATGAAATAAGGTTGTTTCCAAGAAAGAAATATCCTCCGGAGGTGCTTTTCTGATCGTCGGCATTACCACCCCAATCTACATCACAGAAACCTACCAATTCGCAATTAGTATCTTTAGTATAGTATATACCTACTCACTGGTTCCATTCACGTATTTGATTATCCTTTTTATTGCTTGAAGATGTGAGCGCTTTGGATTGGCTTGGTAACGTGCACAAATTCCTACACTAGCAGCGAGGTCAGGTCTACTTGCGGTTAAGTAGAGTAAACTTCCTATCATGCTCCGGTACAGATTTTGTTCCACATCTTCTCCTTCGGAATCCTTTGACAATTTTGTTGTTGTAGACATTGGCGTGAGAGCAGTTTTGCTGTTGTTCATTTCAAATTTCTTCACTAAGTCTCGTGCATACTTTCTTTGGGATATAAAGATTCCATCATCTAATTGATTTACCTGCAAACCAAGAAAGAACTTTAGTTCTCCGAACATACTCATCTCAAATTCTTTTGTCATGGTTTGCACAAACCAGTCAACTTTCTTTTGAGATGTTGAACCAAAGAATATATCACCAACATAAATTTGAACAATGAGTAAGTGATTATCAGATTTGTGAATAAATAAAGTTGGATCAACTCCCCCTCGATTGTATCCCTTGTTGATTAGAAATGTGGCCAGCCTGTCATACCACGCTCTTGGTGCTTGTTTAAATCCATACAGCGCCTTCTTAAGTCGATAACCATGATCTGGATGTTTATGATCCTCAAAGCCTTGAGGTTGTTCAACGTATACTTCTTCTTGTATGATTCCATTCAAGAATGCGCTCTTCACGTCCATTTGATATAACCTGAAACCAAGAACACAAGAGACTCCAAGTAGCAATCGTATAGATTCTAACCTAGCAACTGGTGCAAAGGTTTCATCAAAATATACCCCTTCAACCTGGGTATACCCCTGAGCTACAAGTCGTGCCTTATTCCTAGTAATTTGACCTTCCTCGTTAGTTTTGTTTTTGAAGATCCATTTTGTTCCTATCATGTTAGTCTCAGTAGGTCGAGGTACTAGATACCACACATCATTACGCTCAAACTGTTCAAGTTCCTCTTGCATGGCTTTAATCCAAAACTCATCATTCCACGCTTCGTTCACATTTTTTGGTTCATATTGGGATGTGAAACAAACAAACCTCACCAAATCATTATAATTTATACATGGTTTGTTTCTCATTCTTCTTGAATCATGAACATCCCCAATAACATCTGCTATAGAATGATTTTTGTGCACTCGATTTGAAGTGATTTCCTCGTCCATTTCGCTTGTCGAATTCTCCTCGGAATTTCTTATTCCTTGACTTTCAGTTTGTTGCTTAGGTGAACCTTCTGCTTCGACAGGTGCACTTATTGTATCACAGTTTTATCAAAAGATTCTGAATTTTGACTATCTTCATCAAAAACAACGTTAGTGGATTCAATAACAGTCTTGGTACGAAAATTATATACTCGAAAAGATATTGAATTTATACCATATCCAAGGAACATACCATCATCACTTTTTGAGTCGAACTTGCCAAGATACTCACGATCATTGAGTATGTAGCACTTAGACCCAAACACATGAAAATAATTGATATGTGGTGTCTTACCTTTCCATATTTCGTATGGAGTTTTCTCTGTACTTGTTCGTACATAAACTCTGTTGATGATATGACATGATCACTTCTAATTCTCTTAATTCTCCCTTTGGTATTTATCAACTTCAAACACAAATAATGAAAGACTTCAAAAGTTTCACCTTTATCTCGCAGAAATCTAACCCAAGTATAACTTGAAAAATCATCAACACATACGAAAACATACCTTTTTCCACTTATGCTTTCAGTTTGCACTGGTCCCATCAAATCCATGTGGAGCAAATCTAGTATGTGTGTAGTCTTGATCTGCGGCATCTTCTTGTGATGTATTCGAACTTGTTTCCCTTGTCGACATGGTTTGCAAATGACTTCCTTTGTCTTTGACATCCTAGCCATACCTCGAATCAAATCAGAGTTAGACAGTTTAACAATGGTTCGATAATTTACGTGACCTAAACGTTGATGTCATAGGTGAATTGGATCTTGTGAAACATGAAAATACTTCACTTCTTCTGTCCAGATGTAGCAATTATTAGGTGCTCTTTTTCCTATATAAACATTCTTACCATCCTCATCTGTGACAATACATTTTTCATGTGAAAAAGAAACACGTAATCCTTGATCACAAAGTTGACTAATACTGATCAAGTTTGCTTGAAGTCCCTGCACGAAATGCACATTAGTCAGCTTTGGTTGCCCCATATTGTCATAATGTCTCCTTTTCCTTGTATGTTTCCTTTTCGTCTATCACCAAACGTTACACTTCCTCCTTTGGCACTTTCTTTAAAATTTGACAGCAAGCTAAGGTTACATGTCATATGCCTTGAACAGTCACTATCAAAGTACCACATAGAATCTTTTTCATTTTGTATCGAAGTAAAAGCAACATTGCATCTTAAGTCCGATTTCCTAACCCAGATTTGTTTAATCGTAGGTTTTCTTACTGTCGTATACCTTTCATTCTTTTTAACCCAAATTTGTCTAATATTAGGTGTAGACCAGAGGAAATTTACATTGGTATTGCCGCGACTTACCTCAAAGAATGGTTCTTCGTGACTTACCTTGGATCCAATGTGATTGAAAATGATTCAATCTTTTCTGTGTTGTCCTCTTGTTGAAAGATCTTAGAAATCTCTGTTCATGATGTTTTATTTGAAAACAATTCACTTGAATATGCCCTTTTCTTCCACAGTAGTAACATCTTCTTCGTTCTACATATTTGGAACTCATGGGCGCTGAAGGTATACTTGGCATATCTGAAGGTGTAACCGTCTCTGTCAGAACTTCACTTTTCGTTGTGAGAACTTTCTCCTGTGTAGCCAAGTCCATAGTGATTTGTATCTCTTTTTTCTATCGTTAGCAAGTAGTCCAGCTTTTCAGATCCATTTGACAACATCTTAAATTTTTCTTTGTTTCCTCTAGTTGACTTGAAACTTGATTTATCTTTTCCTCCTTTTTTAAAAGTTGTTCCGTAACTACCTTTAATTGTGACTCCGCAGCATTCTTTTCTCTAAGGATTTTCAAATTTCATTGTCCCATCTCAATACATTTTTCGAATAATTGTTTCATGGTTATCTCATCATCATCACCTTCTTCATTTGATTGTTCATCATCACTTCCTATAACACCGTAGAAAGATATGTAATTTATCATGTCATCTTCTTCACTTTCATCCTCCGAATCTGTAGATTCTTCCTGAGTGATAAGAGACTTGTTCGCCTTTTGAATATTTAGACATTCACTCTTCATATGTCCAATATCTTGACACTTGAAGCATTTAGTTTCCTCCAAGGCTTTCAACGTTGCTTCTCGCTTTTGAACACTAGGACATTCATTCTTGATATGTTCGTATCCCTTACACTCATGGCATTGAACTTTAGATTTTCTTTCTTTCCCCGGGTATACCTTGCGTGTCTTGGGGTATCCTCGTGGCCTTCTTTTTAAGAATTTATTGAATTTCTTTGCCAACAAGGATATGTCTCCGATGAGTCCCTCATCTTCTGAAGAATCTTCTTCAACTTTTAGTGCTATTCCTTTAGATGCACTTTTGCTTACTGATCCTTGTTCTAATTGCAACTCCATCTCATACGCGGACAAAATTCCCACAATCTCCTTGAAGCTCGTTGTATCGGTATTAAGTGACATGTTCATTGTTGCCTTTTATGCAGAGAACTTCTTGGGTAAGCACCAAAAAAGTTTCTTGACAAGTTTCTTGTCTTCATAGGGTTGACCTAGAACATGTGCTTCATTGGCCAAAGCATTCAATCTTCCACTAAACTCTTTCACACTTTCGTTTTCTTCCATTTCAATCTTCTCAAATTGATGCTCAATAATGTCCAATCTTGTTCTCTTCACACTAGATGCTCAAGAATGTCCAATCTTGTTCTCTTCGCACTAGAAGTTCCTTCGTGTATTGTTTCAAGTGTCTCTAAAGCTTCTTTAGTAGATTCGCAACCTTGTATTTGTTTAAATTCATCCATATCAACCGAAGCGCATATTGCTGTTAACGCTTTTGCATTGTAAGTGGATGATCTTTTCTCGGCCGACGTCCATTGATCAAGTGGTTTTTCCTTCTCGTTGCCTCTGTCGTCAATCATCATCGGAGGATTCCAACCATATTTCACGGCTCCCCATGCATTTTCATCTATTCCATGAATATTAGCTCTCATCTTAACCTTCCAATACTCATAATTAGAAGCATTAAGTATTACGTGCTTGCAATACGAGTATAAATCTCGTGTTCCTTCCATCTTACTCTTAAACCGGATCTAAAACGAATATGATTTTTCGTTTTTCTGCTCTGATACCAATTGAAAAATTAAAGAGTAGATGGCCAACGCATTTGGTGAAGTTTTAAAACTCCAAAGGATTTTCTATTCGATTCAATCGGTATACCAGGCACACCTGGAAACAGACTCAGACACACCCTGAGACTCTAACCCGCCTTGAACCCGAATTCTAAATCTCGAGCTTCACACACGCATGTATGACAGCCTAAGGCTATTCTCAATAACCTTACAGAATGACTCGCAAGCCACTCCCCCACAAATCCTTAGACGAACACTCTATGATTTGTGTAAACAAAAACACTTTGCAAAGTGTATACAAAAACTCTAATTTAGTTTAACGTTTTTCGGCTCTACTTCTCTCTTAGACATTGATGAACTCTCAAATAGATGGAGAAGTCTCTTCAAATCTGAAATCGGCCAACACCCTCTTGTTTATAGACTTTGCATGATGTGTTTGTTCCAAATTGTACTCCTTGATTTTCCAACAACTTCCTTATTTTTAACTCCTTGATTCTCTCATATATTTTAGCCTTTGATTTAGTTGTTTTTTTATCTATTCAAAATAACATTTCAACAAACAATTTCCAAATCAAAATACTTTAATATTGATATATTTCAAGCAAAAGAAAATGACTAAAGAATGATATTTTCAATAGTTGAGATTCTGATGAAAAAATAGTAGTAAAATATATAAAACTTCTTAATTTCAATTCCAAAATAAAGAAAAACGATGTGAGAATACAATTAACCAGCACTTTGGTCAACCGGTAATTAAGGAATTAAAAATAAAATGTAAAAAAGGAGTGAATTTAGCATTCGTTTTAACCGTGCCCGAAACCGACCGGCTTTAAAAAAAATATCAACCAGCCCGGATCCCAAAAGCCGAAGATCCTGGCACGTGTCAATATCTTAACGGTAATTCTCATCCATGCAGCCATGTCGTGTCACGAAGACAATGACACGTCGATGGTCAATGGCCAAAAGCCTCAGAACACGTGGAAATTCCGTACACTTGATTCTTTTATTTATATTTATTTTTTCTCTTTTGTTTTTCTAAAAACATTTATTATTTTTTAAAATTATTATGGCAGTAGTAACTCTTCGTGATCTTTTGTCGGGAAGTGGAAAGGGAAAAGTACTGTTTTATCCTTTAGATACTGTGGAACAAGGACACGCGTTTCCAAGAATAGAACACGTGTACCGAAACGAGGCCGGTGTCACGTGACGTGAAGGACAGATCACGTGATAAGGCTGCCCTTTGGAGATATTTTTCTCATAATACTCAATAATTTCATTAGATGGTCTGACAGATTGAGAATCTGTGATTTTTATATAACTGTTTCTAGAGAAACTTTACGATTCTTTCAAGATTTTAGTATATAGTATTAATTCGATCATTTTAAAATATATCTCTAGATACTATCCATTATTATAACAGTTAACCGTGTGATTCTCGATTTTCTTTTTGTAAATTTTAAATTATACAACAATGAATAATTGGAAACCGATATTTCGTTCGAGATATGAGAAAAACAAATGAACAAAATAGGAAAAATACCATAGAATATGATCGTAAAGTAAAATATAGAAAAATGATTGAAAATTATATAAGATACATTGAAAAAACTAAAAATATATTATTTTTTAATTGTCTATGTTGATAAATGAACCAAAAATACTATTGGAGATAACGGATTATTTCACGAGATTTTCAAATCATTATTATATATTTATTTGAATTAATTTTATTATGATTTAAATTTCTTTATATAATATAGTCATGTAAAACTATATCTGCCTTTAATAAAAAAACTTTTTATAGGAATTTTGTTTCCAGAAAATCGGGCTAAAAGTTCACAAGATTTTCAGATAATTAATTTACATTTAGGTTGATTACTTTTATTATAATTTGATTAATTTTAAAGTTTGAAAATTTATATTGTTTGTATACTAATGTAAAACAATATCTATTCCTATGCATTTTGATATAGAAACTTTTTTTTCTATAGGAAATTCTTTATTAATCAAAATTTAAGTGGATAAGATCCATAATATAATTATGAATAAAAAGATTACGGGATCACGAAAATGTAATGAGTAAGACAATGGTATATGATTCGTACAAGATTTTGAGTGAAAATATATGGTTGGTCATCATGCATGGGGCATGATATCCCTCATGGGATATGCTTCCTTCAGAGGTGGCATTATTATCATGTGCTCACCCCATACGCACACGCATATATAGTACATGCATCCATGTGTATATATGTATATATATATATAAGATATAAGTATTTATACATATAAGAAAAAAAGTCATGCACAATGCATGACTTTTTGCCTTTGGATTATGGATTGCTTAATGACTATTATTACTTCGCGGAATGTCATATTTTAGGACATATAATACAAATATATTAAATCCATTATTTAATAAAATATTTCAGTCACATTTTTTTGGACAAAATATGCCAACATTTAATACGAAAATTTCAATCATAGAATCTAAATATATTATAAAAAATCGTTGTAAATTGCGATAGATTTTTATTATTAGCCCGTTTGTATACTTTCATCGTAATTTATCATAAATCTCATTTATTTTTATTTTTTACATTATTACGACAAAAAATATATGTTGAAACGAATGATTTTTCAGTTATATATACATTTCGGCGAAGTTTCTGGAATAATAAGAATCTCAAATGTTACACCATGAAATAAAAAACCAACGGATAAAAAAATATAAACAATGTATAAAGAGGAGGCGCACGGCTTTTTTTTCAATGATAATGTCTAGATGTTTCTCATCAACCACTTTCGGTATTTTTTTTTCAACTAATTTTTAAATCCGTCGGTATTTTTTTTCTCAACTAATTTTTACACAGATATTTTAAAAGAATTATAATTTTGTTTTGTAATTTTATTTATTTAATTTAAAAAAAATAAATCATAATGAATATTTAAATTTATTTTAAAAAATATTGTTATCAACCAAAATAAAAGTACATTTTGATGGTTCAAAATATCCTAATGAACAATAATAGGAACATAATTAAAAGTCAATTCAATGACTTAAAGAGAAAAAATGATGGAACCAAAGGAAACTTTTGAAATTAGAATTTTTTTTATCGATAAAATGAATGTCTAGAAAATTTCACCAATCTCTCATCTAATTTTTCTTTATCGTATTCCAAGGTGTTCACTTTAATTTTGTTACACCATGCATTCCAAAACTATTTTAACATATTGCAGTTTTCACCATTACTCCATGCGAAATAAACAAACTAATTGAAAAAAACCTCGAGAATATAAACAAACATGTTCACATCTTTACTCAATAGATTTCTTGTCACTTGATCCATCAAGAATGACAGTGTAAACCTCCGAGATTGTAACCTAAGGTGACCAAACAAATCTTGCATCAAAATTAAATGAAAAAAGAGATTGTAGAAATTTTATAATTAATCTATAATTTTCGGTGAAAAGTTACAACGAGTCATCAGTCAAAATTTGAGAAGGTATCTTCTTGCAGTTGCCAAGCATACCGAGACCACCTTCTCAAGGTTGAATCTAAGCTCTCCAGTAATAACCTAAATACAATACACATACATTAATTTAAATCATAAATTTCAACATTCACAAAAGCAGCGCACTAAATGCAATCAATTTTTGACCTCTACACCAGTGCATCCTCTTCCTATTTAAATAAAAGATTTATGTTCTTGTATAAAAGAATTGTATCCTTAGTTGTGGATTCAATCCTCAATTTTCTGTCATATTTGTTGTCTTCTGACGTCGAAGCCACCTTTACCACCATCATTTTGAAACCGATAATCTTCTGAAATTTTCCGCAACTCACACATAACCCTTACCCACCTGAAATTTTATCGCACCTTGATTACGAAATAACAGACGGATAGAAATGACATAATTATATATGAAAATATTATTCAAACAAAAAGGAAAAATATTTATTAAACCCAAATGAAAATGGAGAACCGAGATTCGAATCTCACTCACCAACCAAGTATTAACAAAAAAAATCAAGCTAAATGAAAATCGACAGATATTGTGAAGGGATATTATCACAAAGAGGAGTAGCTATGAGACGACGGAGGCACTGAAAATACAACGGAGAGTTACTCATTTGTTTGGAAGCGATCATAAAAAGCTTCCGAAACCCATTGTTGATTTTCTTTACGGCGAGAAATTCCTTCACAATGGCGCCTTCATCAAACAACGACAAGCTCTATCCAAAAGGAAGCATTATTCATCTTTTCCGGATCCATCGACGTGTGCTGCTATTGTAAGAAAACCAAGTGTGGAGCTTCCGTTTTTGCATATCCTTCAATTAATCAAATAATTAATTATTACATTTCTAATATTAGAAAAATTGAATGAGGCTGAAAGCAAAAACGTTTGTTTCATAATTTCAATTAAAAATGTGTTGATTAAAAAAATTAAAGTTTTCATAATTAAGTGAGTTGATTTAATTTTATGATATTTAATGTATAGTTGTAATGTCCATTATTAACCATACTCATTATCTCATTAGTATTTCACTCCTCCATTAAAAACAAATTGAAAATTAAATACACTCTAATAACATTAATATTGAACAGTATTTATCAAAATAAACTGAAATTAAATTGAAAATTAATAATATCTTTGAACTAAAACCCAATTATCATATGGTAATCTCAATGGAAAAATTGGTTATCTTAAAATGAGATTATTCATTTCGAATTGAAATGAAATTGTAGTGAAAATCGATCAATAGATATTCAATTCAAATTGTAAATTAAAAAATCGGTTAAACGTGCATATTCAATTTCTAAAATAAACCGAATTTAAACAAAAAATCGATAACAAATTTGAACTATAGTTCGGTTATCATATAATAAATTATAATGCAAATTGTTCATTAGATATTGCGGTCAAATTGTAAATTGAAAATTCGGTTAAAATTTAATATTAAATTTTCAAATTAAACCGAAATTAAAATTGAAAATGAATAACAAATTTGAACTAAAATTCGATATTTATATAATGTTGAAGTGGCTGTCACATCAACATGGATATGTCATCACCAAAATTGAGCAAAAATCCAACTTTTAGTATATAAAATTTTTATATATATTCATAATATAATTTATAAACATTCTAATTTTAAATTATCAATTTTCAAATGTAGTAATAATTAAAAAACGGAGCAATCGAGCTAATAGGAGCCAATGGTGCATTTAAAGTGAACGCTCAACGCATAAAGCTTCGATGATAATATGTAAATAATTTTTAAGTTTTATTAAATGTATATATAAATATATTAAAATAAAACTAAATGATTATAAAAATTATAAATTATTTTATTTTTAATATATTATATAAAATAATAATTATAACATAAATTTTACTTATAATTATAAAACACCTTTTATACGTATATAAAATTAGTATAATTGAATTAATATAATTAATTGAATTATTAATATACCTTTTATACGTTATATATAAAATTATTAATTGAATTAATATAATTATATAACTATAACAAAATAGGTGTGTAATAGATTATTCACGTTTTACATTCAATTTTAATATTCAAAATTAAAATTATCAATATGATTATAGTCAATATTCAATGTCATTATAATTTTAAAATTAATCAATAAAATTTTTACACGTATTCATAATATAATTATAAACATTATAATTTTAAATTATTAATTTTCAAATTTAATTCGAAATAAAAATTTTCAATTAAAACTTTTTACACATGTATATTGAAATATTTTTCATTTTATTTTTCAATTATATATTAATTGATTTTTTAAGATTGTTATAGTGATTTGAAATTGTTTTAAATTTTACACATTCGATACTTATTATTTATATAATTAGAAATTGAACCCGTGCATCGCACGGGTAATATTTTTGTATTATATTAAAACTAATTTAAATTCGAAAAGTAATTTATTTTGTTATATAAATTTTGTGATATGTATTACAATAAAAATAATCAATAAGAATAAGTTCGAATTATTTAATATATATAAAAGAAATAATCTATTTTGTTTTTAATAAGCAAATATTATGTATATGTACAACATGAGGACAAAAGTACAAAATGAGAGGAAAATGATTAAAATACACGTTAGATAAAGTTATACATACTTTGAGATGGTTCTATTGAGTATCATGCTCACCAGAAATCTCAACCTAAACTATGAAAATAGACATCTCAATTTGTCAGTTTACTTTAGATTCTAATAATCACGGTATCACATTATCTTACAGACACAAGGCATGACCATTAATATAATCAATCGAGGTCTCACAGACTAATGAATATCCTCAAATGATTGATATTTCTTCACAACTTTGCATTGCTTCTTGTCTTCATCCTTCAATATTACAATCTCCAACAGTTAAACCGTAAGTTACTCGCCCCAGAACATAAATAGAAACTCTTAATGGGGCATGATGAAAAAATGAACCTTGGCCAAAGCAAACATCTCTAGATCGTTATGACGTTCTAAACCAACCACGTTTGCATGAATTGGGAGGTTTTTTTGAGCGAACTGTGTTACCACTTGCAAATGATCTTTAGAATAAATATTTTGTATATTCGAGGTAAACCAATTCCTTCCTGATATCGCTACTCTCAATACCTTTCCAGACTTCTTCAAAGTATATGTTTTTTAACTTCGAAATCATAATAAGCTTTCAGTGAGTTGAAATGTTTTGGATCATCAGAGCCAAAAACCTTAACCTGATTCCTCACCATTAGATCCATCTCTAGTTTACCGTTGGTATTACTTTCCTCCTTTGCGCTTTCTTGTTCTTGTTTCTGAGTATCCATGACCACCTTCGATGCATTCGGAATAACCTCGATGACACCATCAACATCAATTTTCAACTGCTTCAAGCTGCACTCAAGGTAAGGCAAACTATTAATTCAGACGATTTAGACAGTATCGGACCATTCTTCAGGTTATCTGATGGGTACCTTCTAATTCAGACGATTTCAGTGAAAAACAAAAGAAAATAACTCAGTAGCACATCATGCAAGTAGATAATACACAAGTAAATAATAAAACTGGAAAAACAAAAGACAGTAACTCGACAGCATGGCATGGAAAAAATATGACAAAAAAAACAACGTGCAAACAGTGCCAGAGCAAAAGCAGATTCTAACTTATAATAGATTCAAAATAGTCCAAAAGTCAATCCTTCAAAGCAATATTATGTGGAGTTTTTTCCAACCTACAAAATCCGTGAGATACAGAGGATGCGAGAACTACAAACATGTTTTACACTTCTCATCTTCATATTCCTGTTTGAAATGATCAACCTTTTCGGTTCACTGGCAGTATTCACTATCAAATCTGGCATCTAATGAAATTGAGCAAAATACAATAACATGAGGCATTCACCTCAAATATAAGAGCCTAGTATGAGGTTTATATCGACCAACCAACAATTTCCTTAACCACTCGCTCTGAGACCTTTGGTAAAGCCTGAAAATTGTATTTCAAAAACAAAAGCTAGTAAAAAAAAAACATATTCGAGCTCATATTAGATTCAAAATTGACATTCAAAATCTTGAACACAAAAAGAAAGCGAGAACAAAAACATACATGTTATATCAAAATCAATTTCTCTAGCAACTCCTCTGAGCTATTTGGTTTTGCTTAATTTTTCAGAAAACAAAAGAAATTATATTGCATAGAGGTTAAGAGAATGAGAAAAGAAGACCTTTTTGAAAAAATCCACTGAAAAATCTTTTTGAAGACCTTTATCCTACCACTAAACCGGAGAAAAGAAGACTTTAACTCATAATATATGCAATAGTCCAAAAGCTAATCCTCTTCAAAGCAATATTATGTGGACTTTTTTCCAACCCACAACATCTATGAGATAAAGAGGATGCGAGAACTACAAACGTGTTTTATCCTTCTCATCTTCATATTCTTGTTTTAAATGATCAACCTCTTCAGTTTATTAGTCGTATTCACTATCAAATCTGCCATATAATGAAATTGAGGAAAATACAATAACCTCAGCATACGATGGAAGGCGGACACCCTCAAGCCTCTCGGGCCTGATAGAGGAGAAACAAAAGAAATCTTGGATTTAGATAAACAAAAAAGGCGACCAACTTGCAGACATAAAAGAAGTCTTTTTGTCAGATTACCTGAACTTGAAATAGCGAGAGGAAGCATCGAAATGAGAGAAGAGCAGACTATTTGAGAACCACCATGGACTAACGTTGTTTCCAAGTGCCTCAAGCATAAATCAAGCAGTTCTAGAGATGATGTTCTCCAAGCCGTTAGAATAAAATCCAAACAGAAAATGAAAAGAGCAAGGGAAGAAAAATCAAGACAGACAGAAAAGAAAGGACTCCACATACTCTTACATATGCATAGGCATCTGTTCCAGCTCCATTGGTATCGTAAAAGACAACCATGTCCACTAGCAGCTCCATAAGGTTGCTAACATCACGTCTCACATGCTCTTATGCTGGATAAATTAGTCAAATGGGAACTTTGAACAAAGAAATCAGAGAAACCAAAACTATGCAAGGGTTTTCTAGCATCTTCATAACTATGTCCTTTATAAAGGCCTTTTAAACAAACGCAAACACCACATATTCATCAAAAGCACAGTGAAGGAGCCGAAGGTTTACAAATGAAAAGCTTGAAACATGGTCATAATTCTATCAATAAGGAGCAAAGAGGTTTGATTACCCGAGGAGGGAGCGAGAGCATATCTGAAAGGATGCACTCCTTTCTCACACAACAACTTGAACATTTGAACAGCCTCCAAACATGGTTTTCCTGTGCTAATCCACCAATCACTGCTGTAAAAGACACCTCATTAGGCTCGGGAAAATCATCGAATAGTCCAACGCCATAATCCACCAAAAGCCCACACTTTGAATACATAGAAAGCAACGCATTCCCAACAAAAATATTGTTGTTAAAACCTATTTTAACAGCAATTCCATGACATCTCACACCGTAACATCATCCTGAAGCTTACCGCACGCACTCAAAAGGCTTGCCAACGTGAACCTTGTCGGCAAAAACCCTTCAGAAACCATACTTTCATAAAAAATTAATGCCCTTTCCTCGCACCCATTCCGCGCTAACGCACTGATCATATTGTTCCATGAAAGTTCAGCTCTTTTAGGCATTTCATCAAACAACTGACATGCCTCCTGCATTTTTCCATTTTTGCAAATCAAAGAACGATTATTGACCTGATTTGTTTTACAATTCAGATCCCTCTGAGTCTGTAATTGAACATGGGATAATCAATGATCAGTTGCAGTGAGACCTAGTAGAAGATACAAATAGCACTGAAGAACCATTCACCTGAATCGGAATTTGTTCAATCGAGAAGGTTCCAAAACAACTTCCTCGAGGCTCTATGGAATGTAAAGTAAAACAGGTAATTAGAATAGAAAATTCCAACCATGATATTAAAAACTGGAATATGGAAGACCACACGAAGAAAAATCTAAATGATATGAATGCGTTGTAGCAAATTTAGAGGCCTAAGTCCACCACTGACAATGATGTCGTCGAGCATTCAGTCACTACAAGAAAATCAGGTTTTAGGGACCGAGAAATCGGTTCCCAATCCGTCCCTAAACCTGTTTAGGGACGGATTAGAGACGACCAGTGGTAGTATCTAATTGCGCGACTCCAAATTTTTTCCGTCCCCAATCCGTGCCTAATTAGGGACAGAAATTTCAGTCCCCAATCCGTCCCTAATTAGGGACCGAAAAGTAGTCCCCAATCAATCCCTGAATTAGGGACGGTTGGTTTCGGTATCTAAAGTTTGGAGACGGAACTTATACGCCCGTCTCCAAATTTGGACGGCTAGTTTTCCCGTCTCCAAATTTGGAAACGGCACTCAGCCGTCTCCAAATTTGGAGACGGGAACAAGCCGTTTCCAAATTTGGAGACGTCATCCATCCGTTTCCAATTTTTTTTTTAAAATAAAAAAAATTAAAATTT
>CM071874.1:9496947-9521965 GCA_036759665.1 Gynandropsis gynandra
TTTTTATAAAAAAAATTTAAATCGGTTTTGGTGAAATTTTGACTTGAGAAAATAGAAACAATCATATATATGTGGATATGTGGATCGTTATAAACAAATCGGTTCCTCGTATATATGTGGATCGTTATAAAAAAATTAAATCGGGACGATAGATCGGGACGTTTTAACATGAGAAAATAGAAACAATCATTAAAAAGTATATGAAAAACAATTCGTAAACGTTTTAACATGATTCATCATCAGAGTCACAGAATTGTTCCGTCGAATCTTCTGTATCTGATTCAAATTCCACATCTTCTTTTTCTTCTATATCTTCATGAATATCATCTTCATTTGTTTCGAGTTCCTCCATTTCACCGTGCGTAAGTTATTCAACGCGTACATCGTCAATAGCAATAATCTCGGTCATTTGTTGTTGCATTGGCAATTGTTGTTGTTCTGTGTTGTCGATAAATTTGCCCCTCGGAAGTATCTTCATTGCGACACGTCAACCTGAAGATCTTCTAATATGCGGATAGGAAACGTAACAAACTTGATCGGCTTGTGAAGCAAGAATAAAAGGCTCGTAATTTGCATATCTTCGTCTGGAGTTAACTTCTACAACGCCTAGTTTGTTTACTCTTGTTCCGCGACCGATTACTGGATCGAACCAATCACATCGAAATAGCATCACTTTTAAATCGACATAACCTACAAAAAATATCAAAATCTGAGTCAATATCCAAAATGACATATGTGGTATAAGGATAAAATTGTTTTAAACTTGTTTTCTATACCTGGATATTCCAGTTGCAAAATTTCCTTTAAAATGCCATAAAAATCTGGTTCATCGACCGATGCACAATAGCTTTCACCTTTCACACATACACCATAATTCATCGTCGACTTCAATTTCCCATGATCGCAAGTGTGAAAATTATAACCACGTGTAAAATACATAGGCCAACTCATAACTTTCACAATCGGTCCTTTGACAAGATCTCGTAGCCACAACGGGTGATTGCCCATCTCAACCTGCAGTACATATGTACAAACTTAGACACATCGTCAAATTATTATGAAGGTTATTTATGTAAAAATTCATTACTTACATATTGTCTGATCCATGTCGAGAAATCTTTTTCTTTAAGTTCTTGGAGTTGAGAATCATCAATGTTCGTATATGTATTCTTCAATATATCCTCAAATGTCCTATAAAAAGAAACAAAATTCTACAAATATTATAACAATAAACAAAATTGTCATTGTGATAACCATAGTTAATTATGAGATTTTACCTTTCAAAAGGCTGTAGATATTCGCAGTTCAATAAAACATATGTATGTGCGATATGAAGATCTCGTTGTGATAACCATATATCTTTCGCCTTACCAGCAGATCAACCAATTTCGCAAAATATGTCCGGAACATCTGGTACTGGATATGAATACGCCACACCACCATCAAAATATCTGTCTGGATTTCTACTCCGCGTTTGAACATGTGGCTCGAAGTAGTATGAAGTAAAGAACGATATTTCCTCATTGACGTATTGTTCAACAATTGAACCCTCCGGTCGAGCTTTTTGTTTGGTTTTTTTCTTCAGATGAAACATAAATCGCTCGAACGGATACATCCAACGAAATTGAACTGGACCTCCTAGTGCGGCTTCGTGCGGTAAATGAACTGTCAAGTGCTCCATAACATCGAAGAATGATGGTGGAAAAATCTTCTCCAAATTACATAGTACAGTAACTATGTTATTTTGCAGTCGACGAACTACATCCATACTCAGATTTCTCGAACATAAATCTCGAAAGAATAGGCCAACACCTGTAACATTAAAATATTATTCGTGTATTTAACAAATATTCACACTACATATTAATATAAAATCAACCACATACCTCCAATTGCTTCGTGTGCATGTTTGTCCATCAATTCAGAAAAACATATCGGAAGAAGTCTTTGCATGAATACATGACAATCGTGACTTTTCATCCCTAATAACTTTCCTCCTTGAATGTCAACGCACCTTCCAATGTTAGACGCATAGCCATCGGGGAATTTCACATCTTCTTTCAACCACTTCAACAATTTATATTTCGTTTCATTTGACAATCTGAATATCGGGACTGGCGCTTTACCGTCATCACCTATATGTAACTCCCTTCGTGAGCAATATTCTTCTAGATCTTTGCGTGATTTAATATTGTCTTTTGTCTTCCCCGTGACATTCAGTACTGTATTGATGATGTTATCAAAAAAATTCTTCTCTATGTGCATCACATCAAGATTGTGGCGAAGTTTCAGATTTTTCCAATACGGCAAATCCCAAAATATGCTCTTCTTGTACCAGTTATGAGTAATTCCATAACCACCAATTCTCGGATGATTGTTCCCTCCGCAATCTATACTCCTCGGAATACCCAAAGCAAGAAGTCGTTCATATAAAATCTCTTCGCCGGTCAAAACTGGAGGAGGAGATTTCCGCACAACTACATTCCTTTTAAAATTTCTCTTGTTGCGCCGTAATGCATCATCAACAGGAAGAAAACGACGATGACAATCAAACCAACTCGTCTTTCTTCCATGTTTCAACTGAAAAGCATCTGTTTCTTCCAGGCAATAGGGAAAAGCCAATCGACCATGCGTTGTCCATCCAGATAACATACTATAAGCTGGAAAATCACTTATTGTCCACATGAGAGCACCTCGTAACATAAAATTTTGTTTCCTCGAGACATCGTACGCTTGAACTCCATTCCATAATTCTTTTAATTCTTCAATAAGTGGTTGAAGAAATATATCCAAACTTCTTTTCGGATGATTAGGCCCGGGAATCATTATTGTTAAAAACAAAAATTCCCGTTTCATGCACATATCCGGTGGTAAGTTGTAAGGTGTCACTATAACTGGCCACAATGAATAATTCTTTCCAGACATCCCAAATGGATTAAAACCATCGGTACAAAGACCTAAATAGACATTTCGACTCTCAGCCGCAAAATCAGGGTATACCTTGTTAAAGTGTTTCCACGCCTCACCATCTGAGGGATGACACATCTCTCCTTCCTGACTTGAATGCTCAGCATGCCATCTCATGTCGCTTGCGGTCTCCACAGATTGATACAATCTTTTTAATCTGTCTGTAATTGGTAAGTACCACATACGACGATATGGAACCGATTTTCCATTCTTTGTTAAATAAAACCGATCTTTTCCACAAAATAGACAATTACTCATCTCCGATGTCTCTCTCCAAAAAATCATGCAATTGTCTTGACAAACATCAATCTTTTGATATGGCAATAAACCCAAAGATCGCATCATCTTCTTTGTCTCATAATAGGAGTCTACTGCATTATTATCTTCTGGCAAATAATCTCTTACTAATTGCAATATCGAATCCATGCAATTCTCAGACAAATTATTTTCAGTCTTCAAATTCATCAAACGTGCAGACAGAGATAACTGTGATAAACCACTCCTACAACCATCATAAAGTGGATTCCTAGCACTTTCTAGCATTTCAAAAAAACTTTTTGCTTCTTCATTCGGATCTTCTTCAATATTTTCGTTTCTTTCACGGAATACATTTTGCACCATTTCCACATAGGGGTTCATTTCTACATCTTGAGAAGACTCAAATTCATCATGATGTATAGTGCCCCTAAAGTTTTCCACAACATTACTAGATCGTGGTGCAAATTTTTCTCCATGACATAACCACATGAAATAATTCGGGGTAAATCCTCTTAAATAAAGATGCTTCCAAACAGTTCTCTCATTAACAAATTTTTCATTCTTGCATTTCACACATGGACAAACCAACGTACCCGTTTCTTTGTAAACTTGTTGATTCGTCGCCATTGTCATAAACTGTGTGACGCCTTCTATAAACTCTTTCGATACGCTTTGAGATTCTGGATCAATTCTTCTGTACATCCATTGTCTAGAATCGAAAATGTTCGATCTTGATGAAGATGCCATTATATCGCAAACACTAAAGAAGTTATGGGGTGAAAAATATGAGAGTAGCTTATGAAAAACGGATCAATGGTTGAGGGGTTAAATAGATTATTTATACACGAATTAGGAAAGGGACTGGGACTAAGAGATTAATTTTCCGAAAAATCGACCCGAAACCGTCCCTAAAACGGTTTTTGAAGTCCTAAATTTAGGGATGAATCCGTCTCATAGTTAATTAGGAACTAAAAGATTAATTTTTCGAAAAATCGTCCCGAAACCGTCCCTAAAACGGTTTTTGAAGTCCTAAATTTAGGGATGGTCTCAAATCCGTCTCCAAATTTGGAGACGGGCATGTCATCCGTCTCCAAATTTGGAGACGGATGACCTGTCGTGTCTAATTGGTCCGCATTTAGAAACGGATTAGGCACGACTCTTCTGTACCCAAATTTGGGGACGGATTAGTGACGGATTTCATTTTTCGTCCCTAATCCGTGTCTAATCCGTTTCTAATTTTAGGGACGGAAGTGTCAGTCCCCAAATTCCGTCCCTAAAATTAAATTTTCTAGTAGTGAGTGAAATACTCAATCAATCTCCGTTCAAAAGGTTCGCCTCTTCCACCGGCGAGATAGACGAAAGCGAACATCCGAATCCAACACCAGAGTTATATGCGACGAAAGCAATCTGGATCTAATGCATTTCAAAAACAGACGAAGACCCAAATCGTACTTGGATCGATCTTAGTAATTCGACGGAGAAGAAATAATATTAGAGGATTTAGAAAATGGAAACAAATTCAAGGAAGAAGGTGGTCCGGCGATATATACCATTATACACAACCCCATCATCCCTGTCACCACCTTCGCCGTCTTCTTCTGTCGTCGGCTCATCTCTCTCTCTCTAATCACAACCTTAGTCAGATCTTGTTGTGTTCAACATGGGAAGACACAGAGAGGTGGTAACGTTGGATCTTTTAACTCTTCCCTTTCAAACAGAGTATTCTATTTTCAGCTTTCTACAAAATTAAACCACAGGGACGTAGGAGAAACGAATCCATACCAAGGAGATGAAGAGGAGATCGACAGCGGCGAGAGCACTGACTTGCAGGGATGAAAAAGACACGAATCGCCTGCAAGATGAAGAGGCAATGTCAAAGAAATAATCGGAATTCAGGGCGTTGTGGGGAGATGAAAAGTTGGGAGGTTGAAAATAGCAACATTAAATGCAAAACCCTAGAAAACGGAGAACCACCAAACTGCAGAAATAAAACGTGGAAGAGAGAGGAGACGGCTCTGGATCTTCCATGCGGTTTAGCGTTTGAGATCGTGGAAGAGAGAGAGGAAAGATTGTGGAAGACAAGAGTTTTATTTTAATAAATACAGGAGGCTGACGTGGAGGATTTATAGACGAGAATGGCTAAGAAACCAAAAAAAATTCACACTTTTAATATATAGATTTAATAAATATAAAATTATAATTTAAAAACTAAATATACAAATAAATTAGAATTTCAAATTGTTTTAAATTTATTTTAATATAATATAATAGTGTTAGATTTATTAATTGAATTGTCACGTTATCATCGACGTGACAGTATAAAAATTCAGCAAATCTAATTTTTAATATATAATTATAGGAAAAAAAATGTTCAATTAATAATTATATGAAAAATAAATATTTTAAAATATTTTTTAATAAATAATATTGAATACGGATTAAAAAATATAATGAATAATGTTAAAAAATATTAAAATGTATAATAAGAAATCGCGTGGGGATAGTTGAATTGATAAAATGGGTAAAAGATTAAATGTGTAATAATTGGAGTTATTAGATAAATTGACTTTTTAATATGTGGCTGAGATTGGTCGGAGTGGATTCGAGGGTCACACGGTGTCTAGAGAAGATCTTTGATATCACCTAACTAAAACACAAAAAACATAATTAAGAACAATAATTTTAAAAATACATTTTTAAACGTTTCTTATAATGGTCAAAACTAGCCATATTTTTATTGTACATTAATTTTTTAATATATAACAATATATAAATAGTAAATCAGTTTAATTTATAATATATAAATATAGTCAATGTATGAAATAATTTTATGATATTTTATTCAAATTTATGATATTTGGAACAAAAATCATATATTTTTATCAACTTTATTATGTCTTTGAAAGCTACAATATTTTTTAAATAGATAAATCCTTATTTATATTTAATTTACATACAAATTTAGATAATATATGTATACATTATAATATATATATTAAAATAATTTTAAAAATACAATTTCGTATATATTTATCTCATAAGATCAACCACATAAAAATATGTAGTTTTTATTCTAACGTAAATGATTAGATTTAAAAATTTATTTATGGAATATATTTCTCGTATGAGTACCAGGAGTATAGATATATGATAGGTATAATAATAGTAAAATAAGGAAAAAGTTTGACAATAGACTGATAGATGCATTAAATGTAACGTATATCATACATACATCACACGTGTTCTCTATCTCAATGTTCTCCAGACCCCTCCTTCCCCATAACATATCGCTCTTTATTTCCGACATTGACTATATATTAATTTTCTTAATTTTATATCTAACTTAAGAAAAAAAACTAAATGAATTTTGAAAACTTCTAAAATAGTGTCTATTTAATAAATCAAAAGACCCAAATTTTATATTCTCAAATTTTAATAATTCATTGAAATTTATACATTCTATAGTTCTTTACAACTTCTATTAATAAGAAACTCCAACTAATATTGTTTTCACCAAAGGAAGATTAAAATTTGGCAAGAGATATATATTTCATATTTTTTACCAATTAAATTATGCCATCTTTAATTATTCATCAATCCTAATATGATTATATTAATTAGACCTAAACATTATGGGATAAAAAGAACTTTATTATCGTGTGTCTTTGTCTATCATTTTAATAATCAATAATAACCACCTTACATTTATAAAATTATATTCATAACCCTAATACAACCAAATTAGAAAACTAGCTATTTATATGAGATAATGCTATATCTATGAATTTCAAAATAAACCACTTTTATTACGCCAAACTTTTGAAAAAGCAATAAGAACAGTAGTTTTCGAGAACACGCGGTAAAATATTTGTAGTTTGATTTGTTGTTTGTATTAGTTTGTATGTGGCTCAATTAATTTATCATGAACAAATTGACAATCCACTTTGATATATTTAGTTCATTTGTGAAATATTGCATTATAGATAATCTATAAAACCACTTGATTATCACAAAGAAGACGATCAAGAACATGTAATAGTTGATGCAATTATTTGAGATCACAATAGGCTTATGCCATTGAGCACACACTGAGTTGCTTCTTCAGTTTCCATTAAATAGGAGATGATCCAACATAACTACATAACCTTTAATAGAATGCTAATTTATAGAAAAAATTGTCCAATCGGGATCGCAAAATGCCTATAAGAAGCTATCAATGAGAGCACAAAACCTTAATCAAACTCCCTTTAAATGATCCAACCACACGTAATACAGCTAGCCTCCCAATGGTAAATGGACGAAAACTACAAAAATTTTCCGAGAACATTGACAATATATGAGATCTCATGTTGAGTAATTGTGAGATACACAAGACGACCCGCGAAACGTTGATATTGTTTGGGTCGATCAAATGGTGCAACCCTGGAGGCCCCAAATTGATAATTACGCTCAATTTTAGTGCTTGATAGTATTGCGCTCGACAAACCACATTTCCCAATGATGTCAATAGCCTATTTTTCTAGATTGTGAAATACCATCTGAAGAACGTGTCACCTCAGTTATCAGGAAATATTTCAACACTTTAAAATTCTTTATATGCAAAAATCCGCTTAAATACTCTTCAAAGTAAAAGATGTTCGTAGTACCATTACCTTCCACCAATAAATAGTCCGCATAAATTATGACATGAATTCAAAAATTTACCTGGACATATAATAATAAGATTAATCAACATATGATCGCGTAAATCCAAATAGCAAGAGAGCATTCGTTGATTTCTCAAACCAACATTGTGGTACTTGTCGCAGCCCTTATAATGATTTATGAAATCTGTATACCTTTGTAGAATCCATGGTGGAAAAACTAAGTAGTAAACTTATATACATTTTCTCTTTAAGATCTCCATGTAAAAACACATGGTGTACATCCATCTGATTACAGATTGTGACCACTGTAAAAATATGTTCAAACCATAATCATTTGACTATATGGACAGATGTTTCCATGTAGTCCATTTCTAATTATTACCAAGAACAACAAGTCACACTTTATACCACTTAATACTACCATCAAATTTATGCTTATATATATTCAATTGCATGTTGGTGGTTTCTTGCCATAAGAAAATGTTGTGAGCACTCAAATACCATTGTCATCAAGAGTTTTAATTTCAACAGACACATTGCCATTTGTCATTCCTTCATATATGATGCATCTTTGTATAGTTGTGGCTCGTATGAAGTGGTTAAAGCTTAAAAAAATATTGTATACTGAATAAAATCGCATAACTATATAAAAATCTTGGAGTACGAAGTCATATCTAAGGGCCTAAAACGTGGGCCGAGTGACAGTATGAACGAGGGATTAGATGGTTTCCAAATATGTAGTTCTCGTCCTAAGGATGAGTACTTGCTAAGTGATTCGACTTGTGTCTTGAGCAACTTGCGCACCTAAATGTGCGGGGGACAAAGGTGAAGTTTTTGTAGCCTCGGGAATTTGTTGGGAAATCCTCCAATAAAAGAAAATGTGTAGTTGATTGTATGATGGTTTGTTCGAGAAAACTATATCATAGGGTTATCGGTCATGGAGCACCTTCGAGGATGTGCGATTAATAAAATTACAACACAATGTCCCCATAACTCGATCTACAAATTACCCTGAAAACTTAAGGGTCGAGTAAAGTTGTATGTGTTTGACCCGTTCGTTCAACTGTGTTGTGGAAAAACATGAAGTCTCTTGGAGAATGCCATATGAAGAAAAATAGGAACGCAACACAAAAAAAACTCATTCATGTTATCCAATCCAACTTTTTTGATGGGTTGAACAAATTATTGTTCAACTAAAACACAAAAAAATGTAATAAACGATTTAATTTTGACTTTATGGTCATTAGAAAGATCCAAATTAAAATTATTAATCATCTACAATCGTGAAAAAATAACTTTTGTCTCGTGTGGTTGTAATGAGATATGGACTCCATATGTCATAATGAATAAATTTAAAAAAATCTTCAATTTTATCATGATGTTTTGAATAACATATTTCGCTTGCACAGAAAGATCACAATTATTATCTTTAATAATTTGTTAACTACCACAATCAATACTACCTTAAAAATAAGTAACAATTTTTGTAGATGGATGACCCAACCGACGATGTCATATAAAATTTGAAAACACATAATAGACATGATGAACGATTTTTTCTTTAGCTCGCGATACTTGTAGAAACGCTTCACCTATTGTAATCAGAGTTATATGGAAATTTTCTGTATGACACGAAATATTCCATTAAATGTGATAAATCTTTAATGATATTTCAACAATTTAGAGATAGAAGTCAAAATGTAATGTAGTGATTAACTGTTTTCATATGATGTGAGGTTCCAAAATCAATGATAATTTCATTGTAATGTGTACTATTGGATAAAAAAATCGGTGTTGCCTTGTTTTTACGAAGTTAAAGCGTTAGAAAATATGAATACTAGTATATCGTGAGACTTGGAATACAACTAATGTTCGACCTCGTGACGGTAGGCTTAGCAGGGGATGATAACTTGATTAAAGATTAAACACCATACATTTTAGTATATGTATGACCACGTCTCGTACCCCGCCCACCATGTACATCTTGTGATATTTTCGTCTTATCCCTTATCGCTCTGGATGACCTGTGTAGGCAATAACCACTACAAAAAAACAGACGAAAATCAACGGACGGGTTAACGAATCCATCTGTTGATATAATTTGCAATGGATCGTAATGGAATTTGGGAAATTATCAACGATCCGAAGTCCGTTACAATCTATTGGAATTTCCAACGGACGATCCATGGATAATATTTGTTGCAACATTGCTCATGCATCCGTTGGAAGCCTATGAAAAACCGACATTTCAATCAATGGATTCCCGTTGGATAATTTAGTACTTTGAGGCTGTCGTTGGCGTTAATAGTGAATTAGAGAATGATAATTCTACGATATTTTGCACTAAATCCTATATGTGGAATATCTTAGCCTCGTTGAAATGAAGGTAATGCTTTTTAAATTTTAGTGGTTCGACCCAACCATAGGACGTGGTACACGAAAAATAGATGGGGAAACATTGACATTAACCCGACATGACAATATGGAAAGTAAGATCCATTCATCACAATAGATTAAGCAGATCAAGTATGTTATGTGCACTATCCAACAACATTGAAATGTTGAAAAGAGGAGTGGTGAGCCGTAGTTAAGATTAAACCATGGAGAGTTATTAGCACAAAAGAAAAAGAAAATATGTTGCAAACCGTCATCCTGAGCCCATACGGTTAATTGATACAGACAATCGTGAAGATTTCTCGCTAGAACTAACAAAAATGGAGAATACATCCGAGATTTTGAAGATGTTGAACTGGAAGGTACAAAAATGAACATGGCGATGAAGTCAATGCACAATTAAAGGAAGACTCTTCAATTGAAGAATCAACTGAAGAAGATATGTTAAGTGTATAATTGTAATATCAAACTTTTGTAATTTATTTTTCTACATCATATATTCCACTTTCAACGGGCATCTGTCGGCAACCGTAACGAAAACAAGTTGAATCGTTGAAGACTTTCCAATGGATGCCCATTGAAGAACATAAACCTACCACCTGATACCCGTTAAAACGTATAAAAGTTTCCAACATATACCCGTTGAGAATTTTCAAAGATGTCCGTTGGCAATTTCCAATGGCCGCCCATTGAAAATGGTCATGATGGCTATGCTTTGCCTAGTACCCTTGTTACATCGGGATGATGTTTTCCAATAGGTTGAAATTTTCAACGGATGCCCGTTGGAACAAAAACGTACAACCATTTATGCCATCCGTTGCCTCGAGAACACAAATCTCTAACAGACATCCGTTGAAAATTCCAATAGGTGCCCCTTGGAAACCCAACAGTCACGTCATTTAAAAAATTTCGTTGAAGTGACACAATTGCCAACTGGCATCCGTTGGAAATATCTGTATTTAATTCGTTGAACAGTCTATTTTCAACATAATCTCAAAACCAAAACATCAATTTCTCTAAAAAATAATTCCAAAAAACTTAAACACAATGAGAGCTCGGCGATTTATCGTTCATGGTGGATTGTTGGCGGGTTACGCCGGAGCCCCGCTACCACCACCACCAACGCCACCATATCAACCTCCTTCACTAATATCGGTACCACTGATATTTGATGAGGAAGATAATATGGTCGATATGGTGGATGTGGTGATATAGTGTGACTAACGTGATGTTATGGTAAGATATTTTATTTACAAATATTTATATTCAATTAATTATAACAATCATTTATCAAATTTTATTCATAAATTAATTTATTTAAATTTAATTTTGTAATGCACATACAGATGGTGAAACAAGGACACATCGCGTATCTATACCGCTTGGATACACGATATGCAAGCTCGGTTACGCTTGATGATGAACAACGCCAAATGTAACTATTATAAATAGAATTCCAAACCGGCATGGGCAAAAAATGATGTATTCAACCAACTCATCCAACATTGGGAGTCAAAATACTTCAAGGACAAAAGCGAGAAGGCAAAAAAATCTCAGTACAACGAGAAATTTCCTAGGGATGGTCTGCATCGCCATACCTCGAATTGAAGTCATTTCCAAAAAGAACGAAAGAATTGGTAAGAAATATTTTAAATTTATAATTTCAAATTATTTTTATTTAAATTTTTAACTAATCATATTATTATAATGTTACAGATGCAAAGAATGGAAAGAGAATCGACTCTTCTTGAACTGGTCGTTGAGACTAACGCCTCGAAGAAGTCCATCACCGGGGAAGCGGTCGACGAACCTAAACGTCTTGAACCTCGAGGAGAACGGACGGTAAAAACTATGATGGAGAAGATCACACAGCAATCACAAGCCATCGGTTCAACTCTAGACGATCTTAGTCTTTTACAAAGGAAAAAAATTTATTTAGAGGTATATAGTAACAGTATTGTTATAATAATTATTTAATTATATACATATTTTAGATCGATATATGCTAACTTTAATTTGTTTTATATTACATCCTGTTAGGTCGTATAAGGGACGTCTATATGGTCTAGGTTCTCTACAAAAAGATATCCTCGAGGACACCACGACGGAACCCTCTACAGTGCAAGAGACATTTATACTTGAAAGATGCATCGAGCAGATCGAGATTACTCTTCGAGCAACACAAGATAATCCTCAAGAAACGTAATCTATGCTTTATGAAATGCGAGCGCAGATGCGTCATATGAAGAGCATCATCGAGTTGATGATCGATCGAACGCATTAGCCACCACCATTGACGGAGGCAGTAACATCGAGATAAGAACCGATCATCGACTTCGATGTAACCTTTTCACAAGGCATTGGCGAGTACGGGGATGAAGACGACGGTGTCAGTTTAGATAAAATATAGTAAATTCGTTTTTTAATTTAGTATTAATTTTATGTATATTTAATTTTTTATTTTTTATTATATTCGTAACACTATCAATGAATACCCGTTGATAAAAGAATAAAATTTTCAATAGGTATCCGTTGGAATATTTTCAAATTCCTATCATTTCATTTTCAATGGTATCCGTTGCTAAATCCCCTCAACAACTTTCAACGGATACCCGTTGTAGGTTTTCAATGGATACCCGTTGCAATGTTCCAATGGATACCCGTTGTAAAGTTCCAACGAATACCCGTACAATGTTCAACGGTCATGTGTTGAAACTTTGCAATGGGTATCAGTTGACACTTTCAATGAATATATCCATTACCATCCGTTGAACATTATCAACGGATATCATCCGTTGAAATACCGTTGTAAGTCGCAACAAATGTGATTTTTCAATGTTCGTTTCCCAAAGACAAAGAATCCGTTGAAATCCGTTGGAAATGGTCATTATCAATTGAAATTTAGCCATATCCAATGAATATATCTGTTGGAAATGGTATTTTTAGTTAACATTACTGAACCAAGTGACCTATTCGGCCACAATGATAACATGTCTATTGTGTCATATTGAGTCTACATAATTGCCGCTCGAGCCAGAGGTTGAACCTGAATTGAGAGACCCACTGTCATAGTCCCTTCCTTCTACTACAAATAAAATGATATCATCATTCATCCCCGACCACATTTGTGTATATCATGTTAACATCCGAGAGCGGTTTTATACCAAGTATGTTGGTAAGTGTATGCCCGAGTTGAGAATTACAAACTTATAAGAATATTTGATAATCTTTTATTCTTCATGTTCCTTGGCAAGCCCGGTTTTCAAAATTTTGCAATTGCACTTTTTGATTGGCTTGTAGCTTCTGAGTTCCTACCACATAATAAAGAGTTTTCCAAAATAATTGAAATTGATTGTCTAGTTTGCTTGCAATTTGCAATCTCATGTCAAATTTGATACGCCCGCAAAGCATTTCCAATAGATATATGATGCTTTAAGTTCTCTCATAGTTCATCGACATCGTCGATATATATGTGTACTACGATTGAACATAGATCGAGATTGTGTCCATCAACCAAACAACCAACATGGAATTTACCGCTTTGCAATCTTTGAATTTTGGTGTTCGTGCAAGAGGTTCAACTACTACTCCATCAATAAATTGAAATTTTTTCTTCGAACATGAGGTCCACATGGAATCGACCCATTATTTATAGGCTTTCTATCGTTTAAAGAACCATCCTTGGGTGGTATGCATGATGCAGATTGTCTATAGAAATCTTGATTTCTTGAGAGCCAATCGCGATCATGTATCCTTTTTTGGTCATAGCACCGCCAACCATGACGTTGAGTTAGGCTATCTCAAATTTAAATGCACTAATTTTGGTGTCCAAAAAATTAAATTTTATAGATGTTACAATTACATTGACAATACAAATATATCTTGTGTCCTAATTTCAGATCGTTTATCTTGAATATATATTTTATACTAATCGATAGGGTTAGATAAAATATTTGAAGTATTTGTATTTGATTCGTATTCAAACCGAAAATTCGAATATTCGCTGACATAAATACAAATATTACAAATCAGATATTCGATAAATACAAATACAAATACAAATACAAATATGGAACTCAATTATCCGAACTATTCGTATCTGTAATTACTAAATAGATAATTTATTTAATACATAGATACATATTTAAAAAAATGATTTTAATGATTAAATTGTAAATAAATAATATTATTAATATTTTTTTAACATTCATTATATAAATATATAGATAAATATGCAATATATTGATGATTGAAGGACTAAAATTTCAAATACACAAAAAAACTAATATTGTTGAAGCTTTAATTTGAACTCAAGATTGGATTTTAATCCAAATGAGTTGGATAATATTACAGAAACATTACAAGATATCGAGAAATATAACTCGCTAAATATATAACTTTTATGCTAATTATGTTTTAATGTATTAATTTGATAGTCTAACATTTTGTTTCATTGTTTTAGGTGAATTGGCGATATTAATAGAGTCATCCACGAAACTAAATTTAAATGACTGATGTGGAGATGAATGTAAAGATTTGATCTTTTGTTTTATTTATATTATGCATCTTTGTATTTTTATGTGATTAGAATTTTAGTTTTAGATTATATTTGATGATTATTGGTTTTATTAAAAAATTATATTTGTACTTAAAAAAATTTAGGTTCGGATAAAGATATAGATATTCGTGTATCCGATATATATTCGCATTTACAAATATTCAAATTTACAAATACAAATAATAAATCTGGATATTCGCAAATACAAATATAAATAATTAGATATTCGTGGATATTCGTTATTTGTCTGTCTCCACTAATCGAAACCGAAATTGAAAAAATTAATAAATCCCAAGTAGGGTGGGCAAATAGCGAATATCCGCAAATATCCGACTATTCGTATTCGTATTCGTCGAATATTGGATTTTACTATTCATATTTGTATTCGTAAATTCGGATATTCGTAAATGCGAATATCCGCAAATATTCGGATATTCGTTGAATATTCGTATCCGTATCCAAATCAATTTTTTTAAAATAATTAATAAAAAAATTTCTTATAAAAAATTGATAATTATCAAAATATAATCCATAAATGGTCTTCAAATTGCACAAATACACAAAAAACCTAATATAAATAAACAAAACACTAATCATATCAATCTCTCAATCATCTAAATTTAACTTCGTTGATAACTCCACTAGCATCGCCAATTCATCTAAAACAACATAAAAAATTATTAGATTGTCATATTAAATATCAAATACATTAAAATAAAACTAGAATAAAAATTATATACTTACGAAGTTCTGTTTTTTTTCGATATCTTGCAATATGTCTATAACATTATCCATTCCACCTCGATTACGAATTCAATCTTGAATGCAAATTAAAGCTTCAACCATATTAGCAGTTATACAACTACGATATGAACTAATCACATGACCTCCCATACTAAAAGCCAACTTTGAAACAACTGTAGATGACGGAATAGCCAAAAGATCTCTTGCCATCTAAGAAAGAGTTTTATACTTAGAACCGGTAGTATTCCACCAATACAAAATATCCAAATTACCAACATTTTTTTCACATTATTCTCACAAACATTTTTTCAATTCTAATTTCACAACCCTACTCCTTAATTTTTACGTTTCAAATAATCTTGAAGCAACCAATAAAAAGTTTGTAAATTACATTTGTAGTCCTCCAAATTTTAAATACAGTAACTATTTGTTTATATATTTTATATTTGTTCTTAAAATAAAATTAATAATATTTTTTATTTATAATTTGATCCTTAAAATTAATGTTATTATATATATCTATATATTAAATAAATTATCTATTTAATACTTACGGATACGAATAATTGCGAATAATTGAATATACTATTTATATTTATATTTTTCGAATACCTAATTTTTTATATTTGTATTTGTAAATATTCCTTCGGTTCAAATACGAATCCAGATACGAATACTTCGAATATTTTGTTCAATCCTAATCCCTGGATTATAATTTCTTTATAAAAATATAAAATATTAATAATATAAAAATTAAAAAGAAGAAAGGACATACACAACATGCATGGCGGATCTGGAATTGCTTCTAAAATTAGTAAAGAAGCTTAATAGTCCTTTAATGTTTCTCAAAGTCATTTATTCACAAAATTGTTCCAACATGTCCCATCTTCACAAACACATATTTTTCTCCCTTTTATTTACTTTTTTTTTCACAAAAAATATTATCCATCATATGAAAAAACACGAGTAAATAATAAATTTCACATTAGAAATTTTACTTTATAATTGTAAAAATATGATTATTTTTATAAACTATGATTATTCGATAATAATAAAAAAACATAAAAATAATAAGGTTGGGAAGTATGTGTTTTGTCGTATTGCAAGCGTATCTAAGGTTCCACCGCCTTCGGAACACACAAGGGGCGATACTGAAGAATCAATATGTCTGTTGGCAATGATTCTATCACAGCAGCTGTCACAGTAATTCAGTCAAAGTCTCCTGAGAAAATGCCACGTCAAAGGATAAAGCCAACGCGTGGGTGAACCTCATGCCGCTGTTTCTTAGGTGGTTCTCACCGGAGTGTCACGGAGAAGTTCACCATAGTTTTAACCGCAGTGGAAAAGTAGCTCCTAGGTTGATAACTGAACCATGGTTAAAACCTAACCCTACCACGGTTAAACACCTCCCCACTACGCTCCATCAGTTTATAAACAAGCAAAGCTTTGCCGGTGGATTAGCAAGCACATACCTCTTTCCAAGAAAAATAGTTTGACGGATGTGATTTCGTCGGGGAAGGGTAACAAAATGATGATCGGAGAAACTCATCGACCTCATCCTAAGGTTCATATTCCTCCATGGCCTGTTTCCGAAGACCACACTGCGGTGGACATGTATTCTCCGGCGATGGGAAGTCCTGACGGGAACATGCTCGAAGCTTTGGCGGCTCTGCAGCGTTATCTTCCATCCAACGAACTGGATCCTGACTCTGACCCGGATTTTTCGGGTCCGGATTCTCCCGTTGATGCCTATTCCTGTGACCATTTCCGCATGTACGAGTTTAAGATTCGTCGTTGTGCGCGTGGTCGGAGCCATGACTGGACCGAGTGTCCGTACGCTCATCCCGGTGAAAAAGCTCGCCGGAGAGATCCGAGGAAGTACCATTACTCCGGCTCGGCATGCCCGGACTTCCGAAAGGGAGGCTGCAGGAAAGGTGACTCCTGCGAGTTCGCGCATGGAGTCTTCGAGTGTTGGCTTCACCCGGCTCGTTACCGAACTCAGCCGTGTAAGGACGGTGGAAACTGCCGCCGACGTGTGTGCTTCTTTGCTCACTCGCCGGACCAGCTTCGGGTTCTGCCGCAGCAGAGCCCAGATCGCGTTGATTCCTTTGATGGGTCGTCGCCGATTCGTTACTCATGCGCAAGGGCGTTTCAGTTCTCCCTGTCGCCGGCTTCGGGGTCTCCACCCGTGAGTCCGCGTGCCGACACGGAGTCGACTCAGTCTCTGAGCCGTTCTTTTGGATCGAGTTCGGTGAGCGACGTGGTTGCGTCTATGAGGAACTTGCAGCTTAACAAGGTAAAGTCTCTTCCATCGTCTTGGAATCCGCAGGTGCGTTGTTACCCGTCTGGGTTCGGGTCACCACGTGGGTCAGTATTGGGTCTCGGGTATCGGAGCCTTCCCACGACCCCAACCCAACCCGGGATCGGGTATTTGGATTTATGGGACAAAGGCGTGGAGGAAGAACCGGCGATGGAAAGGGTTGAATCTGGTCGTGAACTGCGAGCGAAGATGTTCGAGAGACTGAGTAAAGAGAACTGCATGGATCGGGTCGATCCGGATCCGGATCATAATCCGGGTGAAGCTCCTGATGTTGGGTGGGTCTCGGAGCTGGTAAAGTAAAGAAAGAGACCCAGACCCGGACCCGAGTGAAGAAGTTGAAGAATCTCTAATGATGATAAGAAGTAATAATTAAGGGATTAATGATCGTCGTTAAGTGGGTTTTTTGGATTTCCTCAAAGGAAAAAGAGGAAATCTTTTAAGGCGGAAATATATTAATATGTACATATTAATTTTTACTAATTTCGTATTATCTATCTGATATATTAAGTATGGATTTTTGGGGAGATTTCATGAAGAAGAAAAAGAAGAAGACTCGGAGCCTAAGCTTGGGGTGGAGAAGATGGCAAGACTTTGAAATTTCAGTGTATAGAAGAAGCACTTATGGGTTTGTCATGAATGATTATTATTAAAATTTGATTGCTTTAGGAACTTCTGTGTTTTGTGACACTTTCATGTTGAATGTTCATCAATGGCAATGTAAATTATTATTTTTTCGATAAAGTTTATGGGTTTAAGGGTTAACAGAAGGAAAACAAAAGATAGGATTGTTGAAAATTTAACCCTATTTATTTTCATGCGTTGAAATTTAAGTGTTTGTGATGTGAGTTTAACGTCTTTTAAGGTCTTATCTAAATAGTTGAAGAGTAATTAATCGCTCACGTGCCTTGGGTTGTAATCAAATATGTTTGACAGAGTCATGGATTAATATTATGTGCCGACTTATAATCCATGTGGAGAGAAAAACAGTTTACTTGCCTTGAAAGTATAAAATTTTATAACTTTGAGAAGCACTAAAAGCAGTAAATAGTGTAATAATAAATTTGTATTTCGTAATTTTTTTACTCTAATTCAGCATACGGCAATTTGGTCTAAATTACATTATACCATCGTCGCAGAGCACATCCTTTTGAATAAGTTAATATCTATAATTGGTATAAATAAGATGTTCTTATGAAATCTCAACCATATTTCAAACGTAACCAGGAAACTCGTATGTAGCAGTGGAGGTGGATTGGATTCTTCACCTCTTTTGTTTCTTTGTTACACGTACCGGAGTTTTATCTAAGAAATTTAGTCCAATTTGAACCTCATATATTTAGGATATTTACATTTTATACTTAGAAATAGGAATGTTATAGATTGGTCCACCAAATTCATATATTAAATTTTATTCGAAAAAAATTATAATTCTAAAATTACTTTTATTTCTTTCCAAAAACATATAAATTAGTATTTTTTAAATAACAATTAAATTATAATAATATTATGATTATGATTATTCTTTATCTAGTATAAATATAATAGAATATAATTAAACCTAAATATGTAAGATATTTTTCAAATTTTTTTTAGTTTATAGATCGGATCGTAATCGATATGTTTATAAAAATCTCAATCTAATCCATAATATTTGTTAGATTTAATAACTTTTTAAATTATTTCACATCTATATAGAATGAATCCACATATAAATAATTTATTTAATTTTTTATTTCTAAAATATACATTTTTTATAGTGCTACACTAAAAAATGAGATTACACATAGAAAGAAACATATAAACAATAACCAAAGGAAAAAAAATTTGTGGTCCAATAAGAATTATTTATGTATATTTGGATAAGTTCTAAAAATTACTTTCTATGTAAAAAAATGCTTAAACAAAAATATTACAGAAATAAAAGAAACATATATATTTAGATAAGTTGTGAACTATTTTCTACGTAAAAAAAATAAAGGTATTATAGAAATTTTAAAATCTATACTCGATCTGAATATGTAAATTACTTTTAAATTTTCATTCCAAATAAAGATTGAAATATTTTGTTCTAATAATATGGACCTTGAAAGAAGGCTAATGATAAAAGGGAACATGTGGGGTCTGATTAGTACCAATTTTTTTACTATGAAGGAAAACTAAATATGTAAGAAGCAACCATACGATAGTCGAAGTTTGTGTTGGCTGGTTAGCCCACAAATATATAGCTTTGTCAATGGAACCAACCTAAATGTGGTGGACCAACCATAAACAAAATGTTTTTTTTTGTGTTTTTCTTTTTTCTACTTAATTCTCCCTCTCTCTTGATCCACACATTATCTATATCTTAGTAATTTTTCAAAGGAAGAACAGTTTAAAACATACAATATCTGGTGTAAATTATATATAAAGATTAGTATCACCCATTTTATATACAATTTATTTAAAAAATTATCTGATTAATTTTATAAATAATGACATATTATAAGATTATAGATAAATCATGAATATTTAGTATGATACATTATTATACTATGTAATGAATCTTATTGATTTAAAAAATATCTGATTAGTTTTATAAATAAATGACATATTATAAGATTATAGCTAAATCATGAATATGTAGTATGATACATTATTATACTATGTAATGACTCTTATGTATTTAGAATTAACTTCAAAGACAACCACAAACAAAGACTGAGACAATGGTGCATTGTAAGATTATGCAATGAATCGTATACATCATGAATATTTAGTACGATACATTATAAGATTAATGCAATGAATCTATAAAATCTTGATACGGGATAAATCATGAATATTTAGTGTGATACACTATAAGATTACATAATAAATTGTTTATATTAGAATTAACAAGCTGTAATTCGCGTTAGAGTTTTGCATTGTATTCCACCAAAATTTATACACAAGATTTGTACGTACAATATAAAAGTTAATTACTACAAATCAGAAAAATATCAAAACTGAATGTTTGCAATCCCATATATATCTCTCATAATATTTATAATCCCATATATATCTCCCATTACGTTCTTAAGTTGGAGAATGGAGGTCACGAGTGTCCCAACTTGGAACGCAAATAAGAAAACGGATGATGATCCAATGGCTTGGTGAAGATATCGGATATTTGCTCGGACAACTGGACATGGGCAGTAGCAAAGTGTCCACATTTGATCTTATAGCAGATGAAGGACACTCCACCTCGATGTGCTTCATACATTCATGAAATACCGAGTTAGATGCAATGTGAAGAGTCGTTTCACTATCGCAAAACATCTACATAGGCCGAACATGTAAGAAACCGAAACACCGAAGAAGAGATTTAAACTATTTGAGTTCACAAGTGAGTAATGCCATAGATCGATACTCGACTTCGGCAGAAGAACGAGACACCGTAGCTTGCTTCTTAGTCTTCCACATATAGGCGAATGACCAAGAAATATAACCTATCCACCAACTGAATAACGAAAGATACAACACGTAGCCCAATCGGAATCACAATATCAACGTAACAATATGTCCGAGTCTGAAAGCAACCAAATCCCTTGACCCGTACCCTTTCAAATATCGAACAACACGGGTAGCTGACATCCAATGATCCTCATGCGGGTTTTGCATAAATTGCGAGAGGACATGCACCGTAAAAGATATTTCAGGCCATGTATGGGTCTTACAAGAGACGGTAGACGAGTCGCCTATACTGCAACGGATCACAATATGGCGGACTGGATGATTTAATAAGATTGCGGTTTTGCTCCATAGGTATCACCGCGGGTTTCGAGCTGAGAAGACCACAATCTGAGATGATATCCATGGCATATTTCCTCTGTGATAAATAAAAATCGTGATTTCGCCGATAAACTTCAATACCAAGAAAATATTTTATTGGGCTGAGATCCTTCATATAGAAACACTATCGCAAGTAGTCTTTGAAGACCTCTATTTCTGTGTTATCATTGCCACCAATAAGAAATCGTCCACATAAACAAGGACATGTAATCGTGTAGATCCGCGAACTAATGTGAACAAATAGTTCGACCAAGATTGTGTGAAACCACATTGGAGTAATGCAGAAGTGAGCTTTTCAAACCAACATCGAGGTGTCTGTTTGAGTCTATAAAGAGATTTGCGCAACCTGCAGACCAAAGAGGAGTTCTCAATAGGAACACCCGGCAACAGTTTCATGTAAACCTCTTTGTGTAAATTGCTATAAAGGAACGTGTTATTGACATCCATCTGATGAACATGCCAATTGTGAACTGCAGCAAGCAAGAGAAAATGTCGAACTATGGTTAATTTGATCCCAGAGCAAAGGTTTCATCATAATCAACACCTTCTTTCTAATTGATCCCAAGATCAGCAACTGAGCCTTATGCTTTTCAATCATTCCGTCCGAATTGTATTTGAGTTTGAAGACCCAATGAAAACCAATCGCTTTCTTCCCGGGTGGTAGGGATCCCAACGTCCATGTGTTATTCAACTCTAGCGCCTGCAGTTCCTTTTGCATTGTTGTCATCCAATCAGGGGAGCAAGACGCCTCAGAAAATGATCGAGGTTCAGAGTAAGACAAAACCGTTGCCAAGAAAACTTGATGCGAAGGTAAAAACTTAGAGCATGTCACATAATTCACAATCGGATAGGAATACATACCTGAAGACTCGTCGGCGGAAATAGGTGGGATGAAAATGGGTTCTTCAAGAAAATGAGCTGAGAATGTAATGTGATCCTTGAGAGAAACCGAGGGCGTCTTGGTATGCATACCATGGCCTAATGCTTCAGATGTAGGTTGGTCAGTTGACAAACCGATAGTGGTTTCATGTAAACCAGATACCTGACTCGTGGGATCTGTGTTAGTTCTGATGGTTCATGAATGTAGTTGGAAGCTTCATGAACCTTATATCTTCATCTTGATCTTTTGGTGCAAACAGAAACAAAAGCAACACGGATGAAATTTTTCTTGTGTGCTTATGGTTTGATGGAAATAAGGAAACTGGTTTTAGGTTTTTGTAAGGTGTTTGAGATGGTGTTTTGTAGTGGTGATATCGTTCGCCCCCTTCTCTCTTTCATATATATTAAAATATCAATACAAAGCCTGCATTACATAGTACCTAATTATGGGTATTGCTCTTCAAAATGTCAACTTAAGGTAGGGTAAAATATTGCATCAAAATAGGTAAAATAGCCATTCTAATATTTTGAGTTTGCAGGTTTTGTTCTTCAACTTGTTTGGGTTTCATGGCTTCACGAATGGAATGAGAACCGGGATGCGGGTTTCTTTTCCTCCAAGTCTTCTGCATTTCGGTTTGGGCCTCCAACATTTGTGTTTATTAGACCGTTATAAACCCTTGTTTCTTCTGGCCCGTAATAATCCTGAGCTTCTCCATCTTTGACTAAAGAACCCTCATTCTCAAACATTCGATCCTTTTCACTCGTGTTCTTCCCCTTTCTGTCGAACCCTTAGTTCGATTTTAGGGTTTCCATTTCCTTCTTTGATTCTAGCCGGTGACTGAAGGGGATCGAAACCTTCAATCTCCCTCTCGATCCTCCTCGGTACAACACCCATTCTTCCCCGTAGATCCTCAAATTTCTTCGTCCCTAGAGCCTTCGCCAACACATCCACAATCTGGTCGTCTCCAGAACAGTGAAGCAAGGTAATCCTCTTTTCTTTCTTCGCTTCTCTAACAACATGCGTTTTAATTTCTATGTGTTTAGTTCGATGATGTTGGATGGGATTCTTACCTATTGCGATGGCCGAAGTGTTATCGTAGTAGATGGAAATCCCTCCTTCAAACTCGAACCCCAGTTCTTCAAACATACGCCTTAACCACGTAGAGTGATTCGTGGTAGCGCACAGAGCAGTGTATTCTGCTTCTACCGTCGACTGTGCTATCACGGGTTGCTTTTGTGTTTCCCACGAAAACACAACACTACCCAGTGTAAAATAGAATCTTGTAGTGCTTCGCATATCTTCCTTGCATCCACCCAAATCTGAATCCGAGTATCCAACCATCTCAGAAAACTCCACACGTTCCATTGATGTATCTAAAAACTCGTTTAACATCTAACATATTTGTGTCTACAGGTTTAGCCATATATCTGGACAGATAGGAGGCTAAAAACATGAGATCTGACCGTGTTGCAACAAGATACAAGAGCCCTCCAACCATGCTCCTGTAGGGTTGATTTGATTATGCGGAATCGTGTTTTAATCAACCCGAATTAAGATCTAGTCATGTTTACGATTAATTGTTCGGTTTCAACGTTAAACGACTCAAGAACAGTTTCTGAGATACCTGAAACGTTGAACTGAGGATCGGATGTGAGGCTTGATAGTACAAGCCCTCTACGCGTATCCACGCCGAGATCGGGATCTGCCTTCAACCTTTTGGTGCGGAATTCGGAAGAACGAAAACTGTTTTCGTTCTTCGGGTTTTCTGTTTGACGGCTGCGTTTCTAGGGTTTAGATTATTTGACTGATCGTCTAATAACGAAAACCTGTTTTCGTTATTTATATAATTATTAACACTTTTAATAATTATAATTAAACCCTCAACTTATTCAATATTACATAATAGGCATAGGACTTTCAATCTCCCACTTGCCTTTACATAATATCTAATATAGTCGAAAATACATGTATCTCCATACACATATTTGCCCGTACATCTCATGTACTGTCTCCAAAAGAAAACAAATACAATTATATTCTTCGGTGCTAGCGGATGAATATAACTGCATTCCACACTGATTGTCTAACAATCATAAACAGATACCGAGACACTCGTATGCGTGTGACCTCGTAGGTTCATCACTAAACTGGTAGTTAATTAAGACTAATTAACTAATCGAGGTTGGCGTCTAGCAACACTCCTCAACGACCAGATAGTGTGAAGTAACATCCTTACTCTGTAGAACCATGGTAGAAGGATAATATTATTATTTCCCTCCGTCTTTACAGCTCCGGATAATCCTAGGACATGGTCTAACTGTCAAGTCCTAATAGATTATCAACTATGTTTCATGCCAAACATAACTGACTGGTGAATGATCGCAAGAAACTCCTTTCTTATCTCATTCAAATGCCCTGGCCAAGGTCTTTTCAATCATTAT
>CM071874.1:9527887-9546355 GCA_036759665.1 Gynandropsis gynandra
TGTAGGGTTGAATTTCATGCGGAATCGTTTTTAATCAACCCGAATTAAGATCTAGTTATGTTTACGATTAATTGTTCGGTTTCAACGTTAAACGACTCCAGAACAGTTTCTGAGATACCTGAAACGTTGAACTGAGGATCGGATGTGAGGCTTGATAGTACAAGCCCTCTACGCGTATCTACGCCGAGATCAGGATCTGCCTTCAACCTTTTGGTGCGGAATTCGGAAGAACGAAAACTGTTTTCGTTCTTCGGGTTTTCTGTTTGACGGCTGCGTTTCTAGGGTTTAGATTATTTGACTGATCGTCTAATAACGAAAACCTGTTTTCGTTATTTATATAATTATTAACACTTTTAATAATTACAATTAAACCCTCAACTTATTCAATATTACATAATAGGCATAGGACTTTCAGCTCCGGTACCGCAGTGGGTTGGTATTTCCTTACCTTGTTTAAATTTTTCTTAGCAAGCATTAGCGGGGGTGCTAACACTCTTAGAGTGTTTCATCCCGAACTTTTCCACCAACTACACTGCGTATTTGCTTGATGTAGGAATATATCATCTTCTGTGTAGTTAATTTCAAAACCTAGGAAGTACCTCAACCTCCCTAGATCACTCATTTCAAATGCACGACACAGCTTAGCCTTAAACACATTAATCCATTCGGCATTGCTCCTAGTGAGTATAATATCATCAACGTAGATGCATATTATTAGGATATATGATACTGACCTCTGGTTGTACATGGCTACATCCAATGGCTTCGTGTGCACTTCAGTTAGAAAGAACTCATCTATTTTGTTGTACCAAGCCCTAGGTGCCTGCTTCAACCCGTATAGCGCCTCTTTAGTTTATAGACTTTGTTCTGCCCTTTTGATTTCGTATCCTTCAGGTTGTTCTATAAACACCTCTTATGTTTCTTCCCCATTCAAGAATGCTGACTTGACTCCATCTGATGAACTGTCCATTTCATTGTGCAGCTAGGGCTATCAGTACCCTAATGATGCCGTGTCTAGACACTGGAGCAAAGGTCTCCCCATAATCAATGCCGAAGGTCTATGTAAACCCCCTAGCCACGAGCTTTGCTTTCCATTTTAGTATCTTCCCATTCTCGTCTGACTCGATTTTGTACAGCCACTTGACCGTGATCATTTTCTTGTTTTCAAATCTGCCCACCAGCTCCCAGGTGTTGGTCTTCTGTATCATGTCAATTTCATCGTCCATGGCTTTCCTCCAGCCTGGATCCAATACTGTCTCCTCAAAAGAACTTGGTTCCTCCATTGCCAGGTAACAAGCTTCGTAGTTTTGTCCCTCTTCTATTTCGTTTGGCTCTGCCTCTTCGTAAATTTGACTTAATCTTCGTGTTCTGTGTAGGAGCCTTGAAGAGGAGGATGAGTAGGTGTAAAATGAGTTGTCGGCTCGCGAGCCAGCTCTAGCTCGGACCATATTTAAGCGAGCCGAGCTGGCTAATTTCTAGCTCATTTAAAAAACGAGCTCACGAGCTGAGCCCAAAATGAGTCCGAGCTTAGACGAGCTGGCTCGCGAGCAGACGAGGCGATCATAAACAAAAATAAAATATTTTCTATTTTTGTATATTATTATATATAATATTGCATTTAATAAAACATAATATATTGTTTAAACATAATATACTATTATAATGTATTTTTTCCTTTTTCTAATAATTGATATAACAAAATAAAGAAACAATTTAGTAAAGTTACGTCGGTCAAATTAAGTACGATGATATTTTATACTTTTTATTTGAGAAGGTTATTTTTTATTTAGTACAATGATATTTTATAAAATTATGTTTGAATTAATGTTTTCATATTTTTGATATTTTATTTGGTTCGTTTGATATGTTTATCATATATGATATTACAACTAATTCAAAATAACTAAATAGTCTGACTCGCGAGCCAGCTCGTTTTTTGGCGAGCTAGAGGTGAGCCGAGCTGAGCTAGGATTTTCCAGCTCGTTTAAAAAACGAGCCGAGCTGAGCCAGCTCGTTTTTTTGCGAGCTGAACCGAGCCAGCTCATTTTACACCCCTAAGGATGAGGCTTCAGTGGTTTCCACTGCTTAGCTGGAAAGGCACGAGGGAATATTGAGATAAGTGTCTATCTCCCTCTGAATTTGTTGAACTTCTTTGTACTGTTGTAGGGGCAGTCTGTTGTGTAGGTCTAGGGTTTCCAATAAATGTTGAAATAAGTTTAGTTGCTTGTGAATCAACCTGTGAAGACCAATCCCAACATTTATATTTTTCAAGTACCACGTCCCTTGCAACTTCCACTTTCCTAGTTCGAATCATATATATCCTGTAGCCATACTTAGGCTACTGTAGCCTACGAATATCCTACTTCTTACCTTTGATCTAACTTCCTTCCGTGTTGTGCAGGTATATGTACGTGACATATGCACCCGAAGACCTTGAGGTGGCTCACTGAGGGCCGGTGTCCACTCCACACCTCAAGTGAAGTGCGATCATCCAGGGCCTTGGTGGGTAGCCTATTCTAGAGGTAGGCTACCGTGAAGACTCCTTCAGCCTAGAATTTATGAGGTAAGTCATTTTCATTTAACATGCTCCTAGCCATGTTTAGGAGTGATCTATTCCGCCTCTCAGCAACATCGTTTTGCTGAGGGGAATAGACAACTGTTAATTCCCATAGGATTCCCTTAGAGCTTAGGAAATCACCAAAATCCTTAGAATTAAATTCACCAACTCAGTCCGTCCTTAACTTCCTCAACCTCTTCCATGTTTGCGTTTCAACTTGTGCAACAAACTTCTTAAATATACTTAAGCAATCTGACTTAAATCTTAGAAAATACACCCACACCATATGCAAAAACCCATCCGTAAATGTCAATAGGTAAAGACTCCCATTCAGTGTTGGGGTCTGCATAGGGTCGCATAAATCCGAGTGAATTAGGTCCAGAATACCTTTTACTTTGTAATCTGAATGCTTGGAGAACTCATCCCTAGTCTGATTCCCCTTCAAGCAAGCCTCACAAACTTCCTTTTCCATTTTAAACTTTGATAATCCTCTGACCATGTCTGTTCTTTGTAATTCTTGCAGGTTGTGAAGGCCAATTTTGATGGCTATCCATCTGTGCCACAGTCCAGATGAGTTTCCTCCCTCACTTACTGTCTCAGCTTGTTCATTTATGATCTTCCACCGTAGAGGATAAGACTTTTTGACTATAGGAACCTCGGCAATCAAAACATCCTTCTTGTCTTTAATTTTGCAACCGCCTTCTATGAATACAATTTGGTAGTTGTTCCAAACCATCTGAGGTACACTCAGAAGGTTCTTCTCCAAACCCGGGGCAAGAAATACACCCTTTATCAACTTCCTCCCTTTCTTAGTCTCAACTTGAATATCCCCTTCCTAGTGATAGTGAGAACCTCACCATTTCCAACAATAATAGGTACTTTAAATTTTCTATCCAATGTGGTGAAGAACTCCTCCACTCTCGTCATATGATTAGTAGCTACCAGTGTTCAAGAAATCGGCCTAGGCGGTCGCCTAGGCCGCGCTTAGGCGTTAGCGCTGGTCGGACGCCCCGATTAATGATAAATCGGGCTTTTGGGCGTTTTGGTCACCTGGACGACCTAGGCGGCCGATTACTCGCCCGACAGCCGCCTAGGGGGCCTTTATTTTTTCGCTAAATTCACCAAAACGACATCGTGTTGGCCATAAAAAAAATTTCGCTAAGTTTACCAAAACGACGTCGTTTTGGTCATATTTTTTTCGCTGAATTCACCAAAACGACATCGTTTTGGTTTGTTTTCTACATTTAATTTATCCATTTCATTCTTGTAATTCATATATAATGTTTTAACTTTTTTTTACATTGTAGTCGATTGATGGGATGTTTACAGAACAGACACACCTCATTTGAGAAAAATGACGATGCAGATTCTTTAACAACTAATTCATTAGGATGTGAACGAAATTGGAGTACTTTTAAAGGAGTAAGTGATTAACTTAAATTATTTTTTTATTTTTCGTTATATTTATATGAATAATCATTTAAGGTCTTGTGTAGGTACATACGAAAAAATGAAACCGACTTGATATCAAAAGGTTGAACAATCTTGTTTATGTTTAATTTAATGCAAGGTTGATAGTTCAAAGGTAAAAACAAATGAACAAGGTTTTGGATGTGTTTCTATCTAATGATTCATATCATGTTCAAGATTGAATTGTTGATAGTTAAAAAACGGGAGACGAATCAAGGGAAGCAAATGAAGAATCAAACCTAGAAGATGCGATGATGTGTGAGGGTTCAAGAGATCAAGTGGACGATTTGCTTGTGGTTAGAGAGCCTGATGAATCTGATTTTGATTTTGAAGAATAAGAAGTTAACATAGAGTTAGAATCCGATGAAGAACAATTCAATGAAGAATATGGAGAAGTGGAATTAGATGTTTAAGTGTGTTACTTATTTATTTTTGTTATTTGTTTCAAATTTAATTGTGTATGGTTTTAAAAATTTAAACATCTGCAAATATTTTAGATTCAAAATTTTAATTATATCATATATATATATAATATTTATATATACACACATTTTCGCCTAGCCACCGCCTAGGCGCTCTAGGCGCTAGGCGATGGATGTTCGCATGTCTAGCGCCTAGTGCTTTCTTGAACCTTGGTAGCCACGCTGTCCACTAGCCATACTTCTTGATCAAAACCTTCTGCTGCAATATGAGTAGCGGTAAATAGGGAGTTTTCCTCTTCTTCCTCTTCTCGGTTCAAATAATCCTGATTTGTATTAGGCTTCTTAAATCTGCAGTCCCGTGAAAAATGACCTGGTTTCCCGCAAGTGTAGCACTCCTTCTTTATTTTAGAGGGTCTAGGAGAGTCTGATCTTTCTTGTTTGTTTTTGAAATAACAATGAGATTCGTATTGGTTGTCCTTCTTGCAGTGACCACACCACTTCTTCCCCTTCTGTTTGTAGTCACCCTTAGGATAAGGCTTCCTACTATTTTTTGCTTTGTTTGACAGTTTAAATCCCTTAAACTTTGCATTAAACGCTCCCTCTACACTGCTATGATGTCTACCATCGAGTCTTGCTTCTTGTGACTGCATCAAAATGACCAACTCATCCACTGTTAGGGTAGTTAGATCCTTAGTCTGTTCGATAACACCCACATAGGGGTCGAACCTCTCCTACAACGAGCACAATATTTCAGATACCAAGGTGTCTTCCCTAATTTCATCCCCGTAGGTCCTCATTTCGTTTCCAAGTTTCGTGACTTTATTTGCAAAGTCCTTACTGCTTTCTTTGTCTCCCTATCTTAAGGTGTAATATGTAGCCCTTGACCTTTGTAACTTGATCATAGCCGTCTTAGGATCTCCCTAGAACCTCTCCCTTAGTAGATCCCACGCATCCTTGGAATTCTCACATGTTGAAAATGAGCTCCAAAAATTTCTTCGGTGACAACAATGTAAAGTAGTTGCAGTGTTGTCTGGTCCTTGGTCTCTAACTCTTCCCATGCGGTTAAGGCCTTTTATTGTTCTTTGGGGGTTGTAGCAGCCCCCATTAGCATCATGTTTGATAGTCCTTCTATCACTACCTTCCAGAGTTGTTTAGATCTTAGGGTTGCCTTCATCTTGATAACCCAAAGATTGTACCCCTAGCCGTCGAACAATGGAATCTGAGGTACTGTCTGCATCATAGTTTCTAGGTCTAGGGCTCTTCTTCTTCACTGTGTTATTGTGCTAATATTGTGTGTCTGGTGCTTGTTGAGCCTTGGTGCTTAGTTTCTGGTTGTGTCGTGTGCTTCTTTGAATCTTGAGAGCTCTGATACCATTTGTTAGTTCTGATGGTTCATGAATGCAGTTTGAAGCCTTATGAACCTCATATCTTCATCTTGATCTTTTGGTGCAAGCAGAAACAAAACTACACGGATGAAATTGTTCTTGTGTGCTTATGGTTTGATGGAAATAAGGAAACTGGTTTTAGGTTTTGGTAAGGTGTTTGAGATGGTGTTTTGTGGTGGTGATACCGTGCGCCCCCTTCTCTCTTTCATATATATTAAAATATCATTACAAAGCTGCATTACATAGTACCTAATTTAGGTATTGTTCCTCAAAATGTCAACTTAAGGTAGGGTAAAATGTTGCATCAAAATAGGTAAAATAGCCATTCTAATATTTTGAGTTTGCAAGTTTTGTTCTTCAACTTGTTTAGGCTTCATGGGCTTCACAGATGGAATGAGAACCGGGCCGAGGGCTTCTTTTCCTCCAAATCTTCTGCATTTCGGTTTGGGCCTCTAGCATTTGTGTTTATTGGGCCGTTGTAAACCCTTGTTTCTTCTGGCCTGTAATAATCCCGAGCTTCTCCATCTTTGACTAAGGAACCCTCATTCTCGAACATTTGATCCTCTTCACTCGTGTTCTTCCCTTTTCTATCGAACCCTAGTTCGATTTTAAGGTTTTCGTTTTCGTCCTTAATTCTAGTCGGTGATCGAGGGCGACTGAAGCCTTCAATTTGTAGGGGAACCAGAGTCCGATTAGAGTATGACGATGATTTGTTAGGAACAGAATCGGGCACAACAATGGATGGTTTGGAGCCAATCTGGGGTGTCGGTAAGTTACACCCCCTGTCATCGTAATTATCCCAATCATCGTCAACAACAACCGGATGTGAAGGAACAGAGGGAAGTCCCGCCAAGTTCTTTTCCGAAATAGCAAAAGAAACAAAAGAAAAGTCAGACTCATAAAACACGACATCACGTGTAATAAAGAACTCCTTTGTCTCCAAGTTGTAGACTTTCCAACCATTTTTGAGAAAAGGGACAACGGATGAGAATACAGCGTCTTCCCCAAGAGTTTAACTTGTCCGAAAAAACCTTCCCTTGTCGTGCGAAAACAAAGACATCCAAAAACACGTAATCGATCCAAAGATGGTGCTTTTCCCGTGAAGAACCCTGCATAGTGTCTTGCCACCGTGAAAATTGGAAGGCATTCGATTGGTTAGATTAAGCGAGCCGGTCATGAGGTACGAGACATCCCAGTCAAATAAAATTCAGTTTCGTTTTTCTTACCAGAATGGCGATCATCAATCGAGCATAAGGCTTTAATTTGAGCAAATTCATGAGTGTTCCCCATTGCTCTACATTAAAACAAGGTAGAGCATCATGATCCACTTCTAGTGCTGCATCACTGCCCGCAGGTTTGGGAGTAGTCTGGACTACATTTCGAACAAGTAGTCAATCTCCGACCCGCGTCCCCTCGCCTGTGGTCTGGCCACGGCTTCGTCCGCGTCCAGCAGTGTGAATTTCTTGTTTCGTTTCTCCCACCAATCGAGATAACTGATCAATTTGAAACACGAAGAAGCTTCGTGTCTCGGCTTTCGATAGTGACTGCAAATGACATTTATGTCCTTCAATTGAACTGTTTCCACCGTTGCAACCGTCTGAGCCAAGAACCCACAACTTCAGCATGATATTCCTTGAGTCGAGTCATTGTATGTTGCCTTTCCTCCTGAATAACCATCGAATGAATTCGATTAAGATTCGAGAGTGGTTCCATGGCTAGAATGGTCGACCGAATAGTCTCGAAGTGAGACACATCTAGACCGAGAAGAAATTGGTGGACTCGCTCCTCTTATCTATCCTGAAAGAGCCCCTCCAACAGTTCATTGCAGCAACATAGGCCACAAGTACAAATCCGTACAAGTTTGTACGCATCAAGCTCATCCCAAAACTTCTTCAATCTCCCAAAATAGATCTGAATCATCTCCCCCTGCTGTGTGCAAGCAAGCAGTCCAACAGTATATGGTGAACACGCGGTCCATTTTAGACAGAAAAACGATGCTTCAAATCACCCACAGATCGCGCAAGTTCTCGACGATGGAGACGGTGGACCGCAGTTGAAGAATGATGGTGTTGAAGATCCACTCAACAAGCATTGAGTTCACTGGTCCCCACCCCGTGTACTCAACAAGCATTGATTTCACTGGTCCCCACCCCGTGTACTCAACCGCTTCCGACTTCGGATGAGAGATCAACCCATCAATGAACCCCAACCAATGTTTCGTGTTCAACACGTGACGCACGTGTTTGATCCACTCCTCGTAGTTTCCAATGCCACACAATTGGACCTGCGTAATCACCGTGCTCAGCCCCTTCGAGAGATGAAGGTAATACAGGGAATAAACAGAGATTTATCTTCCCCTGTTCGGTCCCTATCCATGGCTCAACGCAGCAACCACTTCTCCTTGTCCATCTGCAGTCACGAAAGCACCAATCGCAACAATGCTCATGACGAAATGCTAAATCAGTCTTCCGAAAACAGATCAATGGCGGAAAAAAATAGAAAGATGACATCGTTATGGAGACTCCGATACCATAATAAGGTGTAATTCCCGTTAAGGTTTTGCATTGTATTCTACCAAGACTTATACATAAGATTCATACGTATAATAGAAAAATTAACTACTACGAATCAAGAAAATATCAAAATTAAATATTTGCAATACCATATATATCTCCCAGAATATTTATAATCCCGTATATATCTCCCATTAGAATTAATTTCAAATACATGCATATGTTACAATCTCTCTTTCAATTCACGTTATCGCATTTAAAAAAAATTAAAAGGGGAAAGGACATACCAAAAATGTTAAGAATCAGGGTATGAGAAAGAATTCCACGAACATAAACACAACCGCAAAGAAAAAGAGATATGTTGTTATCAAACTTGTACATAATCATTAAATTATTACTACCTCGCCATTGGTCCGAACGTAGAATAATCATCGTAACCAAATGAAACCGATCCTGACGAACCTGATCCTCCGTAGCTTACCTTAGGCTTCATCCACTTCTCTTGTACGTGTACCTTATGGCTGTGAGGTTCACGCGCCAGCTCGTCCGTCAGACACACCTTCAGCTCCGACACGATTTGGTTCATCGTTGGCCTCTTAGAACCTCTTTCTGCAACGCACGACATTGCAATCTCCATAAACTTCCAGGCTGAGTTTGACTCGAAATCCCCACCTAGCCGTGAGTCCACAACACTGTTGATATCGCCTATTTCAAGATAAGGCTCCACGAAGTGAACCACATTGATTTTGTCTCCATCGTCAGTCTTCATCACGGCTCGTTGGCCTGTTATTAGTTCGAACAAGACGATCCCAAAACTGTAGACATCGCTCTTCTCGTTCAGCTTGAATGAGTTGTAGTACCTGTTGATGTTTTGTTTTAAGAAAAGGTAAACTAGGAAGCATTTAAACATGCTAATTCAAGATTTAGTATTGATCTTAGATTTTAGATGGATAGAGAATGAACTATATGGATTTGCTAATTCAAAATCAATTGGTAATAAATGAATTGATTAATCTCAAACCAAATCCTTTTTTCGATTATACTTGCAGTTACTTTGGGACAAACTATCTCTGATGCCAATTACGAGTTACACGAACAATTAGAATGATTTTGTTCTCTATATTTGTAGTATTCATCTTCATTTTCAATATTGAATTCTGTTATTATATTCAGGATGTTTCGACCCATTGTGGATCTCCTTGGCACGAAACCAAGATATGCAAATGACTCATCTCCAGGGTCGAACCGTGGAATGGAGATGGAGTAGCATACCAATTCACCACCCAATCGACCGATCTTAGGTTCAATATGGGTTTCTTAATAGAATTAATGTATAAGTTCCGATTTCCACTTCAATTCTAGAGGTTTAATCTGGATACTTTATTTTCCTATTTCAAACCGGTTTAGGGCCAAAGAAAAGCTTTCATAAGATCTAACCGGTTTAATTTAATACCCGGGGGAAAAGAGAATGTAAGAAAACATACTCAGGATCGACGTAACCAGGGGTGCCCATCACTGCAGTCACGACATGGCTTTGGTCGTCTGTGGGGAAGACCTTGGAGAGGCCAAAGTCGGCAATCTTGGCTTCCAAGTGCTCGCTCAATAGAATGTTTGCCGTTTTCACATCTCTGTGTACGATAGGCGGCTTGCATCCGTGGTGCAGATACTCCAGTCCTGCAAAACCATATTCCAAAAACATTGATTTTGGACCGGTTTGAGTTTTTCTGGTTAGGAAAACCGATTTGATTTAACTGGATATGGTATAAAATAACAAGTAACTTGTGTTAATTCTCTTAAATACTCGCAGATGATTCAAAATTTTCAAACCTAAATGGGAATTTTACGTTGTCGGTTTATGAACGTGGTCCCAACAATTTATTTGTTGTCAACTGAATAGTATTCTCCACCTAACACCCGGTGAGGTACAAAATTTAGGTGGCGTGCAACTAAACCAAGTTCATGACGACCTCTTGTTAATCAATCTTAGTGAAGACGATGGATTTTGCTTTGGTAAATTAGACCAGAACTGGGTTTATTAGCTAAATCTTGGGTCTGTCGGTGAAATCTATGGAAGTTGAGCTACTCTGCATCGTTTTTAGGTAATATTTGAAGTATAGTAGACGAGAATATGACTAAGGGTGTTAAGTGGGTTGATCTAGCCCGCACTTATGTGGGATGGGTCATGGTCAACTGTGGCTTGACGACCCCATTTAGCACCTTAAGTATGACCAGTATATAAAATGGGACTGACCTTGTGCTGCGTCTATGGCTATTCGGAGTCTCATTTCCCAACTGAGATTTTCTGCGTTTTCACCTGAAAGCAAGAAAAAACACTTTTTTTGAGTTCCAAGGTTGTAAAAACGACAATAGGTGAGAGAGACATCATGAATTTGCACATTACTTGACAGGTAGTCCTGTAAGTTGCCATTTGCCATGTACTCGTAGATAAGAGCATTGTTGCGACCATCATCACAGTAGCCAACAAAGGACGCCAAGTTTCGGTGATGAACTGTCAACAGAAGCTCTGCCTGCAAATAAGAAAAATCTCATTAAGTGATTCTCTTGTTTCCGTTTCCTCTCTTGTGATTAAATTAATCATAGTATTGGAAGTACGTAAGAAACCTCGACTTGGAATTCTTTGGAACCTCGGGATGAGGATCCTTTATTCTTTTCTGGTGAAGAATCATTGATCATCTTCACTGCAATTTCAGTTCCATCTTCAAGGCGCCCAAGATACACAATACCGAATCCTCCCCTACCAATCACATTTTGGAAGTTGTTCGTAATGCTAGAAACTTCATTGTAGGTGAACCTCCTCTTGCTTGAAGGGAGCAGCGGTCCTGTGTAGGCTCCTACAGATTACCAAAACAACTGTCGTTCAAGTTTAAATGAAATGGAACCACCAATTTAGTTACCATTGAAGCAAAATTTACCTGCTGTTCTTTCCCTTCGGAGAATCCATATGATAACTAGGACGGTCAAAACTACAGACAATGCTAATGCTACAACTACAGGCATGACAAGGTTGTTTTTGCCTTTACATGATCGTGAATGACAAAGGTTTTGGTCATCCACGCTGCAATAAGAGAAAAACAATGAGGTTTAAAAAGATATAAGCCACTCACTATTATTCACAAAGGATGACAACGTTTCAAAGTTAGCACCTTAGAGTGAGTACCCCTGCCTTCGATCTTTTCAAAAGAGGTTTCGGGATAAAGCCGGTGAAGTTATTTCCTTTCAAGTTCCTGCAACATGAGTACATTTCAGTGACAAAAATAATTTCTGTCATCTTAAACAAAAATAAAAAGTCTCTGCGAATCCACTCACAGGAACTTCAATTCTTCCAGATCACCCAAAAAGTCTGGCAAAGGTCCTCTTAGGTTATTGTTTGACAAATCCCTGGGAAACCAATATAAACCTCCTTTATGTAATAATGTGACATGTTGCTGATTGAGTATGTACGGCTTGTATACTTACAATGATTCAAGAAGCGAGAGATTTCCAATGGATTGGACTATCGGTCCATTTAGACCGCTTGCGCTTAGATTCCTACTCATATCGAAAAAGGGAAAAAACTCATCAGAATGTTATCGGAGTGCGCAAATGAAGTGAGACTTCAGTATCTGTCTTGCCATAAATCGACTTACAGAGATATAATTCGAGGATGATAATTGTTGTAGCTGCATCCTAGACCTTCCCAAGGGTATTGTTTTGGGGAACATGGATCACCACTCCAAATCTTTTTCAATTGGTATGTCAATCTTATGCTTTCTATTACAAGAACTACAACAAGAACAATAGAAAATAATAATACCAGTTTAAGTTGAATCAAGTTTCAGAAATCATTTTGCAGAATGAATACCAAGGCGGACTTAATATACCGTCTTCAATTGCTGTTGGTATTTCATCCAATGGTTGTGCCATAAAAATCTCAATAGCATTGAGTATTGGTGGAAGTGTTGAATCAATGGTCTTCTGGACAGAAATCCAATGGTCCTTACCAGTGAAAGCTCGTGAATTAGAAACTGTCATCGACGACAGAAAAGCAGGGATGAATATTCCAGAGACAGGAGATCCGTTCCAGAATATCTTGATTTTTCTCATTTCATTCTTCTTCAGCGCGTTAAGTTCTGAAAAATACAGATAAGCATAAAACCGAGAATTTGGATCATCTGATGTCCACGAAAGTTCCAATGGGTCATCGATGCTCGCAGGCGAAGCAGCTGTGCTGACAACTTCAATTGGTGGCCTATAGCCATCCCGAAAAATATCAACATACTCAGATGCCATGGTTGATTCCCAAGAGAGTGATGTGTAAGGAGACCAGATACGATCATATATATCATCTTTATACCGTCCACTTCCATTCAAATAGCCTGTATCCCATCTTTGATAGAGTACCAAGGAAACATTTCTCCCAAACTCGGTACGATAAACTGAGCTATTCACTGGCCGGAGCTCCAAAGCGGATATAAAAGGAGTTCCCTTTCCTTTGTTGGCAAGGCAGACATATATGGTGTCGGACTCCGCAAAACTGATGATCTCCCTGATGACGTTCTCGGAAGCATTTTTGAATTTCACTGAAGACCAGAAGTTTACGTCGAGATAAAGATCAAATTCAGGCAAAATGTTTTTGCCATCATAGTTGCCATACATAAATGTAGCTCTGATCAGATAAAGATTTCCTTTTCCATCTGCAGGGTTTAAGGCATAGCAGTTCTTGTTTCCGAGAGGGAAAGCTCTGACATCGGCAAGAGGGAAAGGCAAAACCGGGTTTTTCGGGTAACCATATTCTTCAGAGACGTTCATGTTTACACCGGTCTTTATGAAAGCTCCATCAGAAGTGTAACTAATACCAGTATCAGTGTCTATGTAATTTATTGGGGGTGAACCACAATCAATGCTTATGAAGCCTGAATCAAGAGAAAAACATAAAAGAACTTGGTTGAAGTAAAGAAAATATAGATGAAAAATAAAGAAATTGTAAACTACTTTCAGTACAAGAATCCATATTCAGAAGCACAAAGAACAGACAAAAAAGTAATCTTTCCAGAAGCACTAGAGTGAATTTAATCAAGAGTTCATGTCCCTTAACCCTTCATACATTCATGCCTAAGATATTTGAATCTTAGAAACAAGTTTGACACGCTATTATCATGCAACCAGGCACACTTAATAAGAACGTCGTTCTGCTCCTAGTAGCCAGAAGAGACAGGAGAAAAAGAAGCCTGAGTTGTGTTCACAAACCTGCTTGGCTTTGCCCATGAACAGAAATTACAGTAGCAATCACGCAGACGAAGCAGAGAAAAATGGAGTGAGCTGCCATGTTCTTCCTTTTCGCGAAGTTTAGCTCACCATCTTCAAGAAAACCAACCAAAAGCCAAATCCCTGAAGAAAATTAACAAAACAAGGAAGCACGAAAATACCCGCAAGGTACTTCCTCATTATTCTTTTTTTCCTCTTCTGTTTTCTATTTTGAAAGCATGAGACCTGATGCCATGGAGGCATAGAAGTGCTGCTCACGACTGGAAAAGAGTGGCCAAAAATATTATATAAAAACCATAATACAACTGTTTCTCAACTCAGTTAACAATATTTCTTACGAACCTGATCTTCAAAATATAATACTTTTCCTCAATTGTTATCGCCATCTAGTTATCGATTAAGTGGGCCAGACAAATTACTTTCTAATATAATACTATGAAAACCTAAAAATCATTATTTGACCCTGGATATCACGTAATAAAGGACATAGCCAACGAAAACAAAACATATAAAAACAATTCAGTATTTAACAATTGGAAGAAGAATATAATGAAGAATAATAAGAGATAATGATTGAAAATAGAGTAGAATTGAACCAAAAGATAAAAAGGAATTCTTCTATTGTATTATACAATGACTATACGAGATGCATTATACAGATAATACAAAGCAAATTATAATATGAAAATAAGAATAGAAAGAAAACTAATTAATGTACAAAGGAAAAAGGAAAGATGGGAGTAAATTGTCGTGATTGCAGAAGATCTCACAATTATTGCAAGGGGAAAGTTCTGGAGCTTTCTTTAGACAATACGATTGGAATAAGGCATGTTTCCTTTCTTCATGAGCTTCCTAATATGAGAGATATGCTAAAATGCAGTTTCCTTAACATTCCCCCTCAAGTTCGACACGGATCAAGAGACATGAGTGAAGCCTCGTTAAAACCTTACCAAAAAAACCCAGTGGGACAAAACTTGGTGAAGGAAAAAGAGTACTATCACAAATCATGCTCGAAAGTGTGATCAGTCGAACTTGGACTCTTGGAAGGCTTGTGTAAGTCGATCAAGCCAATCCGTTGTTGTAGACTCTTGCAAATCTTGTCGTTGGTGGCTTTGGTAAACAGGTCGGCCAATTGGTCCGAGCTTTTGGTGTATGTCATTGCTATAATCCCGAGCTTTATCTTCTCACGAATGAAATGACAATCCACTTCAATGTGTTTCGTCCTTTCATGAAAAACTGAATTCTTGGCGATGTGAATGGCCGCTTGGTTGTCACAATGCAAAATTATAGGCTCCGTGGTTTTGATCCCCAAGTCTCGAAGAATGGCTCGCAACCAGATCAACTCACACGTAGTGTTCGCCATACTTCGAGATTCTGCTTCAGCACTAGATCTTGCTACCACATTCCGCTTCTTGCTCTTCCATGTGACCAGGTTTCCTCCCACGAATGTGCAGTACCCAGACATTGACTTACGATCTATTCTATCCCCTGCCCAGTCGGCATCGCAGTATCCGACTATTGTGGTGTCTCCATTGCATTCCATCCAAACGCCTTTGCCCGGTGATCCTTTCAAGTATTTTAGGATCCTTTCTACCATACTCCAATGATGCTTCCTAGGAGCATGCATATGTTGGCTAACTTGTCCAACATCAAAACTAAGATCCGGTCTTGTGATGGTTAAGTAGATGAGCTTCCCCACGAGCTGCTGATACTGAGACACATTGGCAATTAATTCTCCCTCACGATGATCTTTAAACTTCTCTTCTATCGGAGTTTTGGTTGGTTTGGCTCCCAATTTTCCTGTCTCACTCAAAAGATCGAGAGTATATTTCTTTTGGGACAAGAACAAACCGTTAGTAGTACGAGTAACTTCAATACCAAGAAAGTATTTTAGTTCTCCCAAATCTTTTATATCAAAAGTTTGCTTGAGAAACTTCTTGGTGTTTTCAATTCCAATCCAATTGACACCCGTTATGATTATATCATCAACATAGACAAGTAGAACAATGGTACATGTTTCCCCCTGAATTGAAAACAGCGAGTGATCAGCCTCACTCCGCTTGAACCCGTGGTTAGTCAGGGCATCATGTAGCTTATGGTACCATGCACGTGGAGATTGCTTAAGACCATAAATGGCCTTCTTGAGTTTGCAGACAACACCTTTGTCAGCGCAGTATCCCGGCGGTGGTTGCATGTAGATCTCCTCATCAAGATCGCCTTGGAGGAACGCATTTTTGACGTCCATCTGCCATAAATCCCATTGAAGATTGATAGCAACAGATAGAATGATACGTACCGTGTGAAGTTTGGCGACATGAGCGAAAGTCTCGGTGTAATCTTCACCGAATGTTTGGGTGAAACCTTTGGCCACGAGTCGAGCCTTATGTCGTTCTATGGAGCCGTCGCTGTTATACTTGATCTTGAAGATCCACCTACACCCCACTGTCTTTTTGTTTTGTGGAAGAGGAACTATATCCCATGTTTCATTCTTTTCAAGAGCTGAGAGCTCATCCGCCATAGCCCGTTTCCATTCGAGATGGTTTTTGGCTTCTTCGTATGTCCTTGGTTCGAGGGCTAGCTCGAGTTTGCTTAGGAAGGCTTGATGATGGGATGGTAGTTCAGATAAATCACAGTATTGTTGAATCGGCTGGGCCACGGCCAGACTATTGTAGCAGAATTTTTTTTTAATCCAATCGGTGGTCGGAGTGCGAGTGCGGGAGCTTCGACGAGGAAGCACGGCTGCATACTGTTCTTTTTCAATGATAGTTTCCGTAGATTGGTTTTCATCACCAGCGTCATCATCATCTGCAAAACAAAGGTTAGTCACGGTATCATTTGATTCAGCCATACCAATGGGGTCCGAAGTGAGGTGTTCGGATGAGTTTGCAGCTGGGGCAGGAAGCACAGTTTCGGGAGCACATGTTGAGGAGGGAGGGAACTCCGTTGGAACTGTCGGTATGGCTGGGTTTGAGATAACATCGACGGCGGAGATCGACTCATCATTTGTAGCTTCGGTTGACTGTGTCGTGTTCTCCGCGAGTCGTGGAGGCGTCAAAGAATTTTTCTCGGTGGGGTACCTACCCTCGGATGACTGATCTCTATGCTGCAAGTGAGAGATAAAATAGCGAAGAGAGCTACTAAAATCCTGAGGAGTACATAAGTTTTGAAGTTCTGACCAGTTCGGTGTATCGTAAAATGCTCTCGTCTCATCAAATTTGACATCTCGGGAGACTAGGATACGCCGAGATTCGGGCTGAAAACATTTATACCCTTTTTGTGTAGGGCTGTACCCGAGAAGCATGCACTTCACGCTCTTAGGGTCAAGTTTGGTACGTTGGTTGTCTGCAAGAAAGACGTAACACACGCATCCAAACGTTCTAAGATAGCTAAGGTCAGGTTTTGATCCATTTAGTCCCTCATAAGGAGATTTGTCGTGAAGTACTCTCGTCGGTAAGCGGTTGATAATGTGACAAGTTGCTAGAACTGCATCTCCCCAAAAACGTTTAGGAACATTTTTCGCAAACATTATTGTGAGGGAAACTTCCATTAAATGGCGGTTTTTGCGTTCTGCGACTCCATTTTGTTGGGGAGTGTGAGGACACGAAGTTTGATGAACTATGCCTTCATCATCAAGAAACTTGCGGAATTGATTGTTTATGTATTCTCCTCCGTTATTGGTGCGTAGGCACTTGATTCTTGCATCATGTTGAGTTTGTATGTGTCTGAAAAATTTGACAAAAGCATCAAATACGGTCGTCTTAGAATCGAGCAAATAAAGCCATGTATACTTTGATTTTTCATCGATGAAGCTCAAAAAATATTTCTTTTGATCCCGAGAAGCACACGGAGCAGTCCAAACATCGGAATGAACTAGATCAAAGGTTTTATTATAAATAGAATTCGAGATGGGAAACACGGTTCTACAATGCTTTCCTAGAATACATGCCTCACACTTTTCATGATCATATAGCAAATTCGAAAATAAAATTTGAAGAACTTTAGCATGAGGATGTCCTAGTCTAGCATGCCAAACCGATGCATCGCTTTTATTAGAGATAGATGATAAAGCCGAATGACTAGACGAAAGAGGTAAAGGTGATCCATGGAGCTCTTCGAGAATGTAAAGACCATTCTTGAGGGTTCCTTGTCCAGTGATACTTTTTGTTTCAATATCCTGTATCCAGAATTTGTTAGAATCAAAGCAAACGAGACAATTGAGATCACGTGCGAATTTGTGAACGGATAAAAGATTACTAGCAAAATTAGGAACATAGAGAACAGTAGAGTGTTTATCAAGTAACTTAAACTTCCCTATGCCTTTGATGGGTATGTGATTACCTTCCGCTATAGTCACACTTCCAGCCGAAATATTCATATTAGCAATGAGATCTTTATCTTTAATCATGTGTGTGCTTGCACCTGAATCAACTATAATGTGATGTTTAATGTTAGCAAAAGAAGCGATGTTACCGGGATCTTTAATCTCAATTTTTGATTGATCCGTCATTTGAATGACTTTATTGAACATATGCTCAAGGGCTTCCATTGTAACATATGTTGGCTGAGATACTTGATGATCCGTCTCCAAAGAAGCTGAGGAGTGCTTTCCTTTTGCTCGGAGATGGGGATGGAGAATCCAACAACGATCTTTGGAGTGACCCTTCCTCTGAAAATGATCACAAAAATATGTTTTCTTGTCACCTCTTGGCTTGTTAGGTCCTCCGAGACCGCCGGTGTCCTTGCTGAAGTGGGCAAGTTCAGAGGTGTTTCTGAACAGTCGTTGAGAGCCCTCCTCCTTTTGAATCTGCATGAACACATCTTCAAGGGAGGGAAGCTTCTCGTACCGAAGGATGTGA
>CM071874.1:9562065-9578221 GCA_036759665.1 Gynandropsis gynandra
TAATAGATCCATGATATGGTACACTATGTATGTGTATCATGCATCTCGAGCTTGGATCTAAATCATGTAAAGTAAGAAGTACATAATAACATCAACATGATATAATATAAAATATTATTGGTCATTTATAAACACGGAAGTCAATAACATGTCAAAGTGCAATTCATTAAATATTATTCGGTATAGTTGTGGTAATACATGATAGGTTATTTGGTGTGAGTTCAACTAATATAAATGTTTTGAATGACATTGATCTTTTTTTTTTGTAAAAAGAAATATGTAATGAGGTAAATTGACACTTACCTCAAGATTTATGTAGACCTTTGAAAATTTCTCTATAAATAATGTTTGTTATAGTTGGTTCTTGTTCGGAGGAATTGTCACGATCAATGATCCTCAACCCATTAGTTGAAGTCACGTGGGACAAGGCTACGTATAAATGACCATGACTAAAGAGTGGTTTTGGTAGATACACTCTGATTTGTTTCAAGCGCTTTGTCCTTGACTTTTGTTTATGGTCATTGCATAACATAGTCTAACAAGAAATTGTCTTCTTCACAATATAAAAGGTAAGGTTGTATCAGTTGGGGATAAAATAATCCTTGATATCAAGAATTTATTTCCAATATACGTGCCAGTGATAATTTCTGCCTCTAAAACTCTAGAAGCTAACTGAGTGACAATTAATCGTGTTCCATTGCAATGGTCTTCTTTTTTGTTGAGATTCCTTGACATCATGACAGGAGAACCAACCTTCAAACAAAGCTTATGCCTTGACAGACTAGAGCATTCAAGAGAGTTAAGGTATTCGACGGGATACAATGATTGCCACTCAGTTGTAGAAGCACTATCAATTCCAATTGAATAAGAGCTTAAGTATTCAGCAATTTTTCCAGGAAGTTTTGATAAAAAAAATCAGTTGCTTCATCAACGTCTTCTTTTTTGGGAGTTAGAACATCTCGTTCCCTGAGATATCTAGGATTCATGTACAGTTCACCAAAGCATGGATACGTTCCTTCGAAGATAGATTGCAAAGGATTATTTGTATTCTCGAGAATTAATTCCTTTTCGATCAATATGTTGTCTCATTCTAATGAATCGTTCATAGTAATTCACATACTAAGTGATGTTCCATCTCGAACATCTAACAACCATTTTGCAAATTTTTGCTCTTGATGTCGTAATCGCATATTGTGTTTTAAAGTATATATACGAAACGAGTCTCATAGGAATAAACAATTTAATGTTGACATAATTGGTTCAGAATGACCTCCACGTGTAATTGATAATATATGTCGGAAATCACCTCCGAATAGTACAACTTTCCCACCAAATGGTTTTTCAATGGCATGGTTGTCGTCCACCGAAACAATGTCTTTTAATGTACGATCATGTGCCTCAAATGTATTACGATGTGCCATGGGCGTTTCATCCCAAGTAATTAAATCAGCCTCCATGAGCATTTTTGCTAGTAAAGTGCCTTGTTTGATATCACAGGTCGACCCTTCATGCAAATTGATAAGAAGTTTGAACCGAGAATGTGTTGTCCGACCATGGGGCAAAAGAAACGTGGTTATACCAGATGATGCAACCAGTATGACGACTCGATGCTCAGATCGTGGGTTTTGAAATGATTGTCCTGTATAAGTACGCTTTCCCCATCCCACCAGGTCTATAAACAAAAAAAACTTTCCCTGATTTCGTTCGATTGAGTTAATCACAACTTCATAGATTTCCTTTTGCTCTTCATTGATTGTTGAGAAAAATTTTAAATGCTCTTGACATTCGAACACCTCATCAAACTGCATTTCTTGTCTTATAAAGGAGTGTGTTATTTAATGCAAGATCTGGTTGTTAGGGGTCGACATATCAGGATTATGTGTTAGTGACTTTTCATGCTCTCTAAGGAGTTTCTCGATTTCAATCAGAGTGTACACTTCAATTTCAGATTCAAGCAATCTCAGACCATCAAAATTGAATTTTTTTCTTCTTCTTTAAAACTATATCCTCACAAAGGGATCTCCAACAACCTCTCCATAACTCTGATGGTTTGCTTACCTCACAATATAGTAAGAGCATTACAAACAAATGCCTCAACTACGTAGGCATCGCGCATCTTATGGCCTCTATCATAGCTTGACGGCATTCATAATTCTCATCTAACAAACCTCTTGCAATGCATGCATCTTTAAACGTATTATATATCACACCTTCAATCGTTTTTATGACATCATAACTCGTCAAGCTATTTTACAATGTTTAGTAACATTCGAAGGTAATACAACTCTCCTGATGTCGGATGAACATTGAAAATTCGACCAAGTGACAAGCCTTGCTTCCTTTTGGACCAAATTTTATCCAAGTTGTTCCATACAAATCTTGTTGGAAACTCAACATATGTTAATTGCCTGGATTCTTCACATAATTCGTTCGTTCTCATCCATTCTGTAAACATTGTGGCCTCTGCACCTGGTTTATTCACAACACGTTCTAAACAATTGAATCTTCAAAAGTTAAACTCTGTTCATTTTCAAGATGTGGTCTATCCAAGACATAAGGTCCATACATCATATGTTGTTCGACTAATCTAAATCCTTCATTGTCGATTTCCTTATTTAGAAATTCTGCTTGAATGCATCTATCAATGTCTTCGGAAGAAGGATTTTTAAATGCGGGTTCCAGCCAAATAAGAATATGAGCATGAGGTAAACCACGCTTCTGTAACTCAACAATGTATATAACTGCAATATAACACAATACTACAAAAATGAAGATCGAGATCTGTAATCAATAAATTTAGCTCCGACGAAATTAGTAAGAGTAACTGTGTTACCTAAGATATGCTTTAGAAAACACACACACCTGCGATGAGATCTTTCAAAAGCAAATCTAGTTTGATTTTAAAGATCCGACATTCTATATATGGCCTATCGTTCGGATTTCTCTCTCCATATAATTCCGAATGATTCAGTTTTTCTTGCCATTTTGGATTAGCTGTCATTGTTATAAAGAGGTCGGGATTACCATACCATTTGCAGAGAGTCATACCATCGTGATAGTTTTCAACCATATATCTTGGTCCTCCAGTAAAAGAAGACGGTAATATGATTCTTCTGCCTATAAATTTACCATTTCTATCACCTGTACCAAATCATATACATTATTATATAGATCTGACTGAAGTTTTTTCTGATTTTTTCGAGCCCAACGAATCCGTTATTGTTATATGGATGTATATACATCAACCACATATAGTTAGAAGAGAAGACCTCCTTTAATGATTGTAGTTCCTTTTGATAATTTTGTTATATGATAAGTGTAGTACTTCCGCATAATGACAAAAACTCGTTTTATTCTTCTTGTTGCATTTGCATAGGGTATCCCCTCATGAAAGCCGATATCATCGTACGAGAACAATAGAGGATATTTCAAACTCGTGAACAACGGATGAAAATCACTAACTCTGTGAAGTTGACCAGAAGGTGATCGCCTCGTTTTAATACGTATTTCTTGCATGATTTTTAGAGATATTTACGATATAGATGCGATGTTAACATATGATTTTTTATCCGTCATACTCGTTTTCATTTTTTCGTGTCCTTACTGGGTTTAATGCAAATTCGATTCATTTCGAAGCTAAGAAACGTACACGGGACAAAGTATTAGCATAGAGGATCGTAACAGAGCAAATGAGACGAGAAACAGAACGGGATTGGAGCAGCCCCCGTGGGGACTGAAAGGGGCTGCAACTCCATAAAATATCGCACCACTCGGGCAAGAAGAGACCTGCTCAGGTGTGGACAAACGCGACGAACCCGCACGGGGCGGATATCGTACCCGCGCGGGTTGACTATTCCAGCGAATATTGCACGACCCGAGGAGGCGAGTAGCCCGCTCGGGTAGAGAGACCACGACCAACCCGCGCAGGTTGAGCACATAGCCCACGCGGGCCCCCTTTTAGCAACAACATGTTTTGAATTTCAAACTCAAACTAGAAAGAGAAAGGGGCAATCTGAAGGCAATCAGACGGTGTCTAGGGGCTGAGAAGAGACTGAAAAACACACGGAAAACTCAGAAGAAGCTGGAGAAGAAGAGAGAAAACAAGATGGACTTCGGTATCAAGGTAGGGAAGATCGAGAAATCGTATTTCTTATCCCTTATCATGTCTAGGGTTTATTTCTCTTGTTTTATAGTAGATTCTATGAGTGAGTAGATTTCCAGCTATGGGTTAGGGATATTGGATTTGTAATGGATGCTTGATATTATGCGTGAATGCTTAGACTTATCGAAACTTTCTTGAAATTTTGTTGTACAATCAACATCGTAAATGTTTTATACTTGTGCTGACCGCTCAGTAATCTAGGAATTTGTGTTTAGCTGGAAGGTTAGATCATGAATCCGGAACAGTTGATTGTAGATTAAGCTTGATTAATAAGAATTTGACCGGTCGGTTAATCGACTTAGGAATTAGGATTGCGCGTTTAACGCTACAGTAATAACAAGTTAATCACTGTTGGAAGGTAGGATTGCACGTTGTTGTGGTTAGGAGGTTTAGGATTCGGAAGAACCATTCCTTATTTAAGAGCATGAATTCCCCGTTATCAAGATAGTTCGATAAGTCTATGATCCTTTGGTTGTTACGTCCTTGCAAATCTCGATAACCCGAAACCCATAGTGTTCTTAATTGTCAAGCCTTCCGCACCTCCCCAACGCTGTCACGATTTACTTTAGTGTTTTAGAAATTCACATCACACCATCATCAAGTCAACCCGTTTTAGTTTAGTCGTATTCTTAGTTTAGGTTGCATTAGTCCCCAAAGTTCGACCTTTTTATTACACCGATCCATACTCTTTCGGTAAGTGGATATTAGGCATTTTTATTGCTTGATAGTGCGCACGTCAATATGAATCTAAAATTAAGTTATATTTAAATTTGAAATTAATTTGATATGATATAAAATTACGTTGTATTTTTTCTTGACGTGAATAAATGGTTATAGAGTTTTTTCTTCTTCTGTTGTCGTGGCTTAGATTGCCATGATTGTGGGTATTGAGAAAGTACCTCGTCGAAATTATTTAAAAAATTATGTTAATTTATATGATAACTTTTATAGTTAATGTACTATTTATTTGGATAAAACTTTTATATATATATGATTACTTTTAGGAAAAACAACCTATTTCCCCTTTGAAAATTATGTTTTAGTCTTATTCCCCATCGATTTTGACCCTCATCTTATTCCCCCCTCGATTTTCAGTTTTCATCTTATTCCCCTCTTGAAAATCATGTTTTAGTCCTATTCCCCCTCGATTTTGACCACATCCTATTCCCCCCTCAATTATAAAAAATCTACCTAAAACCTCATCCGATTTTGACCCGATTTTGACCCAATTTTGATTTTAGTTTTAACCAAATTTGACCCAATTTTAATTTTAATTTTAATTTTGATTTTAATTTTAATTTTGATTTTAATTTTTATTTTAATTTTGATTTTAAATTTGATTTTAATTTTGATTTTAATTTTGATTTTAATTTTGACCCAATTTTGATTTTAGTTTTGACCCAATTTTGATTTTAATTTTGATCCAAATATGATTCAATTCTAACTTAATTTTGACTCGATTTAATCCTAATTTGTACTTAATTTTGACCAAAATTTTTACTTAATTTTAACTCGAATTTTAACAATAAATCAAGTTAATTATTCAATTTAATTGACTTACTTCATTTGATTTCGAATAAAATTAAGTACAGTTTTTTACTTGAAACCAATTTTAACCCAAAATCAAACCCAATTTTGACTCAATTTTAACCTAAAATCGTTCCAATTTTGACTTAAATTATGATATCAATTTTGACTCGATTTAATCCGAATTTTTACTTACTTTTGACCTGATAAAATTAAGTACGGTTTTTACTTAATCCGTAATTTTAACCCAAAATCGACTCCAATTTTGATTCAATTTTACTTAATTTTAATCCAATTGTACTTAATTTTAACCCAAAATCGACCCCAATTTTGACTTAATTTTAACCCAAAACCGATCCAATTTTAACCCAAACTATGATCTCAATTTGGACTCGATTTAATCCGAATTGATTTTGGGCTAAAATTGGTTTCAAATAAAAATCGAGTCAAAATTGAGATCATAATTTCGGTTAAAATTAAGTAAAATTGAGTCAAAATTGGGATCGATTTTGGATTAAAATTACGGATTAAATAAAAATCGTACTTAATTTTATCGGGTCAAAATTAAGTAAAAATTCGAATTAAATCGAGTCAAAATTGATATCTTAATTTGGGTCAAAATTGGATCGGTTTTGGGTTAAAATTGAGTCAAATTGGGTTCTATTTTGGGCTAAAATTGGTTTCAAGTAAAAAACCGTACTTAATTTTATTCGAAATCAAATTAAGTAAATCGATTAAATTGAATGATTAACTTGATTTATAAAATTCGAGTTAAAATGAAGTAAAAATTTTGATCAAAATTAAGTCAAAATTGAGTCATATTTGGATCAACATTGAGTCAAAATTGGGTAAAAATTAAAAATCAATTTGGTCAAAACTAAAATAAAAAATGGGTCAAAATTAAAATAAAAATTGGTTCAAAATCGGAGGGTTTTTAGGCATATTTTTGATAATTGAAGGGGGAATAGGATGAGATCAAAATTGGAATAGGACTAAAACATGATTTTCAAGGGAAAAATAAGATGAAAATTGAAAACCGCGGAAGAAATAATACTAAAACATTTTTTTCAAGGAAAACAGACTATTTTTCGTTACTTTTATAATTCATGTATTATTTATTTGGATATTATTTATTTTAAAATTATTTTAATTTATGTATAAAAATAAATAAAATATTTAATAAAATTTTCTATTAATTTATATCCTTTTTTTAAATCCAAACCGTAGAGACATAGCCTCTTAGGCATGTGTGGGAAACGGCATGAAATCTGGATTTACTCGGTAGAAACGGCGTTGCGACAGTGAGAAAACCAACTGATTAACACAAAAGAGTGTCACAAAGTGACGAAGATACAAGATAAACAGAGAGTTGAACACTCAAATGCAAGATGACATTCAAGACTGAATTACATAGATGACGCTCCGATTAATCGACTTGGACCCCTGTATATACATCGTCTGTTCTTCTTTTATCGACGCACACAAAGCCCTGTTTCACTAGAATTTCAACAAGCTTCCCGTGGCTAAGGAAAGAAAACAGTAAAGGCGAGTTCAGTGGCATTCTAAGTCGTCCTTAATAATGATGAATGACACAGAGGTAAATGAAGTATAGAACTAGGGTTACCTTAGAGGGCCATCTCAGCTTGTAATGCAGCGAGTTCATCTTCTTCAGCTGTCCGCTGCTTCTGGGCCGCAGGGCGTGCGGGTTGTCTGCCTGCAGACACAGGAACTGGAGCTGCTGGAGCTGTCGTTGCTGGCTGGAGAAGTTGCTCTTCAAGTTCAGCGCCTTCTAGTTCCTCAAGTTCTGCTTCTAGCTCATCCTGCCACGGTGACCAGAATATTTCTGACTTTTGTTTTATCCAAAGAAAAAATGCCACCAGAATAAAAGAATACGGGTCTTAGATGGACATGATTGTGGGTATTGAGAAAGTACCTCATCGAAATCAGCCGCAGCACCAATTGGAGCCGACAATGCTTCCTGGATCTGTTTCATGTTCTCAGTCTGCTCGTTTATCTCATCCATGGTCTTGTCCACATCATCAATGTTTCTGCAAAAAAAAACCTGTTTGAGTACCGCAAGCAAAAGCCTAACCATGATATCATGCAACCAAGATGATTCTAATCCTTTGAACTTCTTGCCAGACAGGAGAAACAAAAATGCTCTCCAGCAATGCAAATACAAAGAATTTTATGGGAATGTTTATTTAGTATGACAAACTCGTGTTGGAAGAGAATCTAAGAGATAAGCCAATTTTAGATGCACAATGATTCCGTGGGAAAACTCTTTTATTAGTAGCAACCATAAAGAACATAAGTGCAGAGATGATTAACACATACGTTGCTTTCTGCATAGCCTTCATGGCAGAAGCTCCACTCCTCAATGCATCTACAGTTTCAGTTGTTGCTTTCGCACCTTCTAACATAATCATCTGATTGAAAAAAGTTTGTCTAACAGTTGTAAGTCATCAAATATCACTGAATCTTGTAAACTGTTCAGAGAACAAGAGCAACTATAAGAAAAAGCTCACTTGATCATGAATACGCAGCTGGAAATTTCCCAGCTGTTCAACTTGCTGTTCATATAACCTCTTCCTTTTCAAACATTGTATAGCCGCTGCACGAGAACTGTGCGTCTTAGCATTCCAGTAATCACAACACAACACATGGTTACAGTTATACGCGTAAACACAAACACTTGCACATGTTTACATGACCACACAGTTGTAAAATTATGCCTAGATAGAGCCATACCACGTTTGTTCTTTGCCCGGGTGAATTCCTTTGCTTTTTCGACCTCCGAAGCAGCCTTCTTCAGGAGAACTTTTTCCTTTTTCTCCAACATCTCAAGCGTCTGAAGAGAACGGGGATAAATCGATTAACAGTGACAGAAGAAATAGTTGAGTTGCTAATCCACTCTTTCAAACAGCAAAAAAGAAATACTCGCCACAGAAAAAAAATGGGTATAACCTAAAAGGATCCAAACCAACTTATAACCATCGCGATATCCCGAGCCACAAGTCCCTAAATTTTGCTGTGTCACCGCAATTAAATTCTCAACATCCCATTCTAGATAAATAAATTGAAACTAAAAAGAAATTGAAAATATCAGGATTATGTCCACTGTTAAGATAGTGTTTTCTTAAGTCGCTGAAACCATCAGTCCCGGTTAATCCAAGCAACCAAAACTGTTACACGAAGATATCTAATAGCAAAATGACTCAGCGATCCGATGACACAGAGAAAACCGAAACTCATGAATCAAATTTCAATTCGAATAAAAAAAAGGATAAAACATAGACAGCGAATCGGTTAATACCTCGTTTAGCTTGTCTAACGTTTGGAGAGCATTAGACTCCTGTTTTGGTTTCCCGAATAGCCGATTCATGAACATGGTTGATTATCTGCGATTTTGAAAACCCACTTCGATCTCCTCTGCTACAAGAAAAACAATCAATGACAACCAAAAATCCGAGCCGAACTACAGAGGATGAACCCTAATCACGCATCCATTGATCGATCGATCGATCGATCGATTAAATCAACAAGAAATAAACACGAAGCGCAAAATTGAATTCGAGACGACAGATCGAGAGAATTTATGTACCTATCCGAGATAATCAATTAGGGGTTCACGAGGAGAGATTTTGGCGAAGCGGAAAAACGATCAGAGTTTTTTTTTTTTTGCTTAATCGTATTGTGTTCGACGCAGAAGATCGAACGAAGAAGCTATTTTACCTTTTTAGCACGGCGTTGGAAAGTCATTGGATTCCACATGTCACCTCGGTATTGGTCGCTCGTAATCAAGTACATGCACGCGAATTGGAGGATAAATGCCAACTCCTACAAATCCTCAAACTGACATCGTTTTGCAAAATGAAATTGAAATTTCACTTTCTTGGTTAGTCAAAGGCTAATAGGTTCATGTTATTAAATTTAATTTTTTTAATATATTCACTAAAAATTCCAATCTCTTGTAGTGCTAAAGCACAGTTTGAATCACAAGAATCAAAGATGGTTCCAAAACCAGAACGAGAAAAAAGAGGAATAATAGTTGACCTGAGAGGATTACGAATTTAAATCAATGTGATCATTTTACATTTTAAAAGAATTTGGGTTTTTATTATATGTATTTGATATGAAGGATTTACAGTGAAAATTCTCACAATCTTACTCTCTACAACAAGAACAACTCGATCAATTGATTTAATGTCGTACTAAAAATTGAATATTTGATCTATGTTTTTATAAATTGAAGAGAATGTGTTTTTACCAAAATGTTCTTCCAACAAATTTGGTTAATTTTCTTTTTTTTTTTTAATTTTCTTCATGTGATTCTGAAAGTTAATAGAATTGGAGAAAATAAAAATAACCTAATATATATAGACATACTTCATAATCTCTATTGTAATATTAACGTTTTATCTACATATCACTAATTTATATAATACATATTGAGATTATAATAATTTTGGTCAACTTTTTTTGTAGGGTTTTATTTTTGTGCAGCAAAGACTTTTTATTTAAAATTTAATAGAGATGTACTATGTTTTGTGATTTCATTTTCATGGTTTGTGTTTCATCTAAAATTATTTGATTCATTAACTTTGAATGATGTTTGTGACTAGTAGAATGCAACATTGATGATATGGAGCATCCATGAATAATACACCGAGAACGATTTCGTTGTTAACGCTTTACATGGTCGGAATCAACTTGGATAAACTTTTTCTCTATGTGTTTTCTCGGTTTTCTTTCTATAATTCAGAAACATTCGTGAGTGTGTGACTTCATGGGTTCAACACTAAATTGGTAATTGATTAGTCTTACTAATTTCCTAATCAAGGTTGGCGTCTAACAACACTCATCAACGGCCACGTTTCACATCATTTATTTCAACAAACTGTGGTGAAATAGATTTAGAATTTCCTTCAATCTTTTCATTTTTGGATAATCTTAGGGTATGGTTTGACGGTCAAACTCTAATAGATTACCAATTATGGCTGATGTCTATTATAACCGACTGTCGAATGAACTAAAGAAACCTCTTCCTCTTATCATTCTATTTCTTTGGCCAAATATTTTACTAGTCGTTACAATCTATGACAACATAGAACTCTAACTCTTACCAAGAGTTGACGAATCATATTTTGATCAAACATTCAATTACACAAGCAAATGATCATTCTCAATATCTTTCCAACAAGTGTTATAGAGCACGGAGTGTTTAGGATCAGAGAATGACAAATAACTTGTCAATTATTTTATTGATCTCATGTCCAAAGAAAATTTGATATTTATATCCTTTCTGAGAATTTTCTATTGACAGATTAATGGTAATTTAACCATTAGAAACTTTCACTTTAGGTCAGTTCAATTATCACATCCTCAGATGCATCATTCAAATATATGACTTAGCAAAAGAGATCTACTAATTTATATCCAATAGAAATTGTCACACATATATTGATCTATCTAGATAACTAATATCTTATTAGTCATCCCACGATCAAGAATATATTATGATTAATATACGATAAAACTCATTTCTCTTTACATGATCCTTATCATGATGATGAGTTTCTAGATGATCACATATCACATTTGCAGTACTCACATATATATAATCTATAAATATACAAACTAACACATGAAATAAAATAATACCATTATTAAATTAAAATGTCCAAACATCTTATAAACGTACACAATGACTAGTTCCAATATTTTACATCTCTCAATCTTATTCTTAACTTATGCTCATCAAAATCCTTTGATTGGAGTGCCTTTATGAGTGGATTAACTGCATTTTGTTTCCCTCAATTTTCAAAATCTATACGTCCCCACGCTCTATGATCTCCGATCAAATGATATTTTCGTACAATATGCGTTGACCTTTGATGATATTTTTGGTTTCTTCGCTTGAGTTATCGCTTTAGTATTATCACACAATAATGAAATTTTCTCTTTAATCCAAGGGACCATACCATGTTCACTAATGAACTTCCTCATCTATACATTTCTTTCACTGTCTTGCACTGCTTCTGTAACTGAGTCGACTACTGAAACATGTTTGGAACTCTTCCAACCAATTGCTCCACCCTTCAAGAAAAATAAATAACCTGATGTGGATTTACTATCATCCTTATCAGATAAAAACCTCATATAGGTGAACCCGTTTAACTCCATGCATCATACTACACTCGTCGAGTCTTAACTTATCTGCCTTCTGGTAGTTAGGTCGTTCAATATGAAAGAGATTCCAACAAATATATCTAATTTTGATGAGAAAGTCACTAGAAAAATTATTTTTTACCCTTTAAAACTCAATTATTAGGAATGGTTTTCTATTATGATCGTTAGCTCGGTCAAGCAGTCATATTGCGTACCACTTTAGAATGCTCAGCATAGCAGTCATATGCTTGGTTCAAACAACCATTACCCAAGAAATTGCTTGATTCAGAAAACACCTTGTTCAACCTGTTCCAAACTTGAGCAATTTACCTCTATAGGTTCGCTCCACCCGAGCATCCATTTGACTTTCAAAAGGAATGCTTGACCCAACAACTCTTGCTCGGCTCGATATGCCATTTTGTGATTTACCCTCCTAACTTCACTCGTCTCGAGCAATTATAATGCTCAACCGAGAGATTCATTATGGAGAATGTTGGGTTCAAGCAAATTTTACTCGCTCGATCATTTTCAAGACCGTAAATATCACTTGATCCGAGCAACACATTATTCAACCTTTAGTTTTTCGATACTTGGTTGAAGAATTTCATAAATTGATCGGCCGGAGAATTCATATTGCTCAGTCCGGTTGGAAAAATTGTCATGTTAACTTACAAAATTGACGATACCTCTCTACCTGAGCAACTATTTGCTCAACCGAGCATCGCACTTAAAACTTGCGAAAACTGAAATTTTGAACGAATTTGAGTATGCAATTCATATCTACATACGACTAGACACTGTGATACCAATGTAGGGTTATGTTTTTGTACAACGAAAGCCTTTTATTTGTAACCCAATAGAGATCTAGTTTTTTTTTTGTGATTTCGGTTTCATGGTTTGTATTTTTTTCTAAAACTATACAACCAACAATTTGATTCACTAGTCTTTAGTGATGTTTGGGAGAGGTAGAATGTAACACGGGTGATGCAAAACCTTTATGAGTAAACCACACCGATAACAAGCTTCACTGTCAATGTTTTACATGGTCAGAATCAACGAGGATAAACTTTTTCTATGTGTGTTTTCTCTGTTTTGATTTCTATAATTTTGTGTCGATTTCTTATTTGTATGTGGCTAATTATATATTTTAAAAATTGGACACCCTTTTGCAATTAATTCACTTTAATTAATTTCAAAATGATCCTTGTAATTATCTTTTAATTGCACGTGAGCATAAACAAATTTTACATTTTTTACATGTTCAAGTAAATGAAACATTTCATCTTATTTATATATATATATATATATGTAGATGTATTTTAATTTTATATGAATTATATGTTAAAACTACAAATATCATAACATTTTTTAATGCTAGATAAATGTTTTTGTAATGTGATGTGAATGCTAATGGTTTTAAACTTGCATTAAATTTATGTTGGAAGTTTCAACGATATTTTAACACAAGATCAATGCAAACGCTTAACACAATTTTCTTTGAATTAGCATTACAATCATCAACGCTAATCTATTCTAATTACTAACGCAATTGCATTAATTTTAGATTAAACCGTTTAAAAATCATCATATCACCTCCAATTTCCATATACCTCTTCGATCTTAGCAAAATGCATGAACCTCTATGAACCACCAAAAAATTATCTTCAATTGTTCCAACTTCGTAGCAATTTAATGATCATCTCTATGCCACAAAGGGTTGACATAATATATAATGTCTATCATTTGAGTGCTGACATGCTGTTGAAGATTTCACTGTAGAAAACACAAAAACATCCAAGTCAGCAAAATCAGATCGGGTTATCAAATTTTGGGTGATTCGGGTTTCTGAACTGGGTCGGGTATGTAAGAATATGTAGATTAATTTAGAGAGATTAAGAGTTTATTGTAGAGTGAAGAGAGATTGAAAGATTTTGGAGATTAAGAACAAGGAACAAACATTCTTCATTCCATTATGACTTAGTGTTACATGAGTGTGTTCTTTAAATAGAACAACCAAGAGAATAAGTACAAAGATAATTAAGATGACCTAGTACAACTAATAAATGCAAAAGGGACTTGTCTTCAACGGCTACCAAGGGAGAAAGGGACATCTCCAAGTTGCTTATTCTTAAGTTGTACATGTGACTTTCCTTTACTCAAAGTAGCAACTCCCTCATATAGCTACCAACGGCCATCTTCCTTTTCTTCTTATAGAAGTGGTGCTAATTATATGAAGTAGTATTAAGAATTAATTCTATCCTTGCATAATTAATCACACAAGTAGAATTAAATCTCAATACTCCCCCTCAAGCTTAGATATAAGATTATGCTATAGTTAAGCTTGATACCATGACTCATTGCCTCATTAAAACCTAAGTGGGAAAACCCTTTGGGACAAAACCACACTTTAGGAAAAAGAGTACAACTCATTGTCATGTTGGATAACTTAGATCCTAAGAGTTATGAGTCCAAGTCTAGGAAATATGGACTCACCAATCTTCTTACTCGTCGCTTTGGTGAAGATGTCGGCCAATTGGTCTTCACTTCTTGTATAACATGGTAAAACTACTCCTTGTTCTATCATTTGTCTAACCTTATGGCAATCAACCTCAATGTGCTTTGTCCTCTAATGAAACACCGAATTAGATGTAATGTGGATTGCGGTTTGATTGTCACAATGCATAGTCATTGGTGATGATGTCTTTATGCCCAAGTCCGTGAGAATATTTTTGATCCACACTAGCTCGTTGGTTAATTTCCTCATTGCCCTATACTCGGCTTCGACACTTGAACATGATACCACCTTTTGCTTCTTACTCTTCCAAGTGACTAAATTCCCCCTAGGAATGTGCAATATCCTGTAGTTGATCTTCTATCCACTCGATCACCGGCCCAATCCGCATCACAATATCCTACAATCTCGGTGTTCTTGTTGCATCCCATCCACACTCCTTGATCCGTGGTTCCACTAAGGTAGCTTAGAATCCGTTCTACCATTTTCCAATGGTGAACCTTGGGAGCTTGCATTTGTTGACTCACTTGGTTCGCCGCAAAACATATGTCCGGCCTAGTGATAGTGAGGTAGATAAGCTTTCCAACCATTCTCCTATAGAGTTTTGTATCTTCAAATGGCTCATTTTCTATCTCCCCCTCATGCATGACCTTGTATCCTTCTTCAAGGGGTGTTCTCGCAATTCTTCCTCCTATCTTACCTATCTCATTCAACATATCAAGGGCGTACTTTCTTTGGGATAGAAATAGCCCTTCCTTGGAACGACATATCTCTATTCCTAGAAAGTACTTTAGTTCACCTAAATCCTTAATATAAAAAATGGTTTTAAGATATACCTTAGTGCCTTCTATTCCTTCCTTGTCACTTCCCGTAATGATAATATCATCAACATATACTAGCACCACAATGATCCCATTAGGACTAGGCAATGTAAATAACGTGTGATCGGCTTCGGATTTCCTAAATCCTCTTCCATTGAGTGTAGTGCTAAGCTTGTGATACCAAGCCCTTGGTGATTGTTTAAGACCATAGATTGCCTTTCTTAGTCTTAAAACATTCCCGAGCTTTACTATATGCTCCAAACCGGGTGGTGGATACATGTAAACCTCATCTTCAAGTTCTCCTTGTAAGAATGCATTCCTGACATCCATTTGCCAAAGATCCCACTCTAGGTTCACGACAAGTGAGAGGACAATGCGAATGGTATGAAGCTTAGCCACCGGTGCAAATGTGTCTATATAATCTTCTCCATATACTTGAGTGAATCCTCTAGCTACTAGCATTGCTTTATGCCTTTCAATTGATCCATCACTCTTGTACTTGATTGTAAATACCCATTTGCTAGACACGACCTTCTTCCCTTTTGGTAACTCGGTTTCAAACCATATTTCATTTACTTCCATGGCCTTGTGTTCATTTCCAACCGCATCTCTCCATACTTTGTGTTCCTTAGCCTCTTCATATGTCCTTGGTATATATGCCTCATCTAGATTTGCCATGAAGACTTGGTGTTCTAGGGGATATACGACCAAAGAACATGTTGCTTGAATTGGATGAGCCACCGCCTCACAATTGTAATAAACTCTTGATGGATCCCTCCAATTTGATGGATCCCTCCTAATCCTTGTGCTTCTCCTTAGTTCTTGTACCTCCTCTTGTGGTTCAACTCTCGGTAAAGAACATGTCTTCTACCTCCAATTTGATGGATATCTCCTAATCCTTGTGCTTCTCCTTAGTTCTTGTACCTCCTCTTGTGGTTCAACTCTCGGTTCTTCTTGTACTTC
>CM071874.1:9578317-9590027 GCA_036759665.1 Gynandropsis gynandra
TTCATGATCAACGACATTGCTCTCTTGTTCTATTTGTGTTCTCCCTTCATCCAATCCGGTTTTCTTTGGGAATTCAAACGTGTTTATTCCAAGCGTCTCCAAGATCTTTTTGAGATTCATGGATCTATCCGAAGGTGAACTTGATAAGTCTTTAAGGCTCTCCCAATTTTTCTCATCATAGTACCCTTTAGACTCTATGAATTTGACATCTCTTGATACTATCACTTTCTTTGTCTCCGGGACATAACATTTGTAGCCTTTTTGCGTTGTTGAATATCCAATAAAGATTGCCTTGATGCTCTTTGTGTCAAGCTTGTTTCTTAGTTCTCCTGGTACTAATACAAAACAAACACACCCAAATACTCGTAAGTGATTAACAAATGGTTTGGTTTTGTTGAGTACCTCAAATGGGGATATGTCTTGTAGGATTTTGGTAGGAAGTCGATAAATTAGATAACATGCCGTTACGACTGCATCACCCCAAAATCTTTTAGGCGTGTTGGTGTGGAACATCATTGATCTAGCCACTTCCATCAAGTGTCTATTTTTCCTTTCGGCCACTCCATTTTGTTGTGGAGTATATGGACAACTTGTTTGATGGATAATGCCATGCTTGGATAAGTGCTCCTTGAAGTTGTTACTTGTATATTCTCCTCCATTGTCGGATCTAACATTTTTAATCTTGGTATTGTATTGGTTAGTTATATAATTTTGAAAATTTATAAAGGCTTCTAACACCCTATCTTTCGATTGCAATAAAGTAATCCAAGTATATTTTGATTTTTCATCAATGAATGTGACAAAATATTTATGATTTTCTCTAGATAAGCAAGGTGCAGTCCACACATCCGAATGAATCAAATCAAAGCATTTATCATAAATTGTGAGAGACTTAGGAAAAACGGTTCTACAATGTTTACCGAGAATACAAGCCTCACATTCATGATTTTTAAACGAGATACTAGGAATTACTAATTCTAAGGCACGAGAATGAGGGTGTCCTAATCTAGCATGCCATAACACATCATTATTTAGAACAACAAAAGACTTAAACTCATTAGAACTATCGGACAATGGTTTGGCATCTTCAAGCATATATAAGTCATCCTTGATTATTCCTTTGCCAAACATCTTGCTCGACTTAATATCCTGAAAATGAACCTCATTAGGACTAAAAATTACATTGCAATTCAAGTCTTTAGTTGTTCTTTTGACCGATAATAAATTTGAAGTAAAACTAGGCAAATATAGAGCTTTAGATTCTTTATAAAATAATTTAAGTGTTCCTTCTCCTTTAATGGTAACACCATAACCATTAGCTACTATAACATTCCCTATGGCCGGTTTAATGTCACTTATAAGGCTAGAATCACTAATCATATGGTGTGATGCACTCGAATCAATAATTAGTGGTTTAAGCTTATTTGATGATAAAAGGGATTTACCGACTGTTTTACCATTATTTGCAGTTAGAGCCTTGATTAATGCCTCAAGATCTGACTTCTTGACCATCTCAGCTTGTACACTAAGTATTGACGCAGCCATGGCTTTGACTTCTTCACCGACAGTTTGAGAAGAAGATGCACCAGCTTGTTCTTGCGGTTTAATTGGGTAGTTGGTTGAATGTTGTACCTTCTTGGCTGAGATCATTGATGGCTCTTTTCACTTCAAATATTCGGCTAATGTTTGAAACATTACCGAAAACTTGCTTGAGAATATCCCACAATTCCTTTGCATTTTCGCAATAGGAATAAGCTTCAAGAATTGATGCATCAAGTGAGCTTTGGAGAAATGATAGCACCATTTGATTTTCTTGACTCCATTTCTTTGAGTCCACTGTAACTATTTCTTTGCCACTTTCTTCTTGAATGGTGATCTTTGGAGCTTCACTTTCTTCAACATGTTTCCAAAGACCCCTTCCTCCTAAGACTGATTTTATCAACCTTGACCACAGCAAGTAGTTTTCCCCTTTGAGAATCACCGGAACAACCATTTTTGTGTCTTCCATAGCGTTTTAGAAGAGTTTGAGCCAAGGCTCTGATACCATGTAAGAATATGTAGATTAATTTAGAGAGATTAAGAGTTTATTGTTGAGTGAAGAGAGATTGAAAGAGTTTGGTGATTAAGAAGAAGGAACAAACATTCTTCATTCCATTATGACTTAGTGTTACATGAGTGTGTTCTTTAAATAGAACAACCAAGAGAATAAGTACAAAGATAATTAAGATGACCTAGTACAACTAATAAATGCAAAAGGGACTTGTCTTCAACGGCTACCAAGGGAGAAAAAGACATCTCCATGTTGCTTATTCTTAAGTTGTACATGTGACTTTCTTTTACCCAAAGTAACAACTCCCTCATATAGCTACCAACGGCCATCTTCCTTTTCTTCTTATAGAAGTGGTGCTAATTATATGAAGTAGTATTAAGAATTAATTCTATCCTTGCATAATTAATCACACAAGTAGAATTAAATCTCAATAGGGTATAGGGTTAAAACTTTTGAACACCTGATTCATAAACCCTATTTTCCAACTTTATCATTATTCTTGGCCAAAACGAGTTCTGCTAAGTGTTCTTTTCCATTGATTCTTCATTTGTTGGCATCCATTTGTGCTGCATTATTCTTCTTATGTGTCTTCTTCGTATTCTTAATCAATGTTTTGTTTCATTTTAATTCTTCTTGGTGAACTTTTTCTGTTGCAATATATTTTTTCTTCCTCAATTCGTTATGCATTAGCTAAGACTTTTAAGGTTTGGGCATTACTTAATTTCTTGGTCTTGTAAGTGATGTTAGGTTTGAACATTGATTTGCTTCATGGTTCTTTAATGCTTATTCTATATTAATGAGTTGCATTGATGTAATGCGTTGAAATAGATTAATGATTTAAAAATGGTGTAATGTTTTTTTTTTTGGAATGTTTTCTAGATTTCACATGGATTTTAGTGGTTAATAATCGTCATCAATAATCAAGAAAACTCCAAATAGTGGAGTTACATGTTATTGTGGTAAATCTATCGTATTACATCGTTTATGGTCGAAAGATAATCTGAATAGATATTTCTTTGGTTGTTCGATTTATAATGATGAAAAGTCATATGGATTTTTTGAACAGTATGATCAAGACAACGTTCATAGATGGCAAAAAATTGCATTTTCTGTGACACGTGACAAAATAAATACAAAAAAAGACAGAAAAGCTTAAGTATAGAATCCAAAAGCTGTAGAATCAAATATTCATCAACCCATGATGACACATGCATATACATAAACAATGATTGCCAACTTAGAAACAATAATAGATATTCTTATTATTGCTTTTATTGCATCATGGATATTTATAATAGTCACACTATATAAGTATTATATACGATTTCGAATGTATTATATTCAATTATTATGTTTTGTACTCAAATATTATAATGTGTTATGTTCAAGCATTGATTTTGTAATTCATTTCCAGGTTATACAAACCAAGCAAACAAAATACATACAAATACATAAATAAGTAGTTCCAAAATACATTTTGATCACAAGTTCCATACTATATAAATAACTAAGTTCGAAAATGCATTAGAGTTCATGAGTTCCAAAATAAAGATGATAACAGGTTCCAAAATGCATTCCAAATCACGTCACTAATCATGGGTCGATATTGGGTGGCTGGTTGAGATAGAACGATAGGGCACGATATGAAGATGGCGAGTAACCACGAGACTAACTTGCGATGATTGTGTAACACCAATGATTGATTGTGTAACCTCGTAGCTCGAGATTTACTTGCATGTTGTAATCTTATTCTTGTTTGTGTGATCGAGTTGTTGCTTTGCTATAACATACATGAAACAACCTTAACATATGAAACAAATTATCATAACACTGATGAAACAACTTACCTTAGCACTAATGAAACAAATTACTTGTTTATGTGGTTGTCCATCAAGCCTTTTAGTAGGAAATGGCTAAGTATTATCTTTTGAATTCTAGTAAGCTTTCATATTATGCCCCGTTTGATGATAATTATTGCATGGCATTATTCTACCATGTCGTGTAGCCTTTCCTTTTTTTTTTTGGTGACTCATGGGAATCTTTTTTACAGTTGTATTTTTTTGTCTCTCTAGCATTGCCCTATGATGGGTGCGATAATATGAGGCATCAAGTATCTAATCGACAGCCTCGGTCCATTCACATGATTAATGCAAATCTTGTATGTTTCAAGCTATTTTGAATGCAATAATGGGTAAAGAGGCAAACTTGATATGTTCGCCCATACTATTGGATATATTTAATTATTTTCATCATTTTCTACTTATGTCAATGTCTCCTCTTATAACTCATATCAAGAAACATCCATATATTCCAATGATGGATCTACATGCTGGCAACAACGTGTAGCCATATTTTAGAGATAATGGTGGACACTCCTAACCCCGAAATTGTTCCAGTATAGGGTGTTACACCTTGGGCTCCTAATCTCATGGCTCAATTTTGGATTATCGATCATTTTTATTCTTAGTTATTTTTAAAAGGTTGAAATTAAAGTATTTAATGCTACTTTATCTTAGTATCTCATTATTAAGAATGGTAAAAGACTATATATTTTGGTATATCATTATGTGACTCCTTTCGGTTCATGAATAACTTACCTTGATCGGTCTAACCCAATGTAATTGGATGTATTTTCTACCGCGTGACAGAACCAATATAATAAAGGAGTATCAAACATGACAAAAAATCATATAACTGAATTTAAGTGAATTTTAATGATTAGTGTACATTTACCACTAATATTTAAGCATAAAAAGAGCAATATAAATTTTGTTATCCTGTTAAAAAAATATGAATTTTCCAAATATAATTGTTGTTATCTTATCTCAATTTCATTTGAGACGAAGACATGCATCATAGCAATAGCAATGTCCAATGACAATGTATTATTTATCATCTAAAAAATTGCAACAATTTAAATAAATTAATTAGATTTGTATCAAATCTTTTATATAGGTTTATATAAAAAAGAGATTTTATGATGTACTTTCCTTTTATTGTTGATACAAACATTATAATTTTTTTCTTACCAAACAAAAAATGAATAAACTTTTATAGAGAAGCAAACTTTTAGAGAGATATGTCTTCCGATAATAATAGTATTTTCGTAATTATCCTAAAAATTAAGGATATTTTTGTAAATTAATATATATACTCTGGTACATACGGGTATTTTCGTAAATTAATATAGATATTATGGTACCCGCGGGTATATATTTGTGAGAATTAAAAACCCAAACCCCAACTGAATCTACGGATTTAATAACTTATCACCCGAACCTACAGATTCGAGTATTTGTTCTCGGGTTCGGGACGGGTTTCGGGTCGAAACGAGTTTTTCAGATATTTTGCTCACCCCTATTTTTTAAATCAATTTCATAATCATACAAATGCTGTAATTGTTTATTGTATCTTCTCTCATCAAATTCAATGCCCTCGTAAATGCTTTGTGGCACTTGATTATTGATATCGTCAACTCATAATCATCAAGAATCTCGTCTTAAGGATTCTCACTGTTGTTTTGGAATTTTTTTTCTCAAATTCTCCAAGTATAGTTGTGCAACACAATTCATCTTCAACAACTTGGATTCATCGATCTTTGGACAAGTCTGTTTTGTGTGAATCAACTTTATTATTCATTTTTTCTCCAACATCATTTTTTCAGAATCACACACTCTCTACATGCATTGACTATCACAACATATTAACTTTAATTTGTTGACATCTCATTTTTTGTATTTGATATTCTATCTCTACCATAAGTGATATATTTCATCTCATAATATGTTGACTATCACAACATACCAAATCCAGTCTGTTGACATCTCATTTTTATTATTTGATATTCTATCTCGGCCATAAGTGATATAGTTCATCTCGTGATCCTAAAATTTCTCGTGTTTGTTGAAAACTTAGAGCACTCTCATCTTATATTTACGCTAATGCAACTATTTATGTCTAAGTCGTGAAATCTAGGTATACTCACAGAAAAATCGAGTTATACATGGTGACCGTTCGAAGTTTTAATAAAGCAGTGTTTGAGCATGGTGTTGCGAGAACATCATGGAAAAATTGTTGTGTGTCTTCTCTCTAAACTTTCAATTGGTATTAGAGCTTGAAAAGAATCAGAGGAGTTAATCTCACACATCCATGAGAGATCCAGAAGGAGATATGGACACAACATGAGATATCTACTTGTATTGCAAACTTGTAATGCTAAACTCATCCAACTATAAGTATTGGAAAGTTAGGATGAAGGCAAACATTCATGGAAGCAATGAAGATGCCCGAGGAGCTGTTAAGTATGGGTGGAATCCTCTAATGGTGATTGATGAACATGCAGATAAGAAAGAGAAGTCATTGGAACAATGGACACCAAATGAAAAGATTCCATTTACAACGCAAAAGCATTGGCTGCCATATTGCCTCCGGTTGATATGGACGAATTCAAACAAATACAAGGATGTAAATCTACTAAGGAGGCTTGGTAAACGCTTGAGACAATACATGAAGGTACTCCAAAGTGTGAAGAGAACAAGACTATATATTCTTAAGCACTAATTTGAAAAGCTTGAACTTGGAGAAAACGAGAAAAGGAGTTTAGCAGAAGATTCAATATGCTGGAAAATGAAGCACATGTGCTTGGTCAATCATATGAAGATAAGAAGCTGGTAAAGAAACTTTTTCACTGTCTCCATCAAAGATTTGCTGCTCAAAAGGCTACCATGAATATGGCTCTAAACACCGATACAACAAACTTCAAGGAGATTGTGGGAATTCTTTCGGCATATGAGATGGAACTACAATTGGAACAAGGCTTAACCAACAAAGAATCTAATCAAGGAATAGCTCTACAAGCCATTGGAAAAGCATCTAAGATTGAGAAAGTAGCAGAAGATGTGTCTCTCTTGGCGAAAAAGTTTAACAAGTTTCTGAATGAATTTGAGATGAGTATGTTCGGAGAACTAAAATTCTTTCTTGGATTGTAGGTGAAACAAATGGATGATGAAATTTTATATCTCAAAGCAAATACGCTCGTGACCTTGTAAACAATTTGAGATGGACATTTGCAAATCAGCTCATACTCCGATGTCCACCACAACAAAACTAACAAAGATTCAGATGGAGAAGATGTGGATCAAAAACTGTATCATAGCATGATTGAAAGTTTACTTTATCTGATTGCAAGTAGACCTGATCTTGCAGTTAGTACTGGAATTTGTGCACAATACCAATCTAAACTAAATTTCCCACTTACAAGCTGTGAAATGAATAATTAAATATGTTAAAGGGACTATAAATTTTGGTGTGTATTACACAAAAGACACTAATTTTGAATTAGTTGGCCATTGTGATGCAGATTGGGGAGGCAACGTAGATGATCGTAAGAGTACTTCAGGAGGATGTTTCTTCTTAGAAAATAATCTGATCTCTTGGGACAGTAAGAAACAAAATTCTACTTCACTTTCCACAGCTGAAGCGGAGTACATTGTAGTAGAAAGTTGTTGTACGTAACTCATTTGGATGAATCGAATGTTGTTAGACTATGGTATAGACTCTGGAACCTTTATAGCTCATTGTTATAATACTAGTGTCGTAAATATCTCTAAGAATACGATACAGCATTATAGGACTAAGCATATTGAAATTCGTCATCGTTTCCTTAGAGAACAAGTTAAGAAAAAACTACAGATCGAATATGTGCCCACTAAATGAAAATTGGCTGATATTTTTACAAAACTTTTGGATTTGAATCGTTTGGTGTGTTTGCTTAAATCTCTCGGGATTTATGAACTCTAAACTCAGTAATGATTAATGAGATTATGAGGTAAGAGAAGTTTTGCATAATTACACGTGAAAAGCTGGAAGTTGAAGTATACGGGTGAAAATAAAAGCATCACACCTGAGGTTTTGAAAGTATACCTTGAAACTCGTACTTGTTACGTAATGTCTTTTAAAGTGTACACATGTTGAACAACACTTCTACACTCCGCTATCAATGGAAATAGTGCATAGAAATTATGAATACACGATAGTTGATATGAGTGCAATGAATACACTGCTCGGGTCTAAGTGGTGGGACAGATATCCAACTTCGACGTCCTAAAGGCGTAAGATAAAAAATAAACCTAAATACTCTGCTATGATTGAAATCATAAGAGTATACCAATATGGTAGTCTATGTCTAAGTGGTGGGGAATTCAACCACTTCGTCGTCCTAGAAGCTCAGAGTGCTTGTTCGCAAAGAAAAAAAAGAGGTACATTTTAAAAATTGCTTCAGGTGCATCTGCAAAATTTTCGAAGTATACTTTGACTGATGATCTAACTGCATTATATTTTAATTCAACTACCTCATATGAAATATTGATCTTTGCTGAGTGAAAGGTTTATTTTTCAAAAGAAAATGACGATTTTGTTAAGAAAGTAAGTCAGCTTATTGAATTTTCGTGGCTCATAATTTGTGAAGTTTTTTTTAATCGACGAAAGATTTAAAGGAATATGATTGATTTCGGTATTGATTAGTTAGAGGTATAAAAATGATGAAAGAAAACTACTCATGATCACATGTTCATTCCACCATAATTTGTACATGATCTTTAAGAATATCTAACAACATTGTTTGAATAAGTTATGATGTGTTCCACGAATAAGTACCTGACGAAAGCGTCCATTAACAAGATGATCAATTATGTTTTTGGTCTTCTACTCACACAAACATGGGAAGAAGATACCACCAGTGGTAATCCGGTATAGTTGAAAGGGAGAATCCTTTAGTGTTTGAATATATTCTTGATCTCTTTTTGGTTAAATTGTTTGATATTCTATTGGATGCATAGATCTAACGTTTTCTAAGTTTGTATGAACATAAGATAAAAAAGGAGGAGATTGTTAGTGCATGAAGATTTATATTCTTTAAGATTTCCATGTTATGAAGATTTCATTTATTGTGTGATAATGCATGGTTCCTATTTGTATTGAGAATCAATAATATGATATTTCCATTACGCATATTTTCCATTAGTATTGGTATTTTAAATTGTGTTAGATATTTTATAGATTTGGAAACATTCACAAGACATTTGGAAATATTCTAAAATGAGACAATAAGTAACTTAACAGTTCTATGGAAAGGAAATCAAGGAACGATTTGGAAAAGAGCTTAGCATTTAAAGGAGGAAGTGGATGCACGTCCAACCCACTTTCTCAATCATATTGGTGCGCTGAAATTCAAGAAGAAGATAGGATCGTGAGAAAATATTTTTTGTGTTCGTTTGAGAGCATGCAAGAGGAGTGTTTGTAACATAAGCCTTAAACCATAAAAGTTTGGAGGCTTATGGGTGAGTGATTCGAGTGAGAGTCACTCGGAAATCTAGGATTATTGTGAGAATACTCCTAGACGGTTCACACAAGTGTTTGTGTGGCGTTTTGCTTGTAGTTCAGTTTTAAGACGGGTGTTTTACTCAAGGGGAGTGTCCGAGTCGTGTAATCTAGGTATACTCACAGAAAAAACAGAGTTATACTTGGTGACCGTTTGAAGTCTTAATAAAGCAGTGTTTGAGCGTGGTGTTGCAGAACATCACGAAAAAATCGTTTTGTGTCTTCTCTCTAAACATCATTCACCTTCACCATGGGGAACATATGGTTTGGATAAACCTTCAACGATGTAATATAGATTTTCTTGACTATATTAGTCGTGGCTCTAAGTCTTTTCAATCTATCATTTGTGATATAAACGCGAATAATAGACTCCAAACACTCTTGGTTTAACTTGTAACAAACTAATTGTATTGGAACACTTGCGTTTAAGGATCTCACCAAATATTCGAACATATCCCAACCAATATCTCCGGGATCAACATCATCCACCTGAGTGCAGCCGCCAACATAGGACAAATAAATGCCCACCTTTATAAACTCACCGGCGTAATTACAACTCAAAGTGAATTTCGATGAGGTTTGCAAAACAAAAAAAAAGAACATAGTTAGGTTTCTAATTGTCACATATTGCAGAATATGAGCTATTTTTGTCACAACATAGGACCCCTACTTTTATTCAAACATTGGATCCTTGATAATATTATATCCAAAAAGTAGAAGAAGACAATGAGTCTTTCTCACATGGACCAATCCACTACAAGAAAATCAGGTTTTAGGAACCGACAAATCGGTTCCCAATCCGTCCCTAAAACAGTTTGGGGACGGATTAGAGACGACCAGTGGTAGTATCCAATCGCGCGACTCCAAATATTTTCCGTCCCCAATCCGTTCCTAATTAGGGACGGAAATTTCAGTCCCCAATCCGTCTCTAATTAGGAACCGAAAAAGTAGTTATACGCCCCTCCAAATTTGGAAACGGCATCCATCCGTCTTCCATCCGTTTCCAATTTTTTTTTAAATAAAAAAAATTAAAATTTTTAAATTTAATCGATTACATTAAAAGATAAATAGTAGTGTACATTACATTCCGATTACATATTTTTAAAAGTTCGATTACATTACATTCCGATTACATATTTTTAAAAGTTCGATTACATTACATTCCGATTACATATAATCCTAAGTCGTTCTGATTACTCCTCGTCGGAATCACTGTTCTGAACTGCATCCGAATCGATTTTAGGCATTTGCGCTTTCATCATGCGCAGAAGCTTATCCATACGCCTATCTGATCGTTCAACATGCTTTTTTGATCGTTTAGCCTCATATCTTAATAGTTCAGCCTCCTTTAGTGCTTGTTCTACGCGCCTGTCGGATTCTTGGAACCTTTCGTCCATTTGATGTCGGAGCTCGTAATCCACTTTTTCTTTACCTTTGGATGAAGTTGAATGCTTTGAGGACATTGCTCCAAGTCCGAAAATACGCCCTTTGTATGGCGTAACTTGCTGTAAAACAAATACCGAGAATTAATAACATTTCTAAATAATGAAATTAGATCATAGTAGAATTTAATTAGTACCTCGAGATACAATTCGTTGTACTCTTCCTGACTAAGAGTAGTTTGCGAGCCATCTTCTCTCGGTGGAATTTGCGATACTCGCTCTGATGTAATGTTTTGAATTTCATCGTGAATGCTTTTCGCCTTAGGATCAACCCACGAACCATCTGACTTCTTCACGTGCGTACGTTCCAATAATTCTATATACGATGGTTCGTGTCCCTTCTCTTTCGCCTGAAAAAAATAAAAAGACATAGTTTAATAAAATGTTAATTTTATATAAATGCATAAAGTTGAATAAAACTTACCAAATCTTCGTATACTTCCGCAAAAGAACGAGATCCTACTGTGTGCACGCTCATCCCGTATCCCGCTCTATCAGAACGTCGGGATTTACTTGCTCGCTCGCTCTTTACCTTAAATTCTGGGGAATCCCAATGTGCGCACATCTGATTCAAATATCTTCCGACATCCACTTGGGTTTCCGTTTTATATATCTTTGTGCGTGCAATTTACCTACGATAGACTTCAGACGCTTTGTCGCATTTGTTTCAAATTCGGACTTTACTAGTCCGGTAATGGCGGGATTCCAATAAAATTTTTGATGCAATAATAATAAGCTTATTTTAATTAAATTGAATTTAAATTACTTGATAAAATTAAAAATTGTTTAAAACATACCACAAATGCTTTCCACCATCGTTGCTTAATTTCTGGATCGGTAT
>CM071874.1:9602714-9627189 GCA_036759665.1 Gynandropsis gynandra
CGATCGACGAAATCACCGACGATCGACGAAATCACCGACGGAAAATTTAAAGACTAACTCAGTCTTTAGAAACAGGGGACCTAAAACACTTAGATCTGGAAAATTTTTTTTAGATGCAAACCTGCTCTGATACCATGACACAAAATTAGAAAATTCAAGTGTAGATTTATTAATCAAACTCTTCAAATATATATACCGATAAATTATAACTAATTTCCTAATTATTCTCCTACAAAGTCTAACAATATCTCGTGGTCATGTTATCACCCGGAGATTCGTGCATTTTAATATGATATAGAAGAAATATAGAAATTGAGGGGTGGTCTTAGAAAACTTTATACGATTTAACCTTTAATTTTACTAATAGTATGATAAAATTAAACATGTTATAAATTGTTCATGGGTGTCATAATCATTAAGGCAACAGTGTTAGTCTGTCCTAGACGTAGTTGCGTACCATTTTATACTGTTGAAATGTTTATAAAATTATATGTATGCATATATATCAACCCAACTAAGTGAAACTTGTAATCAATTGTATCGTACCATCATGGACCTAATAAATTCATTCATTCAACCATTACAGTATAACGGACCACAAATCGTGAACAAAGTAAAGAGATCACCATTGAACCCTAAGTCGATCGATTTTCCCGACCACTGCCTCCCTAACGCCCGAACACGACGGCCTATGCACCCTGACTCCTCCGCCTCCTCCGGTCGCCGTGGTTTCCGGCCTCTGCCTCGGTGCACTGTGTGACCTCAGCTTTGCTCTGAACGACGTGGTATCCGCCATGTAGCTTCGGTGAAAATCACCGGAGAAGAAACACCGGCGTTCGACCTCCGGTGCTGCGACGCCGGATAATCTTGGCGTGCTCTGAGCAGTGGGGAACTTGATGCTGCTGCTGTCGTCCCAGTCGGGATTGGGCATCGACAGACGAGGAGGGATACGACCCGAGAGAGGGGATGAGAACGTCCGGCGGAACGGGTCGTCGATTAGATCCGACCCGGTTGATACGGGTCTCCGGATCTTTTGGGTTCCCGGTCGGACCCCTGTGTCCACTTCCACGATCTTTGCGGTTTCTTCGCCATTGTTTCGGTTTTCCATATATACGGAGAACCTTTCCTGCAAATTTTTATCCCATTAAAATAATAATTCTTTTATTCATTATTTAAGACAAAGAAACTGAGAATTGCCCAAAAACTTCAAGCTTTAGTTGAACATATAAACCTAAAACATGTTTAAAAAATAAATAAATAAGTACATCTTTGGCGCAGTTATCTATCTTCATGAAAATGTATCCAATTATGTAAACTCTAAACCCGTTAGTGAACCGATTACCAAACCGGGAATTTGGTTTACCGTTGATTTTCTGGGCGGACCGGCATAACCAGACCGGCGAAGAGCTCTGTGAAACTTAACAGTGGCCTGAGCTCGAACCAGAGCTTCCATGCTTCGCAAAGTAGCCGCGGCTTGCCTCCGCACCAAGTAACCTCTCACCAACGCCTGTATCTTCACCACCCCTCTTAACGCTCTTAACGCTTTCCTCGCCTTTAGAACATTACCCAAAAAAATAAAAAATTGGAATTGAAGTTCGACATTAGGAACAATTTTGATAAAAAAAAGTTCTATTACCAAGTAGCCTCTGAAGGCACATTGGATCTTCGTAGCCTGTTTGTCGCGACCATTTCCACGTAGTAGTCTGCTCTTTCTCTGTCCCGTGAGCGTGACTACCACAGCTGCAGCTTTCGCAGCAGCTACAGCCGCATCGGCTGCGGCTGCTGAGGCTGTAGCTACTGCAACTGCGTGCGTTCTAAGCTCTTTTTCTTCCTCTCCAGCTGCGTAGAACGATCTAAGCCACGCGGCTTCCCTCTCCGATATGTTTGGCGGTATGGTCGCGTAGTTGTCACAGAGACCACAGGCGGAGCTCCGGTGTTGAAAGTCGCCGGAGCCGGAGGAGGGTTTGATGCCAAACAAGCCCTTCAACCATCTCGTGGCTTTACCCATAGGTTTCTAAGACCCTACGTGTGGTTATGGTTTCAATCGGAGAGATGCAGAGATCGTTTTCAAGAAAGTGTCACCAAAGATGCAGTAGTACAATGTGTACGTTTGGAGTATATTGGGGGGGGTCCATATTTACGGGTCGAATAATTAAATAATTTTTAACGTTTAGTGATAAAGTTAATTTAGGTTATCAGAACCCACGAATATTTTTAAGTTTTTTAATGAATATATTTGACCTCAAGTTGATAAATTACAGGAATTTTATGTAACGCATACTATTTTTACGTATAACAACAACTCGCTTTGCTCACAATTTTCCTCGTGTGAGAAGATATAATTTTATTTACTGTAGTAAAAATAGGGGGATTAAATAGTTATATTTTGATAATATCATAATAGCAGATTTTTTCGATGGAATATTATTTTATAATGTTGTTCATATCTCAACTAGTAAAACATATATATAAAAGTACATTACACCTTGATTTGAATATCCACCAACAATGGAATGGAATTTCCGTATGTGTTTTCCTTTCGATTTGATAAATGTGTTCCGAAAGATATCTAAAAATTCCATGTTATTATAAAAAATTTATATATAACTTTAGTAGACAATTAATTCATCTTACGGATTTTTTTTTACGACAAAACACCTTATACTATTTCATGAAGGTTTGGAAAAAATAAATATCACATTACATTAGTAACACCGATAGAATCTCCACGAATGGAAAAGTGTTCACATAGTTTTTTTTTTCTCAATCTAATAAATATAATGGACCAATGCCCATAAAAAAACATTTATTTCGTATGTAATTACTAATTCCATACGCATATTTTTCTTTAACGCAATACACCTTACGATATTTCATGATAGTTTAAAAAAATAAATAACTCATAAATAAGCTGATTATATTATATTTACGTTGTATTATTGATACCAAAATAGTTTGATATTGAAATGGACATTGTTACAGAGAGATGCGAATTCGAAATATGATAATAATTAAAAATATATAATGAGGTATTACAGCTCATAGTGGCGAATGCTTTTCCATTTCATGCAAACTTTTATCTGCAGACGACTTCAAATTATCATATCCTTTTTTCCATTAAATATATTTCTCCAATAGTGAAATTGATTGAAAAAAAAAACTTGATCCGTCTCATACTTCTTAACAAAATCCTATATGTTACAGATAGACCGATTATGCATTGTTGACAAGTAGACTTTATAGCAAAATCAATAGCAAATCCTTATCATTGTTCGGTACAAATATTAATATATTGTATGTATCGAAATTTCTCCAATAATGAAATTGAGAGAAAAAATAATGTAAAGTAAGCTAATCGGAGTCATCTTATACCTATATATATATCTAAGTATCAGGTCAGCAATAACCCAATAGAAGTCATCCTAGATTCTGTTCAAATTGGGTGCAGATATGATCGCAAGGTGTTTGGGGTCGGGTTTTTTTTGTGGACTTTTGTTCGATTATTCTGGTCGATTTTTTGTTCAGATTGATGATAGGTTTTAGGTCGACGTTTTGGTGAACGGAGCAGAAACTCAATTCCTTGTTAATGTAGGAAAAAAAAGAAAAATCGTGTATTTAGTGGAAATATACTGTTGATTTTGAAGGTCAAAGATGTTGATTTTGAAGGTCAAAAGATCAATAAGAGAAAAAAAATCAAAACTAAAGCCATAACCTTTCGATATAATTTCAATAACTAAATCTTGAACAATGATATAATTGTAATTTTAATGAAATGTTTGACCCTAAAAAGGAATAAGACTCTAATATCATGATAAACTCTAAAACTATAAATTAATCGATAATAAGAGGTATAATGAATTCCATTGTTTTATTAGTCACAAAATACTTTATATACATATAAAATGTCAAATGAAAATATAATCTCAAAGAATATCCAGAATATCTTTGAAGAATATCCTCTGAATATTCGATGGGATCTCGGAGAATATTCTCACAATATTCAATGAGATCTCAAAGAATATTGTCGTAACATCAAAAGAATTGTGTCCCTTAATTTCCCCCTCAAATTAGAGCATACAAATCGTAGGTGCCAAACTTGGAAGCAAAATCAATAACTTAGTGGTTAGAGATGGAGTGGGATTCATTGGTGGACTTTTATCTTTATCCGTTGGAGCTGAATGTGTGGATAAAAAAATTTGAGTACAAGGAGCAACAAGAACCAAACTTCATCGTAACTCTCTAGCATTTCAAAATTAATATAAAATGATCTTATACTCAACTGTGAGTCATCTTGCATCTATATGTCCAGACATGTGATCATCAATAGCATAATTGGGGGTCAGTTTACACCTATATACCCTTATGTGAGGTCATCATTAATCTAATTAGGGTCATCTTACACCTATATACCAAGGTGGGGTCATTAATAACCCAAAAGGGAGCCATCTTATGTTCTAGTTGAATCTGGTTCATATCCGGGTTTCATGGTGTTTAAGGTCGGGTTTTTAAGGTTTTGGTCGATTATTCTCGTTAATTTTTTGTTTGGATCAATGATAGGTTTTAAGTAGAGGTTTTGGTTTGAGGTTTTTTTCGAGAACGTAACGGAAACTCGATTTCGTGTTAAGGTCGGAAAAGAAGAAAAAATAGATCCTTATTAGTAGAAAGATACTCAATTTTCAAAGCAAAAAAATTTAGTCGAAACAAGGTTTACGAAGTCGATTTTGAAGATCATGGATCAAAAAGAGAAAAAATCATAGCGAAAGCCATAACCATTTGATATAATTTCATTCGCTAAATCTTCACCAACAATAGAATTGTAATTTTATGAAAATTTTGACCTAAACCAAGAATCAGACTTTGATAATATGAAAAATTCTAAGACTACATCATGATTGATAATAAGAGGTCCAATGAATTTCATTATATAATTAGTCACAATAGGCTTTGCTATATACATAGACGAAAATAAAAATTTTATCCTCAGAGAATATAAGGAGTATCTCATTGAATATTATCGGAGTACTCAATGAGATCTCAAAAAATATCCATAATATATCATAAAATATCCTTATCGTATTCAATAAGATCTCAACCTTTTGGTAGCAATTAGTGACATTTTTTTCGTGACTATATATATGTGATAAACGCCTCAAGTCTCTGATCGTGGGATGCATACGATCTGTTATACTTGATCTCGAATAAGATTCTTCGAATTGTGGATGATCTATTAACTTGCAAAGGGGCGCTCTTTAAAAGTTCATCTGGTCGACGGTGGTGGATATGATCACACGAGGCATAAGTAGCTTTGTGAGATGAAGAATATGGAAGAACGGGGTTTGGTGGACTGAAAGACACCACAAGAGGTGTGAAAAGATCTCGTGTTCTTGATGACTGAATCAAGAAAACTAAAACATTATTTCTTAGAAAATTCAATTTGAAATTACAAATGAGATAAAACTCTTTATATAGGACATACTCCACGTGAATACAAGAAAAATAGGTAAATAAATGATCACAAATTGATCAAGTAGATGTTAAAGATATTTGGAAGGGGAAAGTAGAGGATATGGAGGTATATAGATCAACTTGCGCGATTTTCTATGTGTATTAGGAAGGATAATGAAAGATATTTATTTTTCGTCTTCCTTAATCTGTGTCACTTGAGCCTTTCGGTTTAGGTGTGCGGATCGAGATTCGGTTCAATGTAAAAAATCGACGTGAGTCTCTCTTGAATTGAGCCCAAATCATGTTTCTGATCAAGAGTCTCTCATACCTCATTCACTATCTCGAATGTTTTATTCCGCAAACTCTTTGCTCCTCCACGCGTGAGCATATTGTGGGGTCTTGTCACTCGATTCCTTGAGTTAGCTCATCGTATGTGGACCCTTATTTGGTGCGACTTCATAGTCGATGTTCTCAACATTCTCTCCTTTTTGAAAGGATTCTCTCCTCGAAATGTTATCACCAACATCAAAAGGGAATAAATCAGCAACGTTCAATGTTGTAGACACATTATAGGTCAAGGTGGTAGGTATTATCGTTGATTCGCTTTAGAACGCGAAATAGATCACCTCCTCTTGATTCTAGTTTTGAAATCCTCTTAACAGAAAACCTTTCTTGTCTTAGGTGTAGCCACACCCAATCTCCTTCTTCGAAAACCATCTTTTTTCGTCCTTTGTTGGCTTCTTTGATGTATTGTTCAATTCTCCGCCTTATGTTTCTCGAACATTTTCATGTAGCCTTTTGATCAGCTCGACTTTCTTCTTGCCATACAAGTTGGTAGTATATTTTCTTGGTAGGGATGAGAGGTCTAAGAGGTGATGGGATTGAACCGATAGACGACCTCAAATGGTCAATGCTTCGTTGTAGAGTGTTGTGTTCATTTGTAGCCAAACTCAGTATATAGTAGGTAATCAAGCCATTTCTTTGGGGTTTTATTCAATAAATGATCTTAACAATGTGGTTAATATACCATTGACCACCTCTATATGACCATCACTCCACGGATGGCACATGATGGAGAACATGAGATTTGTTCCTATCTCCGCCAAATGTTCGTCAGAAATGACTTATGAATTTAGCGTCACAATCTGATACGATCTTCTTGAGTAGGTCATGGTTATGTACGCTCTCCTTTGAAAAAAAAGGTCTACAATACTTGTTGTGTGGTCTTAGAGTATGGTAAGAAGTGTGTCATCTTGAAAAAATCTGTCAACCTGAACAAAGATATAATCTTTGTTTCAGATTTTTGAAGGTCTGAGAACAAATTCTTTTGGCAATTCAATCCATGGATGAGTAAGAATTAATAAAGGAACATATAAACCATGGGGATGGACAGATCTTGGCCTGACAATACGTGATACATCATACACAAAGTCGTTCAACATCACGCTTAAGGCGTGGTTCACACAAATGCTACTCACTACAAAAAAATGTCATTCTCAATGTACAACTCCGTTGGAAATGACAAGTTTTCCATTGAAATAAGTAATTTCCAATGGATTTCAACGGATTCTTGACCGTTGGTAATCGATCGTTGGAAACATCCATCTGTTGTAATTTTCAACGGAGTTTCAACGACAAAAATCCGTTGACAATTTGTCAACGGATACTTTCAACAGGCATCCGTTGGAACATAGCGGGAAAATTGGAAATTGCCAATGGATGCCCGTTGGTAATTTTGAACATAAATTTTACATATATTAACAGATGTTTGTTGATGTTATGATTGTATAATCAAAAGACATCCGATGATTTTATGACGAACTTTAAAAATTAAATTTTTAATAAATATTAATTCAAAATCTATCAAAAATTTTAATTTAATATTTAAAACAAACATTACAAATAAAATGATATAGCTTATAAATCATCTAAAACTTTGTATTCTTCTTCTTTTATCCCATATTACAAAAATAAATGATGGTGGAGTTCCATCAAAACTAGACAACTATCTTTTATAACCGGTGAATCGTTCAATCATCATAGTATATTGTGTTTAAATTTTTTGGGAGAGGTTTTGATAGGATTTGAGAGGTTTTGTTGAATATGTTAAAAATAAGTTGTTTCAATATTTTAAATACCCAAAATTTCAACGGACATCCATTGGAAATTTCAAAAAATGCCCGTTGAAATGTTTGTCCAATCAAAGAATGTCAAATCGTAACTTTTCCGTTTTTCAAGGGGCATCCATTGAAATTTCCAATGGATGCATGTTGAAAACATGAAGATGGATCCATCCGTTGAATTTTTTGTAATTATGATTTTTCTAACGGGTATCCGGTTGAAATTTCCACGGATGCCCCTTGAAAAAACCAAAAAGTTTTTATTTGACATTATTTGATTGGACATCTATTTCAACGGGCATCCGTTGGAATTTTCAAGGGATGCATGTTGAATATTCCAACGGATGCCCGTTGAAAATGTAGTTAGGTGCAGAATTTTGTAATTATGATTTTTTCCAAATGGCATCCATTGGAATTTTCAAGGGATGCCTGTTGAAAATTTCAACGGATATCCGTTGGAAATTTGGAAAATTTGTAACGGGCATATGTTGATAAATTTAAGGATTTTCAACGGTTCACCATGAAATCCGTTGGTCAAAATTTTCAACGGATAGATCCGTTGGTCAATATTTTCAACGGATAGATCCGTTGGTAAATAGTTCAACAGAATCATCCGTTGGTACAAATTTCAACGGACGGATCCGTTGGAATCCATTGATAAATATTTCAACGAACGGATCCGTTGATATTTATATGTTTTTTAGTAGTAACTCTATGGTGGAAAAGGTCGTCTCCATGCCTAAGGTCCCATGAAAGCTTCTCAATGTGCTTATTAAAGCACCAATCCCTTCATTGAGCTCTACGAAATGAAAACTCACCCATGGAGAAAAAGGAAGTCGTCGTGTATGTAGAAAGCTCTGATAGCTCATTCTTAGCACATTTAGACTATGGGTGGGCAATTCGGGTTTCAAGGTGGGTTCCTCGGGTTAAAAAAATTGAACCTGAATTGAACCCATTTGGTTTTCGATCTGGGTTCGGTCCGGGTCCGAGTTGTTCGGGTTTTTGAAACATTGAACCCAAAAAACCCGAATTATATTTGGGTATTTAGATATTTCGAGTAATTTAGGTTCTTCGGGTTTTTTGAGTTATTTAGGTACGAGTAATTCGGGTTTTATAACGGGTTTATGGGTTCTTTGTGAATTTTTGGGGTAATTCCAAATTTAACATACAAAAAATTCAAAAAAAATACAAAGTAAAAATCCATAAAAATACCAAGTAAAAACTTTTTAGGGAAATTTTTTAGGAGGCGCTGACGACGTGTGTGTGAGTGAGAGAGAGGATGTGCATTAGCTTTAGGGTTTTTTCTTCTTTTTTTTTGTTGTTTGGGTTCCTCAAGTTCTCCCGAACCTGAATCCGAACCGACCTGAACCCAAATCGATTTTTGATATTGAATACATATGGGTTTTCTATATAACTCATATATCTCATGGGTTGGGTTATTCGGTCTGGATCGGTCCGGATAACCCAAAATGTCCACCCCTATATGTCCTCATGGAACAAGTCGTGATAGTTCTCTAAGATATTCGTGATCTCCATAGAATACTTTGTTGTACCTTGGCCTATCAAAACATTTTTATCGATCATTAGTAACATTGGGCTTTGATTACTTAAATCCTTACAAATGGCACTAGCTTTAAAATACAAAATTGTTTTGTTCTTATGGTTCAAGTTTACTTGTATATCATGTACTTATGAAGGACCAAGAGGGTACTAGTGTTATCTTCCTTTTATGGAGAACGGAAGAAGAGTAGTTCTTCCTACCATCATGTGTTACCTCGCGGTTGAATTTCCATGACCGCCCTAATAGGACGTGTCTTATTTGCATTGGCACGACGTCACAAAATACTTCATCATAGTATTATTTGGTATTGGCAATTACTTGCTAGGTGACCTTAACCTCCCCTTTGTTGTTGAGCCATTATAACTTGTATGGATGAATATACTTGATACATGTCTCAAATGTATCGACTTTTGAAATTGAATTTTGATCTTATATGTTTTTATCACAATTGTCGAAAGATGTTTTCAACAATGAATATTGTGAAAACAACTTTACATAATCGAATTGGTGATCGAAATTTTAATGAACAATCGGAGAATATATTTATAAACTATTTTTTTAATATATTAAATATATTCATTATTTTTATTTAATTATATATTGCAATGCTTGATCTAAAAAATATATATATTCGCCATCAAATATAAAAAATGTATGTATATATATTTATTATATGAACCGACACTATATCTATATACGTGTTTCAGAAAAATATACATACTATATATATTATATATATATAAACACAACTTTTTCTTAAACGTTCTGATAAAAGTTTAAAAAGTGATCGGGCAAAGCGGCTGTAAAAAGGTTAACAAAGCAAAAGATGAACAGGGAATGTAACGCTTCGACCGACTTCGAACCTTGCCATATTTATTTTAGTGTTTTAAAAATTATATTTAGGTAAAATATTTATACTTTTCAGAAGCATGACTTTCATTTTTCTAGGGTGAAAATTTAATATTAATGCCTACCAACATATTAATTGTACTTATTAATACACACGTATATATATATATTCACATTTATGGCTTTCAACACATTAACTTAGTTTTAATCATATATATACTTTTTAAAAAATGAAATTTTCGAAATTTCGGTCTAATATATATTTTGGATCGGAATAATGTTTCGATATTATTTATAAAAATGTAATTATTCTTCTATGTACCATCGAGTTATCTAGAGGATATGTATTAATATACTTAGTTTAAATATAAGATATATATATATATATATATATGATGAAGTTAAAAATGAAGTTTTCAGGCCTCCGATCCTAAAACAATCTTCGTTATTATTTATAAAAGCCTATATTATTCTTTTCATATAGTGCGAGATTATTAATATATTTGGATAGATTCAAAAATAATTTGGGACACTTTTGAAGCAAAAATCAAAATCATCATTGGAACATAAAAAAATAAATATCATTATATGAGAGATTCCTTTCCGTATTTTTCTGCAGAATAAAAACAAAATTTTAATTCTTTTTTTTAACAAAAAAAGTGGCCAAAGTGAAAACAGATTGGTTATGACAGATGATGTTTCAATTATTGCGCATGAAATCTCACTGTCAATGTCGATTTTTGTTCATTGAGCTCTTTAATTTTTTTCGAGTTTTATTTTCAATTGAAATAAAAAAATATGTCATTAATTTTCGAATCATTATAAAAAAACATAGGTGAAGTGGGAGATAATAAATTGAAATAAGAAAAAAGTCAGAATTCAGGAGGAGGAAGTTGCAGAAGAGAATCTATAGAGTGAGGTCACGAATCTTGCGCGTTTATGGCACTCTCTTTCTCTCTCTTCAAGCCTTTGACTATTATTTATCTTTTCTTTGTTTTTTTCATTAATTATCTCTTCTTCTTATCGTGTTATTTATTGAAGAACTCTCATGTAGTTTCGTTGTGTCGCAGTTGAGCTAAAAGATATTTTGATAAATATCTAAAGTTTATCCGATTTTTTAGAATTTCTAATCATTATATCATTTTAAAGTATATTTTAATAGATATCAGTTTTTTATGATTCACGATAACGTTGATTAAGTTTAAAGTGTTCCAATTTATTAGTGAATTAAAAATTTAAAGTTAAACTAAATTCTATGTGAAACTGGTTATAAATCGGTTTCAATAAACTCAAAATGTTTAGTTTGATATGAAGAGATCAAATTTGTAATTCATTCATATCTTAATATTATTAAAACAAAAACCAGAAAAAGAAAATCTTAAAAAAAATAATTTTTATTTTTAAAAATAATTTATGTTAAAATAATTAAATTTAAATATTATTTAACAAATATAACTACATTTTTTTTAAACAACGTACAATTAAAATATAAATAAAATAAAAAGTAATTTTTAATATGTTATTTGTTGTATCTAAATATAAAATAATTAATCATTTAATTTATTTTGAAATAATTATTTCTAAAATTTAATATAATCTTTTATTATCCAATAATAATAATTAACTTAAATAATAAAATCATATTCCATATTTTAGTTAAATCATATTCCATATTTTAGTTTTACTTTAATTTTCTTTTATTATTATAAAAGATTTAAAAGTATAATTTTAAAATCATTTAATGTTATTTGAAAACTTATTTGCATAAAATTTAGATCATTTACATTTTAGTAGGTATAAATAATTTGTATATACAATTCTTCTAATATGTTTTTTAAAATAATTTATTTTAAAATAAAATCAAACGAAAGTTTTAATATGATATTTATTGTATGTAAATATAAAATAATTAATCATTTAACTTATTTTGAATAATTATTTCTAAAATTTTTATATAATTTTTTATTTCCCAATAATAATATAATTTAAATAATAAAATCTTATTCTAGGTTTTTATTTGACTTTAATTTTTTATTATTATAAAAAAGTTTAAGAATATAATTTTAAAATTATTTAGCGTTGTTTGAAAACTTATTTACATAAAATTTAGATCTTTTACATTTTCATAGCTATAAACCATTTTTATATACAATTATTCCAATATTTTACAAACTAATCATATTTTATCTAAAATATTATTAATATTTTATATAATAAACTTAAAAATGAAAATTATTTAATTTATTTGTAATTATGTTTAGTTCTTTAATGCTTTATTTTAATTTAATTTTTATTTTTGAAAAAATTTAAGATTTAAAATAATTTTATTTTATTAGATCTTTTTACGTTTAAATAAATAATTTATTTTTTAATTAGTTTAATTCTATTATAGAAAATAACTTCTGTTTATAAATAATTTTTTATTCTTAAAATTATTTATTATTGTAAAATATTTAAGAATATAAATTAAAACCATTTATAATTCAATTATTAAATTAATATAACTTCCGAATACGAGTAACTTCCACTTTTAGTTTTAAAAATTAATTTTGCCCTAAAAAATATAACTTCTATTTATTCTTCTTTTATATATCTCAATATTTTCATAAATTTACTTCAATGAGAGTAAACAAATTCGTGGTATTCTCTTGGTGTGTGTAAATTCTACAAATTTAAAGTAAGTATTTATATAACTATTAATTCTATTTGTTTATTTCATTTATATTTTTTAAGTAATTGTTTTGTTATTTTAAAATTCAAGCAATAGTTCTTCAAGTGTCACCTATCAAAGATTTTGGATTACACAGAAAAAATTGTAAAATCAAAGTTAGGATTTTAAGACTATGGATGTACATTAATGTGAATAAACTCAAAAGTTCTTCTATTTCACCAATAGAAATGGTTCTTATAGATGAAGAGTTTGTTTGGTCTTTTAAATTTTATTTATTTCATTTTTTTGTTCTTTATTATACTAATATTTTTTTAGGATGATAGAATTCAAGCATATATAAGATCTTATGATTTTTCAAAAATTCGAACATCTAATTAAGGAAGGTGAATGTTGCAGTATTTTTAATTTTGCTTTGGTTCCGAATCTTGGTTTATATAAGTCATCAGACCATTCATTCATCATTAATTTCTATTCTACGACATTTGTTAGACCTTGTGATTCTATCTCAGACTCACCTTATGGATTTCGTTTCTCTTCATTTTCTCAAATTCAATCAGGAGAGATGGATGAAAATATACTGGTTGATAAGTGTTTTTACTATATTTTTTAGTAGTATCGGTGTATCTATTATAAATATTTGCAAGAAATATTTTTAGTAATAAAATATTGTAAAATTGATATTATTATTATTATTATAATATTTAAGTATTGAAATAAAAAAATTTTTAAAACGTTTTAATTATTTTTAAATAATAAATATATTAAACAACAATTTTTAAATAATACAATTGATTATTGATTAAACAACAAAAAAACTTTTAAAATAAAAGTTATTTTATTTATTTGTAATTATGTTTAACAATAAGTATTATGCTTTAATTTAATTTAATTTTTATTATTATAAAATACTTAAGATTATAATTTTAAAATATTTGATTTTATTTTAAATATTTTTTAAATTAGTATTAGATCATTTTAATTTTTTAACATATCCGTAATAATAAATAAATAATTTAATTAGTTTAACTTCACACAATAAATTTTAATTTTAAAAAATATTTTATTATTATAAATTGTTTAAGAATATAAATTTTAAAACTGAATAAAGTTTAAAACGTAAAAATAAAGTATTCTTTTTGTGTAATAATTATTATTATAAATTATTAATTATATTTGTTTCTTATATTTTTAATTAATTGTTTTTTATTTTATAATTCAATCAATGGTTTTTCAAGTGTCACCTATAAAAAATATTTGATTACTCATAAAAAATTGTGAAATCAAAGTTAGAATTTTAAGAATTTTTAATATTTCTTTTAAAATAAATATTACTAATATTTAACATAAATTCAATTTTTTTGTGTGTTTTTTTTTGTGAAATCAAAGTATTGATAATAACTATTTTATATATTATTACTATTAATATATAAAAATTAATTTTTAATTTATTTATGATTTCAAAATTTTAAAAATAATGATTAAATAAAAAAATAAAATATTTTTAAAAATAAATTTATCATATTTAAAATTATATTTATTTTAAAATAGAATAATAGTTTGATAAGATAAAATGATAAAAACTAGATTGACTTTTGTGGTTTTCCATGATGATTTAGCTTCTTATATGATTGTGTAGCTTTCCATGTGATTGTATATTTTTATGTTGTTGTAGTTTCTCATGCATTTTAAGTGATGTAGAATTTAAGTCATTTTAACTTACTGATAAATAATAATTCTTCATCATTTCAGACTTGGATAAAATGCATCATTTTGTATCTCTATTTGCTTTGGTCCATCTTTACCCTGTTACATGAGGCATTGAATATTATTGGCCACGTATATACTTGAAGTTGCTTCACCCGAACTCTCGTGATTGGTTCCGTCAATATCACATCGTCCAATTGATCATTGATGGGCTTAACATCATTAATTGTCGTTGTAATGCCCTCAACAGTTTATATTATGATATAAATCCACATATTTTTTCTATTTATCTCGAAAGTTTATTAACAAAAATACAAAGATTTAAGAAGCGTTAGACGCTAGGGGGACGGACATTCAACGCCTAGAACGCCTAGACGGTATCTAGACGAACTAGGCAAATATATATATATATAAAATATAATTAATTTATTTTTTCGTGTGCTATATTTATTATTCAAAAAATCTTTAAAAACTTTTATTGTAAAAATATTGAATGTAATAAATAATTTATATATTAAAATTAACAAAATTTTATTTAATTGTAATTAGTTAAATCCAACATTACTTTATTTGAAAAAATATATTAATTATTTTTATTTATTTTAATTTACACATTTTATAAAAAATAATTTTTAATTATTATAATTAAATTATAACCTCCCATTTAAATTTTAAAGAGCTTTTAAAAAACAACTTCCATGTTTATAGCTATTAATAGGAAAAACAACTTATTCCCCCTTGATTTTCATGCTTTAGTCCTATTCCCGTCTCGATTTTGACCCTCGTCCTATTTCCTCGTCGATTTTCAGTTTCAGCCTATTTCCCACTCGATTATCATGTTTTAGTCTTATTCCCCCCTCGATTTTGATCTCATCATATTCTCCCCTCAATTATCACAAATCTGCCTAAAACCCCTCCGATTTTGACCAAATTTTGACCATATTTTGATTTCAATTTTGACCCAATTTTGACCCAATTTTGATTTTAATTTTGTTTTGATTTTCAACACTCCGAGGTGATGGAACCAATATTTAAGATGCTAACATGTGGCATGAAATTAATATCTCATGACTAATAACTAATTGGCAACATCCTAAACCCTAAACCCAAAATGAAATCCAATTTTGTCAAAATTAAGATTAAATTGGGATTAAATCGAGTCAAAATTGAGTCTAAACTAGGTCAAAATTGAGTTATATTTGAATCAAAACTAAAATTAAAATTTGGTCAAAATTAAAATCAATTTTGACGTAGTTTTGACTCAATTTTGGACTCAATTTAACTTAATTCGGATTAAATCGGATTTTCAATTTATACTTAATTCGAATTAATTAGGATTAAATCAAGTCAAAATTGAGTTATATTTGAATCAAAACTAAATTAAAATTTGGTCAAAATTAAAATCAATTTTGACATAGTTTTAACTCAATTTTTATGTCAAAATTGATTTTAATTTTGACCAAATTTTAATTTTAGTTTTGATTCAAATATAACTCAATTTTGACCTAGTTTTGACTCAATTTTGACTCGATTTAATCCCAATTTAATCTTAATTTTGACAAAATTGGATTCGATTTTGGGTTTAGGGTTTAGGATTTTGCCAATTAGTTATTTGTCATGAGATATTAATTCCATGCCACATGTTGTCATCTTAAATATCGGTTCCATCACCTCGGAGTTTTGTATAAGATTTTATTGGATATTTTTACTTAATTTATAATAATAAAATAATTATAGACTTACCGTTGTTATACCGTTTATCATAATTTAAATGGTCGAATTCCAATTTAATTAATCAAATTTCGATATTAAAATCAATATAAAAATATATTTGTAAAAATATTTATTAATATTATTTACTGATAGATCAAAATAAATGATATAATTGAAAATTAAATAATTAGACGATTATAATTATTGATTCAAATATATAATTATTGATTCGATTTTAGGATGTCCTGGGGATAATATTAAATAAAAAAACTTATGCTTTGATGGTTAACGGTAGGATTTATATGTTACGAATAATTTAATTTATTAAAATTAAAATTAAAATCAAAACTAAAACGAAAATTGAAATTAAAATTAAAATTAAAATCAAAATTAAAACCAAAATTAAAATTAAAATTAAAAAATTGGGTCAAAATCGGAGGGGTTTTAGGCAGATTTTTGATAATTGATGGGAGAATAGGATGAGGTCAAAATCGAGGGGGGAATAGGACTAAAACATGATAATCGATGGGGAAATAGGCTGAAACTGAAAATCGAGGGGGGAATAGGACGAGGGTCAAAATCGAGGGGGGAATAGGACTAAAGCATGAAAATCAAGGGGGGAATAGGCTGTTTTTCCCTATTAATAAGAATCTTAAATAACTAGCGTTAGAGTGTCTAAATTAAAATCAAACCAATGACGTTAATCAAATCTCAAGGTCAAATATACATATTAGCTATTTTATTAATCTATTCATTCTTTATTGTTTTTAATTTATTATAACTCAATTGCATATATCTTCAATTCATATTAATCTACTTATTCTTTGTTTTTATTTTAACCTTTTTTTGGTAATATTAAACTATAAGATTATTAAAAAAAATTAATTTCCATGTTTCATTATAATTCATATTTTTGTTATAATTATTTAAAATTATTTTCGTATATCTTAATTTTTAAAATATTGGTATATTGTGTACAATAAATCGCTTGCAAAAGCTAAAAGATTTTTATAGTTAGAAATTAATTTTAAAGAATTATGAAACAATTAAAGATATTGCATTAATATCTTTAATTGTTTTTTTTTTTTTGAAAATAGGGGAATTCAAGCATATACCACTATATACTTTCATAAAAATTGTTACAAAAACAAATGAATATAACTTTAAAATTATTAAAATATTTGATTACTTGAACTAATTACTTTTCAATTTTTATTTCAATCTAACTTATTTTTTATTTTCATCTAACGATGAATATATTTAAATGTTAATATATAATTAATACTTAAAAACTATATATCTTATCTTATATTCAAACTATTTATTAATTTCAATTTTAATATTTTTAAAATCCGACTAATGTTGAATATACTTATTTTTTATTTTCATCTAGCCTTGAATATATTTAAATGTTAATATATAATTACTATAAATTAAATAATTACTCAATACCACTATATACCTTTTATCATTTAAAAATTATACATCTTATATTATATTCAAACTATTTATTATTTTCTATTTTAATAATTTTAAAATTTGTGTTATGCACGAGTAATATCTAGTAGTTTATTATTTCGGTTACAATTGAAAGATTTCAAATACTCTATTTATAATAGAGGTTTTTTTAAAAAAAAAATTGAAAAAAATTTGTTTTGATCTTTGTAAGAGTTGGATTTTTTCCACCATTGTAGAGCTAAAAAACTCATTGGTCCAGTGGATTCCAAAATAAAAAACTAGTGTGAGATATTCTTTATGTTTTGAAGATTGAGAATACGTAAAAGAGTGATGACTTTGTTCTTTGAGTCAGTTTTATTGTGTGCTGAGTAATGTTCTAAAAATCGGATCTACACGGCGTTTAGGCGCTAGGCGGTGACCGAGCGTCCCGATTAATCTCTAATCGAAGGTTCTAGACGGAATGGACGTCTAGACAGTTAGGCGAACGATTAATCGCTAGGCGGTATTCTAGTTTTAAAGGTAAAAAAAAGAGAAAAAAACCTTAACAACTAGTTTATCAAGATGATAACGAAATTAGAATACTTTTGAATGAGTAAGTGATTAATAAAATTCATTTATTTATTTTTTATTATATTTATATAAATAATCATTTGTGTTCTTGTGTAAGTAGGTATACACAAAAAAATGAAACCGACTTGATAGTAAAATGTTGAATAATTTTGTTTATTTTTAATTTAATACGAGGTTTATGGTTTAAAATAAAAATAAATGAACAAGGTTTTGAATGTGTTTCTATCTAATGATCCATATCATTTTTAAGATTTGATTGCTGATAATGGAAAAACGGACGATGAATCAATGGAAGAATATGAAGGGTCAAACCAAAATATATTGACGTGTGAATGTTCAATAGATCGAGCAAATGGATGATTTGCTTATAGATAAAGAGTTTGATGAATCATGTTTTGATTCCAAAGAAGAACAAATTAACATACAGTTTGAATCTGATGAAACAACATTTCAATAAAGAATATAAAAAAGTTGAATTAGATAATTAAAAAATTTACTTATTTATTTTTGTTATTTCTTTCAATTTAATTTATTTATATGCATTTTTAAACAATTAAATACTTATAAATGTTTTAAATTAAAAATTTGGATTAAAATTACATTATATATAAAAATCCAACTAGCCTACCTAGACACTGCCTAGGCTCCGCCTAGGCGCTGGGTGTCCGTCCGCCTAGCGCTTAGCACTTTCTTGAACCTTGGTGCTGAGTGAGTGTGTGATTGTGAGATGAATGTGTGAATTTTTATCACGAGTTTAAGGTCTGATTCTATACACACATCAACATTTTTTTCTTCAAATGGGACCTTAATATCAATTGAGTAATAAAACATGCACACAAATTTTGTCGAAACAACAATTCATCAAACTTTGTAAAGAAAATTATATTGTTCATGATTGTTGTTGAGATTAATTCATAGATTCTCTATCAATTGAAAACCTTCAACTCTGCTTGCCATAATCGATTCAAACATGAATGTTGCAATAAAAAATGTTTGCAAGATTGGTTTCAACTCTGCTTGCCATAATCGATGTCTTAGTCAAACACGAATGTTGGAATCGAAACTACAAACCAGAGAGAGAACACAAGCTTGATGTTACGTGTTTCCACCCTTCAATATCAATAATGGTAGTCATGCCATATCTAAAACATAGAACTTATTAACAAATCAGAGAAGGTTACATGAACTTAAACCAAGCTCTATAATGGCAAAAATACAACTCTCTCATACTGAAAAATGAATGATTACTCAGGAACAAAAAGATGGTATGCTTTTGTACTGGCGGAATATCAGATATACCCTCGTAGGGCTAAAACGCTTCAAAAATACCCTTCCCTAAAATAATTATTTAATCGAAAAAAAAACTGGAGAAAAGACAAATTTACCCTTAATTTTCGAACGTGGGAAAAACCGCATTCTTGGAGAGTAAAAGCCAAACCCGCATTCTGGGAGAGTAAAAGCCAAGAAAGAACAAGTGATTTCGAACTTGAGAGGGATCGATTCGAAGTTGGCAAGAAGGAAATTCGAAGTTGCCAAGAAGGAAATGGCTAGAATCAGCAGCGGTGGAGAAGAGAGCACGAGTCAATCTTCAATGGCGTCAATAAGTGTAAGTAGATCGATTTCTAGGGTTTTGGAGGATGTCGAGTCCCAAAATGGTTTATTGATTTGAAATGGTGTGAGTGTCAATGAGTCGGTTGAGTCTCAGTGAGTCGGTTGAGTCGCAAGAGTCGGTTGTCTCAGTGAGTCGGTTTGGGTCGCGATGGTCGGTTGAGCGTCGATTTCTAGGGTTTGCAGGCTGTCGAGTCCCAGAATGGTTTATTGATTTGAAATGGGTGTGAGTGTCAGTGAGTCTGTTGAGTCTGAGTGAGTCGATTTGGGTCGCAATGGTCGCTTGAGCGTCGCAGGGAGTCTAAGGGTCGTTTGAGTCGGTTGGCTCAGTGAGTCGGTTCTGCATCGTACTTCCCACAGCTTCGTATCAGATCTCAATGTTGTATATCTAAACGAAGCTTCGATTGAACCCTTCCTTACAAATGCCTGTACATGCTTCTTGCTATCAAACTCTTGCCCAATTTTAAGATCCAATCCATCTCCGAACTCGAAGATATTATTTTCGCCATTGTGAACAACCATTTGCGAGTTGTTCTCACCATCACCATACTTATGCTCTGCTCGCACATCAGAAACAACTTTATTCTTGTCACAAGCAACTCCATCAACTACCACAGTCATGGCACACCCACATTCTTCTCTTAACCCGCTTGTATGTTCACTATCAGAATCTATTGTCTCCGGATTACTCTCATCAACTCTACTTTTATCTAGATCTACAATAACACAGTCATCATAATCTACAACACCTCGATCCTCACCTTCTTTAGCAATGCTTCCAAAAGCCGGAATTAGAGGCTCAATTTCCCTCTCAAAAGCAGGAATTAGAGGCTCAATTTCCCTCTCAAAAGCAGGAATTAGAGGCTCAATTTCCCTCTCAAAAGCAGGAATTAGAGGCTCAATTTCCCTCTCAATTTCGATTTCACAATTCACCCCTGCCGATTCTATCTCCACATACAGCAGTGGTCGAATTCCTCTTATGCGATCGAACAGATAACAAATAAGATGTTTGTCATTCATTATATATGTCGGCTTCCTATTTTCACAAATATTGGGCAAATAGCTTAACTTCAACTTCGTTGTATTATTATCCACCATCATCTCTGCGCATAACTCATCAATCAGTTGCTGGTATGTCAGACTAACCGGAGGACATAAGAAAAATACTCTCTGGTTTTCCTGAACTCTACCAACCCATTCAAATTCTCCATTTGGGTTTTTTTCCCATTTACCATCATACAAAAAATAAATCAGTATGATTTTCTCATCCACCGTATCCATTACACCTGTAACAAAAACATAAAAAGAGGGGTAAATTCCGTGACCCACAACGACCGTGCGACCCTTGGACCCCTGCGACCCTTGGACCCTTGCCACCCTTTCAACCCTCTGCGACCCTTGGACCCCTGCGACCCTTGGACCCTTGCCACCCTTTCAACCCTCTGCGACCCTTGGACCCCTGCGACCCTTTCAACCCTTTGCGACCCTTTTAACCCTTTACGACCCCTTTCCCCTGCGACCCCTTTACCTCTGCGACCCTTGGACCCCTACGACCGTTGGAACCTTGGACCCATGCGACCCTTGCGACCCTTGACCTCTGCAACCCTTGGACCCCTACGAAACCCTTGTGACCCACATGACCCATCTGACATACCCGAACCTTGCGACCCAATTAAGCCTTTCGAATACGACCCTTGCGACCCATGGGACCGATCTGACCCTTGCGACCCATGGGACCCATCTGACCCTTGCGACCCATGGGATCCATGTGACCCATGTGACCCTTTCGACATATGTGACTCTTGCGATCCATGGGATCCATGTGACCCTTGTGACCCTCGTGACTCGTCGTTTCGATGTCAGACTCATGTATTTTCGAATGCCAGCTATGCCTTTTTTCGAATGCTAGTTATGCCTTTTTGCGAATATGTGTGTCTACGACACTCTCTCATCTGTTCATCCATCTCTCTATTATAAGATTCATCAAGTTCTCTATGTCTCACCATCTCACCCATTTGAGATTTAGTCACATCTCTCTCCTCTTTTCATCTACGTCTCAAACTCCAAATTCTCTGAAAAATCTTTGTGACCTTTGTGATATATCATCTCGTTTTCATACGTATTTCTTGCACGATTTAGGAGACGTTTTTGATACATATGTGATGTTTTACGTATGATTCCGTATCCGTTTTACTTGCTTTCGTGCTTTTCATGTTCTTACAGGTTTTTACGCGTATTTGGACTATTTTGGAGCTAAAGGAACATGCACGGAGCTAAGGAGCAACTTTGGGTATCATCACGGGACAAACGGGACGAGATTGAGCATGGAGAAGCCTCCACCCGGTCGGGTACAAGCCTTACACGATCGGGCAGAACCCACGGGGCTTTGGACAGGACAAACCACACGACTCGGGCAAGCACATGCCCGAGCTGTTGCCTAGCACCCGAGCGGGCACATACCTAGCACCCGAGCGGGCGTTGCACCCCAGCCAGCAAACACGCGGGTTTACCCTAGCCGCACCCGAGCGGGTACACTCACTACCCGAGCGGGTCGCGGCCCATAACTGCTCAAAACTTAAGTAAACTTAACTTAAAACATAAGGGAACTCGTGGGACAATTTAGGCAACAATTGGACCGACTTAGGAGGCTTAAAAGGAGGCAAAAAGACGCCGTTACAGCAAGCATACAGAGGAGAAGAATTCAGCGAAGTTAGAGCAGATTCTTGCGAGGAGATAAGCGAGGAGCATTGGAGATCAAGCACCACCACTTCGGTTTTGTTTGGTTTTTATGTTCCTTAGACTCTCTACTATGTTTATGTTTCTTTACAGACGCATGAGCGAGTAGTTCGTTTGTTCTAGGAGAAGGGATTAGCCCTTGGCTATCCCGAGACCGCTTTTGATCTATTTTGAATGCATCTTCCCGTTCTAGTTCATCTATTCTTTATCTGAGTGTTTAATTTACTTGTATTTGCGAACGGCCGCGTAGATACATGTGTTAGAGATTAGGAGAAGGACCGAAAGGAGAATTCTAGTCCTAGAAAGTCAGGTTTAGAACAACCGAGGTTAGGCCACGAAAGTAGGGTAACAACGGTTGAGGGTGAACGGGCGAATCACAGAGTTTATGGGTTTAGTTCAAGGTGTCAGCCACGAAAGTAGGGGGCAACTTGTCTAGATCACGTGTCTATGCCTTGAGAGAGGGTAGATATCATGTTAGGATCGTCCGCCTTAGATAGCTTTAACAGGGATTGCATGATAGATAGGTTGATCATCGGTTTCGGTAGTCTTGTGGCGAAACCGGATTCCTAGGACGTTTGTCTCATCGTTAGAACCCAAGAAGTTTAGTTTACTTTCAGTATTTCATTCTTCATCACCATTCTTTCGTTAGCAAGTTTGATTCATAGTTCGGGTTTAGGTAGCGTTGCATAGTCTCTGTGGGATCGACACCTAAAATACTACACACGTGCCGTGCACTTGCGGGTAGATTAGGTTATATTTAACTCTGATACGCATCAAGTTTTTGGCGCCGTTGCCGGGGACTATTGTCAACGCGTCTTAGATTCGAACCTAGAGTCCTTCTTGCTTTGTTTTTATTTTTGTTTTCTTTTCTTTCGTTCCTTCTACGTAAATTGTTCTTTGTTTGTCCTTTGCAGAACTTTCAGGTCGACAAAAGATGGATAATCAGAACGGCAATGGACAGATGCAATTACAGGCTCCTCCACCACGTCGTCTAAGGGATTACGTGGTGCCGAACATGAACAACGTGCAAACAGCAATAAGGATGCCTGCTGTTGCAAGAGAGCAATTCGAGATTAAGCCAGCAATGATAAATATGCTTTATCAGAAGCAATTCATGGGTGGAAACCATGAGGATCCACATCAGCACCTCAGAGATTTCCTCGAACTTTCAGGTACGTTCAAAATTCATGGAGTCTCTGAGGATGCAATCTTGCTGCGTCTTTTCCCTTTTTCAATTGGGGGAAAAGCGAAAACTTGGCTGCAATCACTCCCCGCGGGATCTATCACCACATGGGATCAGCTCTGCACACTGTTCCTATCACGCTTCTTTCCTCCGAGCAAGACAATTCAGATGAGGGGGGAAATCACAACATTCAGATGCAGAGATGGAGAGACTATGTTTGAGGCGTGGGGTAGATTCAAGGATCTTCTACAGTCATGCCCACACCATGGACTTGAGCAGTGGTACGTTATCCAAACTTTTTATAACGGAATTTCAGATGAGCACCGCATGAGGTTGGATAACGCTGCCAGAGGATCATTCATGGATCTGAGCATCGAGGAGGCATTCGAGCTGATTGATAACCTCGCCATGAACCACACCATGTGGTCAACCCCAAGAGGTATGCCTAATAGCACTCGTCGATTATATGAGCCTAACCAGAATAGAGCCATGGGTAATGCAGCGAATGCTATGTACTGTGCGAATTGCGGAGATACGGACCATGTAGCGTATCAATGCACAGTACATGAGGATTACGAACAGATGAATTATGCCCAGCAGCAAGGCAACACACAATTCGGGAACACCTACAACCCGAATTGGAGGAATCACCCGAACTTGTCATATCGAACAACTCAACCGGTGAAGTATTCGGGGTTTCCACAAAGGCAGAATAATTTCCAGCAAAACAACCAACAACTCCAGCAAGCACAGCAAGCTCAGCAAGCCCCTCAACTCCTCAAGCCTTTTCATCAAACCTAGAGGGGGTATTGCTCGAATTTATGAAGAAGCAGGAGCAACAACAAGCTAAATTCGGC
>CM071874.1:9637489-9662201 GCA_036759665.1 Gynandropsis gynandra
CAAGTTTTACCTTCATCCGACGCTCTCTTAGGGCCAGGAGACCAGCCTCTGTGCATATCGCCTTTATATCGGCTCCTGAGAACTCGTCCTTTGTCATCACAAACTCTTCCAAGTTTACATCCTCAGCCAGTGTCATCTTTGATGTGTGTATCTATGGACAAACGAACCAAAGCTCAATCATCTAATGAATCAGCTTTCGAATTCATGGACTTTCTCATGAGATCCATGTTTTTCTCAGTGTACCTGGAAGATACGCCTTCTTGTTTTGATATCTGGAAGAGGAAACTCAATTTTCCTGTCAATACGGCCAGGTCGAAGCAGAGCTGGGTCCAGACTTTCAATTCTGTTTGTGGCAAGGATGACCTTAACGTCCCCTCTCGAATCAAACCCGTCAAGCTGGTTTAGCAGCTCCAACATGGTTCTTTGGATTTCACGCTCACCACCTGAGTGAGCATCGTACCTGTTTCAAGCATGGATCGATTACATACCATATTTTTCCAAGCCCTATCATTACCAACACGACCATGTTTGGAAATAAGACATACCGCTTGGTACCAACAGCGTCGATCTCATCTATGAAGACAATTGACGGTGAAAGGTCATCAGCAACCCTGAAAAGCTCCCTCACAAGCTTGGGTCCATCTCCCAAGTATTTCTGAATCAGCTCACTACCAACAACACGTAAGAAAGTAGCTGATGTAGAATTTGCCACTGCCTGAAAGAACGAAATGAAGAATTCAGACTTGTTCCAAAGGTCTTCTAAAACGATATGGGTCAAAAATTGCAACCAGAAAAAGCCACAAATCTTCCATGCATACAATGAGAACAATCTCAAAATAATCTTGCGTTGGATGGATTAAGATGATTCAAATATCTTCATACAAACAAGACCTTCAAGATTGTTTATGATCTAATTTCTAGCGTCAGGATGATCAACACAACAAAACCACAGGTCTAACAGTTTGTCATCAGCAATGGGTAACTTCATGGACTCTTTCAGCAACCAAAGAAGAACTTCATCCTTAGCAAAGTCAGATGTGACAGATTTAAGATCCCAGTGACACAAAGAGTCACTGAGAATGTTAAAGAATTACAAATAAGTAAGTACATCATAGACACAGAGATCACACCAACTAGTCATAAATTCCGAACAGATGATGAGTTAAAGGCAAACCTTGGCGAGCAAAGTCTTCCCAGTTCCTGGTTCACCATACAAGATCACACCCTTAGGTGGCTTAATACCGATATCTTCATACAGCTCAGGGTGAGTTAGAGGGAGTTCAACAGCTTCTTTGATCTCCTGAATCTGAGCTTCTAAACCTCCAATGTCTGCATATGACTCTAAAGGAGCCTTCTCAACTTTCATCACCGACACCATAGGGTCCACTTCATCTTGCAGAATTCCAACAACAGAAAGCACCTGATAAACGACAAACAAGCAGCACACAAATGGCCTCTCAGTACAGAAAGCTACTATGGCTCGAAGTAAAGCTTAACTAGGGAAGAATAAAGACACGAAACAGAGAGAAATCGATGGAATGTTGTAATTTACACGCTAAAATAATAGAAATTGAAACCAAAGGGATTGTTCTCCAATTCTAGTTTTCTACTCAGCAACTGGAGCTCAATATTTCCAAATCAGGCACACACTCGATAAACATCCAACGAATATCTCATTTCAGTAATACAAAAAAGAATACTACCATCTTCTTCACCCGTAATTACTAGCAGGCAAACATGAAGATAAACCCTAACCTCACTGACATGCAAACCTAAATCGCAACAAGAGTCCAGCACGCTAACCACCACCCATGAAAAAAAAAAGGTTCAGTTCATCACCTAAAGAAACCCCAGGTCACATACCTTATTATGCATCAGAATCGCACAACCAGGCTCAAGCTGATCCTTGTCAACAAACGACAAAATCCCAACGTAGTACTCCGGTCCAACAGACGAAGAAACAATTGCGTGATTCTCATCAATTAATTCTTCAAGATTCCCAACACTCATCGGCGTCCCACGGAGATCGTCAACCTTAGATCTATCTTCCTCGGCCTTCTCTTCCTGAGGCTTCAACCTCTCCTGGTTTGCGACGAACTCCTCCTCCATCAACAAATAGTCCTTGATCCGTTCCAGCTTCAACAACCGGAGCTTGCACTTGGCCGACGGAGTAGCCTCCCGCCGCTCCCCCCCCCGGGGAGCCGGGGGCGCCGCCGGCTCGAACTTCTTCTCCTTCTTGTCGCCGCCATCGGACTTCCGATCCCCTTGTCGATTCAAACCGCTCGACGGTCCCTGACCCATGGTTTCCTCTCTCACTGGTTTCTTTCTTCGTCTCTGAGTGTTTAACCTTTTTTTTTTCTGTTTTTCCTCTTCTTGCAAGAATTTTTTTTGGCTTCGAGCAGAAGAAATGTGAAATTCTTGTTTATCTTTTAATGTTAAAAAATATATGTTATTGCTCAAAATTTATAATGTTAATGGGCCCAAGCCCATTTATATGTTAACCCAATATAATCTTGGACTTGATTGTAGACGAGATTAGCATATGAAACCCTTGAGATTGGAAAACATATCTAATATACTCTAAAACAAAACCGTGAGTGAACAGTAAAAAATACACGTGACACATTTCTGACCGTTAGATCGTCTATGTTTTTTTGTTGGCGATTTTCCAGCCGTTGGATAGGTCACGGGTACTGTTCAGGGGATTTCGCGTTTTACAGCCCTCCGATTATTTTACGCCTATTCATCTTCGCCGTTGTTTGTTTATTCCTTTTTACCCCACAAACGGCTTAACCCATCGGCGATTCTTCCCTTCACTTGCTTCGTTTCCTCGCCTCTCTCCTCCCGGTTGATTTCTCCGAAGGCTGCGGTGCTTTCTCGCGTTTCACTGTGTCTATCTCCGCCTTCTTCTTCTTCCTCTCAGATGCCGTCCGCTGCGAGGTATTGATCTCTTTTGTTTCGTTTCTCTTCGTCTTCCCGGTTGACTTTTACCCTTTGATTTTAGGTTACAAACGGGTGACGGCTCAACAAACACTCTACACGTCGTTAAGATCTGCGATTTTGGGTCTGGGATTTGGTTGGGTCTCTAAATCTTTGATTTTGGGTCTGGGATTTTCAGCTGAACAAGCACTGAGTAAGGAATCGATGGAGCTGGTGGAAGGAATCGATGGAGAAGCTACGAAACATCGGGATCTCTGCTCACATAGACTCCGGGAAAACGACGCTTACCGAGCGAGTTCTGTACTATACAGGTTGGATCCACGAGATCCACGAGGTCAGAGGCCGAGATGGCGTTGGCGCCAAGATGGACTCCATGGACTTGGAGCGCGAGAAAGGTATCACCATCCAGTCCGCCGCCACTTACTGTACTTGGAAGGATTACCAGGTGACTATTCGTCTCAGATTGTCATTTTCAGTTGTTGCTTATGCGGTTGTTCGTACTCGAGATAATATAAGTGAATACCGGTCAATTTCCACTTAATCAATTCGATAGTTTGGTCCTACGACTGCTTGATTTCCTATTTTCTACCGTTTAATTTGATACGATTCGTATTTGTTGACTATAATTGCGCATAGTTCGTTTGATTTTCTGGCGCTGCTCGACTCTGCAATCCTATTTAATCCTGATTATAGCAGAATCAGAGAAGAAATTGATTGAAGCAGAGAAAAATGTCAAGACTTCAAAAGAGATGAAAGAAAGAAAAATGTCAAGACTTCAAAAGAGATGAAAGAAAGAGATAATATACTGATGAGAATAGAAGATGAAAAGATTCAAGTAGAAGAGACTTTGAAATGGAAGAAAGAACAGTTCAGACATCTTGAAGAAGCACATGAAAAGCTCAAAGATCAGTTCAAGAGAAGCAGGAAAGAGTGAGAAAAAAGAAAGATTCAAGCTTTTGAATGAGATATCTTCAATGGATACAAAATTAGATTCACAGAGTAGAATCATAAAAGATCTTCAAAAGAAGTTACAGATGTGTAACAACGTAATGACCCAAGAAGAAACTCGAAGAAAACGTCTTGAACAACATTCTTGAATCTTTAGCAACATGCTTCAAGCCAAAATTTATGTTGAGATTCTTTAATACAATCATGGTCTGCTTTCTCTAACCTGCCATTTGGATTTTCTGAATGAATTGCATTTCCGATTTGATGCAGCTACTATACCAGAAAGCACTTGCTATCAAATCAGCTATACCTCATCCTAGGATCATGGGTATAATCCGTGAATGTGGTGGAAAAATGCACATGGCAGAACGTCAATGGGCAGAAGCAGCCACTGACTTCTTTGAGGCATTTAAGAATTACGATGAAGCTGGCAACCAAAGACGTATACAATGTCTGAAATATGTTTCTCATTTCCTCTCATCTCTTCCGCCTTTTCTGATCGTATGCCCTCAGGTAACTTTATTATAACATGATTTTAGTGTGGAAATTGAAATTTATTGTAAGACTGGGGCACATTTTGTTCCTTAATCTTCTTTCACAATAGATTGCAGTTTTTCCTAACATTTTTTTTTGACGTGTACGTGTTGTCAGTTCATCTTCTCAACAGCATCCGATGGAAAAATAAAGGCTTGGTTGTATGATAATGTGGGATCAAGAGTTGACTATGATGCACCTGGCCATTCTTCAACAGGAATGGCGTACAGCAGTGATGGAACAAGGTTCACCCATTCTTGATAACGATAACTAATGCTTTAAATACTTAATTAGGTTTTTGTTTCGAAATTTAAATTAACAGCTCCATGCATGAAAATTTTATTCATAGGCTGTTCTCTTGTGGGACCAACAAAGAAGGGGAGTCGTTCTTAGTGGAGTGGAATGAAAGTGAAGGAGCTGTAAAAAGAACATACATTGGCCTTGGAAAACGGTCTGCGGGGATCGTGCAATTTGACACGACCAAAAATAGGTTCCTAGCAGCTGGTACAAAAATTCTCCCGCACATGGCGCGGGTACAACACTAGTATATCCCATATTATCCGTGCATAACATAAATCTTAAAATTATTAAAATTGAGATTAATAAATAGGTTAAATATAATATAATATATAACAGGATTTTAAAATTATTAATAAATAGTTTAAATATAAATAATATCTATAATTTATAAGTATTATAGATATATAGTTGTAGTTAATTATGTTGTTGTTTATAATAATTATATATTAACATTAAATATATTTAACGTTAGATGCAAAAAATGAATATATTCAAAGTTAGATGGAAATGAAGACTAAAAAGTATTTAGTTGAAGTAATTTAAATAAATTTTAATAATTTTTGAAGTTATATTTATTTGTTTTTATAACAATTTTTATGAAAATATATTGTTTCAATAAATTTATGTTAAAGAAATTTAATAAATAAAAACATTAAATTGTTTATTGGATATATTATTATATATTTTTTTATTTTATAAAAATTAAAATAATATTTCACTTATTTATATGGATAATATATTCACTAATAATCTAATAAAAAATTTAAATAAAAATAAAATTTTAATAATTGAAGAAACATATATAAAACAAACTATAATAAAAATCAATAAACAATTATTTGTTAACCACCAAATAATAAAATTTATGAACTACAAAACTTTTCATAGTATATACATGAAATTTTCTATATTTAAAAAATTTTCTTAGTAAAAAAATTTCGAATATTTTTATACTGTCCATTGTCAGAATTTTGACTTCAGATTCACTTTTGACTCTTGATAAAACAACGTACAATTGACCGTTGGTCTAATGACTTATATAAATCAAGGAGAAAAACTAAATTAAAATTGAAAATATTGCAACAATCTCCTTCTTTAGTTAGATACTTGAATTTTGGAACATCATGAGCTTTTATATATATTTGAATTCTATTATCATGAAAAAAATATTAGTATAATTAAGGAAAAAACTTTAAAATTCAAAAAACCAAACTAAGAAGTTGTATACAATTCATATACATTTTCATCCATAATTCAAAAATAAAAAATAATTTTTTAAAAATATAAAAAAAAGAAACAAATAGACTTAATAATTATTTAATACTTACAGTGGTGAATTTATTTTCTCTAGTTGAATAATTGTTTGCAATACCGTAATATTTTTTTTATAGAATACCGTAAATTTGTTTTCTCTAGTTAAAATAAATTGATGAATATATGAAGATTTATAAAAGAATAAATAAATATGAGTTATTGAATTTTGAGTAAAAATTATTTTTTAGAAAAAAAATCGGAAGTTATGTTTTTCGTGGAAGTTATAAAATTATAAAATTAATTGATTTTATAATAATATTTTAAAATATTTTATAACAATTAAATAAATTTAAAAAAATAAATTTATTTATGAAAATGGAAAGTTATTATTTTTTGGAAGTTAAACTAATTAATAATTAATTATATATTTATTATTATAGTGTAAAAAAATTAAAAATCTAATTTAATTTAAAAAATTCTTTGAAATAAATTTAAATGATTTTATTTTAAACAGATTTTATTAAAAAATTAAATTAATTTTTGCATTCAAAATATATAATATAAATAGTAAAGAATTATTTATATTTTGTTTGAAATACATTAAATAATTATTAAGTTAACATTTTCGTTTAAAATGATTTTCTATCTATTTCTAAAATAAATTAAATAATTTTCATTTGAAATTTTTTTAAAAGTAATTATATTTTTTGAAAAATAATAAATAATTTTTAAGATATCAGAATATTTTTTAAATATTTAATAGTTATTATACATGTAAAAACTAAAAATTTAAATTTTATATAGATAATTTTTTAAATAAATTGTTTGAAAATACTGCAACATTCTCTTTCATCAATTAGATGTTTGAATATAGGAACATTATGAGATTTTATATATACTTAAATTCTATTATCATGAAAAAATATTAGTATAATTAAAGAAAAAATTTTAAAATTCAAAAAACCAAACTAAGAAATTATATTAAATTTCAAATGCTTTATATTTTATTTACAAATGAATTAAACATTATTTGAAATGAACTAAATTATTAATTATTTTATATTAGGATGTAAAAAATATCATATTATATTTATATATAAATTTTCTAAATAAAAATATGAATTTATGTAACATCTAATAAATACATGAATTCTAAAATTTAAAATAAAAGATATAACTCTTTTAATATTTTACCGATTATTGCCTAGCGAGTAAAACTACAATATAATTAAGGCTAGTGATACAAAAATGCTATTTTGTTATATTAGGAATACTATCACGCGGGTTTAAGACATATTCTACTATATATTAAAATATTTTTATTTTAAATTTATTTTTTGTTATATAAATCATATGATATAAACAGTTTAAATAAATAGAATCATTTCAAATAATTTCTACAAGTTTAATATATACAAATATATAATTGTTATACAATTAAATACTTAAATTTTTAATTTTTATTTAAATATATATTTTTATCAAAAGAAAGTTTTAAGGTATTTAACAAATACTAACGTGAAATTGCGATAAATATTCTTCGTCTAAACAACAAACATATATATATATATATTAAGACATGAAACTCAACATGATAATATTGAAGATATTTTTCAACTACTTTTGTTAACCCTTTATATCACTCACCAAAAGTTTTTTATCTAAACATTATAAATATTGTTGAATAACTCTTTAAATGATTATTTCTCTTTGAATGACTACTTTTACGTTCCCTAACTGTTTCTCTCAACCCATTTCATGACCTATTCAAATAGTTTCTTATCATTTTGAGTATTGGATATTATATGTTGGATTATAATGATAAAACTATAATTACATTTCACCTGAATTTATAAACCAATTATGTATTATATTATTCAATATTTTTATTTTTATATAATAAATTAAATATTTTTATAATTTATATTTAAACAAAATTATACAATTAATTCAAATATTTTTAAATAGAACATTTTTAGTTAATTATAAATCATTTATGATATTCGTGAACAATTTCAGTATATCATTATTTTAAGATAAATAGTTTTTTCTAAAAATATTTCTTTCCATAATTGCTCCTTGTAACATATCATATATTAAATAATTAGTATTCAATTTAAATGTAGTATAAGTACAAATATTATAATAACTAACAATATCGTTGATAAATACAATTATTCTAGCGATCATTAAATTCTAATGAAATTGATTGTGTTATATTTATATCCTTATAAAAATTTCTATCATACGTTACTTTCATGATGTCATTCGATAATAACAACATAACATTTTCATAAAATATATTCGGTTTATTTTTTACACTTTCTGAATCTAGAAAATCATAAGAATAAGTTTTTTTTATACAATTTTATATTTTAATTGTATTGATTTAATACTATAATCAATTGGATGTAATAAACACCTTTTCTTGGATTGTGTTGTATTCTTCTTTATCATTGACGAAGTTGAATTTTTTTCTATCTCTTCTTATATATTCATATAAAATTATAATTTTATATAAATATTTTAAGTTTATGTATGTAAATCCAAATTTTAAATTTTAAGCATTTAATAGAAAGACTAATCCTTTGGAATCAAATACTTTTCTATTATTATTTTTTAATTCACAAATTTAATATCATTATACTAATAAATGTATAAATTTTATTTTCTATATTATTTGTTTACCTTAATATCTTTAAAATTCTACTAAATTTAGTATTATGATAAAAAATGCAATTATTTTAATAAAAAAATATTAACTTTAACATAATATTAAGTGCCATGAGCGAATGAGAAGATGCTACAGTGGAGGTGAATAAGCTCATAACGAAGATTTCGTATAAATGAGTTCGGATTGAGGTTGCCAATTTGAAGGTTAGGTAAAGGAAGAGTATGATGATAGGGTTTGGAAATATTGATATTTTATACTAAATTTTATTTCAAATAAATATATAACATTTTTGTTGTTTATTATTTATTAATTTTAATTTTATTTATTTATTTACATATATAATAATAACTAAAATATTCTCTAAATTCATATAAATATTTTGTGTTCTTTAAAATATTAATATTACTAATATATAATTCATTTAAAGTAATTTATGAATGATAATTAATGTAAAATAAAAACAAAAAAACTTTAATGATATAGAAATTTGAGAGTAAAGAATCCTCCAAATTGTTGAGCTTTTAATATATAGATTTTCGAAAGAATTTATAATCAATTACGATTTTCTTAGTCCAAACTCTCTATATATATATATATATAAAGAACTAACTCATTTACTCCCAATCCGACAAAAAACAGAAATAAATGTAGAAAATCTAACACATTAAAAGAGAAAAAGGGCTTCTACTTGCGTTGTCAAGTCCAAAGTGAAAGAGTTGATGGTTGTTTGTCAGTGCCCTTGTAACTTGGAGCACACTTGTTTCACGCTGAAACTTTCAGCATCGTTCATTATGCCATATTAACATACTTTTTTTAAGTTTTTTTTATATATTTTTTAATCTATATATATACTAAGAGGCTTGCAGTGGATGAACAGTGCAGCCCAAAGACGTGTCAGGTGAAGACCCGTTCGATTCGACTAGGCCGCACGTGTACGGCCCAGATTGAACGGATAAAAACGCGGGTCATCGACCCGACCCGTTCCCGCAGCCGTTGGATTTGCACCGTTAATTGCACGCGCGGGTGCATGTTTTTTATGTTACAAATGTATATACCATCCAAAATTCTCCCCGCGCGTAGCGCGGGTCAATTTCTAGTTTGTTACTAAAACACAGGTAGGAATTAATAGTATCGACTCGTTGATGAACAGAAATTGAATGACGTGGTATTATTCGAGTCCTCCGTTTAGTTGGGATATAACGTGACTAAATGTGCACTATCCGATTGATCTATTATCTTTCTCTCTTTATGCGTGACATGATACTTCTTTCCTCATTCATCTAATACATATATATATGATCGTATATATATATATATCTTAAAAATATTAATAATGATAATACATATTTTAATTTACTTTAGGTTATATATTTAATAAAATAATGATAATAAATAAATTGTTTATTTGAAACAATTACTAAAAAAATCGTTCATGAAACAATTATAAATAAATATATAAATGATGTTAACTTATTTTTTTAATATATATATATATGCAAATATTTCATTAATATCATTTTATTGATTAAAAATATAATTTTAATTAAAAAATTTTATAAATATTGGATTGACAACTATCCTTTTGCTTCTCATTTTGATTAAACTGTTCAACTATGACATATAATCTTGAAAAATATCACATTAAAGTTAGATACATCGTAAAATCTCATCAGACATATTTTAAGACTTTAATATAATATATTATATTTTCCCATTAAATTTTAATTTGTTGTAAAGCATTGTATTAGTTTATTTTTATTTTAAAATTTTAAATGTGCAGTACGAATATCATCTACTATTATTCACAAAGCAAACGGTTTTTACAATGCAATTTTAAAAACTAAAAATAAAAATTTAGTCCTAATAACATTCAATCACAATAAAATATACATTAAAAATATACCAAGTCAGAAGTATAAACAAACCAAATTTGGGATATTGGTGTTGCTTCTATACCAAAGTTGAACCAAATCACTTGTATCTACACCAAATTTTTTGGTAAATCTTCTCATTGGTGAAACCTTGTTATCAATGAGGTAGTTTAGACGAGTTTCAATGGATTTGTTTGTTCTTTTCTCTCTAAAATATTTCTGTCTCAAGACTTCCAACAAAACATAAACAACGTAAAAATGAGTTAGAAATATAAGATACATGCAACGGGAAGAATCCGACGTGACCCTCAATTTGCTTAGTACTATCATCTGAATCTTTTATGTCTATGGCTCTTTTCTAACGTGTTTGCTCCACCTTCTAAATAACATGTCCATCCACGACTCTCTTACCACGTGTTCACTAACATCTCTCACCAAGATTCCTATAACCCCAAACGAGAAAGACAAGTCTAACTCTAACCCTCCTAGTCTTCGATGCACCATAAATCCCACATGATTTCTTATACATGAATATGATGTCAAAACTCACCAGAAGACTCAAACGCATTACCAAATGGGATCGTTCAGACGAGTGAGTAGATCGCTAGACTGAGCCCTTAATAATGTAATCTGACCAAGAAAACACTTGGTCTAAACATTACACTATTCAACCAAACGCTCTAGAAGCGGTTTGGTGCTCAACACACTACTACACCAAAGAAAATTTTCGAAAAGCAAGACCAATACAAAAAAATGTCATTACCAGCTGTCAAATCCATTGAAATCGGATATTTTCAACGGATTCATGGTCGTTGGTAATCAACTGTTGAAAAAACTCATATATTTTAATTTCTAACAACGTTTCAATGACCAAAATCCCTTGAAAAAATATCAACATATTTTAACGAATAAAGATGTTGAAATTTTGAACGGGCATCCGTTGGAAATTTCAACGGATGCCCGGTCGAATGTTTAAAATTGTCCGTTGATACTAATTGTCCGGTCGAAAGTATCTACGGGTATCCGTTGTAACTTTTTGCATAAATTGTCCGTTGATACTTTTGAACAGGAATTTTAAATATATCAACAGATGCTCGTTGATGTTATGAATGATAATCAACGAGCATCCGATGATTTTATGGCGAATTTAAAAAAAATATTAAAATTAAAATATTAGTTCAAAATATATAACAAATTTTAATTTAATATTTAAAATAAACAATACAAATAAAAATACTATATCCTAAAAATCATCTAAAAAATTATCCTCTTCCTCTTTATCTATCCCGACATGGCAAAAATGAGTGATGATGCAACTCCACCGAAATGCCAACTATCCTCAGTGACCGAATTCAATAATCATAGTGTATGGTATTCAATTGGTTTGAGAGAGGTTTTGATAGGATTTGAGAAGTTTTGTTGAATATGTTAAAAATGAATTGTTTAACATCCTAAATACATGGATTTTCAACGGGTATCCGTTGGAAATATCAACGTATATCTATTGAAATCAATGTCCAATAAAAAAATGTCAATCAAATCCTTTCGTTTTTTAAGGAGTATCTGTTAGAATATCCAACGGATGCCTGTTGAAACGTGAAGACAATTACTCGCATAATTTTTTAACTATGACTTTTTTCAAAGGGTATTCGTTGGAAATGACAAGACGTTTAGACACATAATTTTGTAATTATAATTTTTTCCAAGGTAAATTTATGGGAATTTCTAAGGGATGCCCATTGAAAATTTCCACTGATGTCCCGTGAACATTTGGAAAAATTGCAACGAGCATCATTTGACAAAGATTAAAGATTTTCAATGGCTCACAGTAGAATCTGTTGGTAATTATTTCATTGAACGGATCCGTTGGAATCCGTTGGTAAATATTTCAACGGACGGATCCGTTGATCCATTCGTTGATATTGACATGTTTTTTAGTAGTGGACTTAGCCCCAAGATTAAGGGTTTCCTCCATTTTTTAACCATAAACTATAAAACCTCACTAGAGTCTTAATTCACCTGTACAAATTGTAATTGGTTTTAAGATGCTCATACAACTGATTGGACGAACGAAATCATGCATCAAATTTTATAAAAGAACATGTAGTAACTTTTAAATGAAACCTTGATCAATAAAAAGGGTGTCACCTTGAATTCTCGTTTTCTCTGAACTTATGTGGTGATAGACAATACATATGAGACAGTATGACGACGATATTTTCTTTGTCTTTGCCTTTGCTCTTCTCTCCTCTCATCTTTTTTCTTATTCTTTCTTTCGGTCGACTCAAGATTTTCTCCTTGTGAAACCTCTCCACAATTTTTAAAATGCATCAATTAGTTAGAAATTAACCTCTTTATAATGATTTGAGTTCAATCCTATCTAAAACATCTTCTTGGTAACTAGTTCCAAAACTAAAAAGATTGGTTTGGAGAGTTTGTAGAAAAATATGCAAAAATAAATGCAAGACGAGTTAACGAGTTCGGATCACTCAGTATCCTACCTCTCAACCCGGGATCTTAGATCCCGAGTCAATCAACTAAGCTTGATAGATCACTCAGAATACACGTTTGGATCTTAAGAACTTTACAAATCAAATATACAATTTAACAAACAATGCACCAGAACCTTTTATAAGCTGAAACATAGATGAGAGTTAGTTAAATTCATCAACTATCTTCCCTTGCTATTTAAATTATGTTCCCTTACAATGCATTTTGGAGCTTAACTCAAACCAATCCCAATTTTCTTCAATTAAATGGTTTGACATTTATTTCCTTTTGGTTCTACTCGATTTAACATTTAACTGAGCCAATTGCCATTACATTATCCACCATTGACAAGGTTAAACTTTCTCCAAAAGGATCAGACTCCTTTTTGGTCTTGGTTTTTAATTTTCTTGTCCTACGTCTTGGACAACTTAAGCAAGTTCAAAGCTTGCTTAAACATGGTGATTGGAATGACTTCATGAAGATGTTAGATGGATTGATATGGGTAAAAATCTTATTTATCTTGATAACCCATTGTTTTACAATGTTTCAAATGAAATTAAACCTCAAGTTAATGTGCTTAGTTCTCGCATGATATATATTATTTTTGGCAAGGAAAATTGTGATTTGAGAGTCATAATCTATATCAACACACTCTTGTCTGTAACCAAGTTCACTCAACAATCTTTTCAGCCATTGTTGCTAGTCTTTGCTCTTTTTTTTCCTCTGTATAGTTACTCGACTCTTCAGGTTCTTTATCCTTTGTTGGATTTAAAGCATATGCAACTACTTTATATTTCCATGTATCTACTTAGTGGAATTATCACCTTCCTTGTTCTCTAATGGATACCCATCTAAGCCTTGGTCTTCTTTAATTTATTTTTCACCAATTTCAAAAGCGGATTCTTATTTTGAAGATTCTGAACTGATACGTATGTACATTGTGTCCTACTTAAATATTATGTCCCTGATGATGATGCATTTCCTCTCATCCACTAGACAACCCTTGTAGCCCTTGACACCCTGAGAGTAACCAAGAAAAGTATATTTCTTTACCATTGGGAGCAATTTATCTTGGTTTGAATGAACATAAACGAAAAACCAAATCTGCTTAGATAATGGTATGAGGGTAATAGCATGTAATCTTCTTGTCATTAATCATTAAACATACTAGTGTATTTATACAATAAGACGGCATCACTTAACCTAATGATATGTTAAATTATAATTATGGATATCCAGTAACACGCCCCCTCCAGATGGAGCACCGGACATGACTCCAATCTTGATACATAGACATTGGAAGGATGAGCATGGGAGAGGCTTGGTAAGAACATCTGCAAGCTGATCCGCCGAGGTAACGTGAGCGACACAAAGTGTTCCAGCCCTCTACTTGGTCGCCGACGAAGAGATAATCAAGCGCTAGATGTTTCATGTGTGAGTAAAAAACTGGATTCACACTAAGATACGTTGTGCCCACATTGTCACAATATATAGGAAGTGTTGAGAGAGAGACACCAAGCTCCATAAACAACGATACAAATACACAAAATTTCAGTCGACATGTTAGCCAGGAACGATAGGGGTGGGCGTTTCGGGTTTTGGGATGGGTTCCTCGGGTTCGTGTTGGGTTCGGGTTCCTCGGGTTCTAAAAAATTGAACCTAAACAAACCCATTTGGTTTTCGGGACGGTTTTCTCGGGTTTCGGGTTGGGTTCGGGTTGTTCGGGTTTTGAAACATTGAACCCAAAAAAACCCAAATTGTATTTGGGTTCTTTTGGTTTCTCGGGTTCTTCGGGTTTTTCGGGTTTTTTTAGGTTATTTAAGTGCGGATAATTCGGGTTTAAACGGGTAATTCGGGTTTTAAATGGGTAATTCGGGTTTAAATGGGTAATTCGGGTTTAAACGGGTAATTTGGGTTCCAAATTTAACATATAAAAATTAGGTTAGAAGGGTTAGGGTTTTTTTTTTGGGTTCTTCGGGTTCTCCCGAACCCAACCCGGACCGACCCGAACCCATTTGGGTTTTCTACAAAACCCGTTTATCTCACGGGTTGGGTTTTTCGGGTTGGATCAGTCCGGGTCGGTCCGAGTAACCCGAAACGCCCACCCCTAAGGAACAGTACTCAGCTTTCGTCGATGACCGTGAGTGAACTGGTTGTTTCTTAGAGGACCATGATACCAGATTCTTACACAAGAACACCACGTAAGCACCCGTTGATTTGAAGTCAGCTTGATCACCGGCCCAATCTGCATCACTAAACCCATGGATAGAAAGCGTGTTTGATGCTGAGAGGAAGATACATCTTCCACGAGTGTCGTCTAGATACCGAAGCACTCGTTTAGCCGCTGGCCAATGTTTACCTGTGGGCTGATGCATGACCTGTTATAGTTTGTTGACTGCAAAGCTTATGTCCATTCTCTTGAGAGAGAGATATTGTAGACTACCAACAACGGTCCGAAAATCAGTAGCATCCAAGAGAGGAGAACCCCAGTGAATCGTAAGTCGTGTTGTAGATGCCATCGGGGTGTTCATAGGCTTCGCTTCATGCATATTAACCCGATGTAGAAGAGCACAAATGTACTTTTTTTAGAGAGAAACAGACCTCGAGATGTACGGGTTGCTTCAACACCAAGAAGAAAGATAAGTTTCCAAGGTCCTTAAGAGAAAACCGCGCAGCAAGTGTGCCTATAAAGGTTTGAACCAACATTACCTATCCACATTGTTCAAGTGTCCTTAAATCAATATTTAATGATGGGGGCTTTTCAATGAGATGCACTGGAATGACAACTGCTTCAGCCCATAAGCTTTGCTCCAACCTAGTCTCTGACAACAAACACTTAATCTTGTTCATTATTATTTTATTTATTATTTCCACAAGCCCATTTTGTTGAGTTGTATAGTAGCATGTCATGTGTCTCTCTATTCCATTATCCTAACAAGTATTTATCAAAACGTTGATTATAAAACTCAAGACCATTGTCAGGTTTTCAACAATTTTACATGCTTTCGTTTTTGTTTCTAAACTATTATTTTTGAATTTTTACAACTATAGAATGCAACATTTCAGTTTTAAGAAAATAGATCAATATCTTTGTTGAGTAGTCATCTATTAAAATAGTAAACAAGATTAAGCCTTAGAAAGAGCGGGTGTTATGTTGTGTATTATTGAATACCTTTAGTCTTGTGTGTTGCTTTTTAGGTTAGCCACCATAGTCACAAATTTAGCCTTTGGATACCTTCAACTTCCTTCCATGAGACTTGTAGCTAAAATCCTGCATATCAAGTGAGCCAAAAGAAATCAAATTTCTTTTTAGTACAACAATGTACCTCATTTGCTCCAGTGTTCTGTAATGCCATCAAGAGTGTTGATTCATGTGCTTTCCATCTCTTTTACTTCATATGCCATGTTATTTCCTTTTTAAACCTTTCCAATGTTATGTAGTTTCATATTCTCCAACGATTCTACACTTGGTGTCATATAATAAATGCAATCTGAATCCATTCATGATTTGGATCTTGATAAGATAGATTCAACATTTCAGTTTCTAAGAATGATTATGGCATTTTTGTAACATTTTCAATGTTTTTCTCATTTTTTTCAAGATACTTATTTTTTGTTTTGCGATCACATTTATAGTAACTGTCCTTTCCATAAAACCAACACCAACCACACATCATCTTCGAAAACCTGATGCGTTAAGTGTGCTGCCGTAAACAACAAATTTTTTTCTTCTTCTTGCTGATTTACGTGTGCTTGATTTTGGGTAGGTCTTTTGTTTTTGCATTCTCGTGAAAAATGGCCTAACTTGCCACATGTGTAGCACTCCTTCTTGTTTTTGTTCTGTCTGGAAAAACAGACTACAAATTTAAAGGGAAGTTAGGTTGTTGTTAATCTTGAGCCCTTTAAAATTAGCCTGGAATGCTCCTTCCAAACCACCCTCATGCCTGTCATCTAGCCTCGACTCTTGAGACTGTAATGATATTACCAATTCCCCCACCGTGAGTCTTGTGAGGTCCTTGGTATGCTCTATGACCCTAACATATGGGTCAAATCTTTTTTGCAATGAACATAGGATTTTTGAAACTAGAGTGTCTTCTCTAATTTCATCTCCAAACGCCTTCATCTCATTTGCTAACTCTGTCACTTTGTTAGCAAAATCTTTGATACTTTTCTTCTCACCCTGCCTTAGCATGTAATAGCTCGCTCTCAACCTCTGGAGTTTGATCATAGCCGTCTTGGGGTCTCCTTGGAATCTCTCCTTGAGCAGATCCCAGGCCGCCTTCGACGTCTCACACACAGATACGTGTGCTGCAAAAATATTATCAGACACTGCGCTATACAAGAATTGTAAGGTAGTTTGATCCTTAGCCTCAGTTTCTTCCCACAACTGCAAGGCCTTCTGTAACTCCTCCTCCACTGGTATAGTCCGTGTGTTGGGCTTCTTAGGCAGTCCTTCGGTGACCACCTTCTATAGTTTCTTAGACCTAAGCAACGCCTTCATTTTGATCATCCAAAGGTTGTAGCTTTTGTCGTCGAACACAAGTATTGGTGGTGTTGTCTGCATGTTGTTGTTCGTTATTTGTGCTGGTCGTTTTGTGCCGTTTCTTGTGCTGAATATTATGCTTGTGCTTGTGCTCCCTCTCGGCCTTTAGATCCGAAAGGCTCTGATACCAATTGTTGTTAAATTGCTCATGAAACTAATGATTGATTTTCATGAGCATCTTCATATTCCTCTTTTTTTTGTTAAAATGTAAATATATTAAGAAATAGAAAAAGTACATAACAGGACCACTGGATTTCCAGTTACAACGTCATTAACCCAAAAATAAAGGCCAAGAGAATTACCCCAATGATGGATCAGACTAACCCAAGACACACTTAACAGCCAAGAGATACGTCAAGAAATAATATAACTCAGAAGGACTAAGAGAATCAACTACACAACAACCATCAGGACGAGAGGACTTGTCTTCACTTCTTTAATGAGAGATCGAGTAAGACCTGTAGGTCCGAAACCAATCCGCAAATATTCTGCGAGGAGAAGGCCTGTGCGATTCATACAATGCCAGAATCCGGTCACACATCAACCTGTCAAGCCGAGCCCTTAAGACTTCACTAGTAGAGCTCTCGTTGCCGAAAATTCTACGATTCCTTTCTGCCCAAATCAAATACACAATAGATTGAAGAGTGAGTTTATACAATTCAATAAGGGCATGTGAAGAAAGGTTGCCCGCGCTAGATGGATCCACAGTCAAGGCGGCCATCAGTGATGGCGGAACCGAGCCTAGCATCATCTCTACTGGCTGCGCCCAAAGTTCGAGACTGAAGGCACACGTGAAGAATAGGTGATTATGCGTCTCCGAAAGTAACCCACAGAGGGGACATAGTCCCTCAACTACCAAACCCCAGGACAAGAGCCGATCTTTAGTAGGTAGTCTCTCTTTAATTGCGAGCCATAAGATAAAAGATTGGCGAGGAATAGCACTCTTGAACCAAACACCTTCAGCCCACGACACCCTCTGTCTTTGTTCCCGTGTTAATTCCCATGTTTGTTTGGTCGAGAAAACAACTTGGAAGTCTAAATTTTTTTGTTTCCATACAAACCTATCCGGACCACAAGAAGAAGATGGAATGGCCCCGTAAACAAGGTGAAGCTGGACTTCCAAATCAGCGTCAGTACTTGCCCCTGGGAACCTCCACATATCGCCTTCAAGAGCTTCAGAGACCTTTGCAGATAGGGGGATCCTCAGCCTTCTAGGACCGCCATCGCCTAGGAATAGCCTCAAAGCTCCAAATGGTGTCCAGGTATCGTGCCAAAAGGATGCTGTATTCCCATCACCAACCTCGCATCTTAAGAGACTACTCACCAATGGTCTGAGCCTCAGTAGTCTCCTAAGGTTCTAAGAGAGAGTAGGTGCTAGGTTAACCTCCCAAAACCCCTTCTTCTTGAAAACATTGTGATGCATCCAAGCCACCCAAAGGGAAACAACCCTATTAAAGATCATCCATATCAATTTAAGACGGAAAACCTTAGAGAACTCCTCCAAGCTTATGATGCCCAACCCACCTTCACATTTTGAAGAACAAATATCCCTCCAAGCAACACGAGGGGCTGCCCAAGAATCTGCCGAATTGCTCCAGAGGAAATGTGAGCACTTTGAGTCCACCTCCTTAAGAAACCATTTGGGGAGGGGAAATGCATGCGCAAGGAAATTCACCACCCCATAAACCACAGTGGAGATAAGCTGAATTTTCCCTTCAAAAGAGAGAAATTTTATCGTCCAAGCCATAAACCTTCCCTGAATTTTATCTAGCAACGGTCTGTAATCCTCTTTAGAGAGCCTTAGAGGACTTAGGGGTAATCCAAGATAACGGACAGGGAGGGAGCCTAAACAGAAACCTGTCTGCCGGAGGATTTGCTCGACATTGGCATCATCAAAACCACCGAAGAATACCTCTGATTTTTGAGGGTTGATTGCTAGGCCTGAGGAGAGTTCGAATTCACCCAGAATGTGCATAATGTTTGCCATAAACTGAGAGGAACCATCTCAGAGAATTAAGAGGTCGTCCGCAAAAGCAAGGTGAGAAATGAGAGGGGAGGCACATCTCGGAAAGTGACCAATGAGTTTGTCTTGCATTGCCTGGTTCAAAGAAGCCGAGAGGAACTCCAAACATAGGACAAAGAGATAAGGTGAAAGAGGGTCACCTTGCCTCAGCCCTCTCTTCCCGTCAAAAGGTCTTGATAGATCACAATTAATAGCAACTGAGAATCTAGAGGAGGAAATACACTCCATAATCCAGCCCACGTAAATGACAGGAAATCCCAAAGCCTCAAGTATAGCTCTGATGTAATCCCAACATATCGTATCAAAAGCTTTGCGGAAGTCCACTTTCAGAACTGCACCCCGGGTACCTGAAGGTGCATTGAGCCCACGAATTAGATCCGAAGCAAGTAAAACATTTTCAATCAGATGTCTCCCCTTGATGAAAGCCGTTTGATTCCCTGAGATGCATAACGGGAGTAAGTTCTTGAGCCTGTTAGCTAACAGTTTAGAGATGATTTTATATATGAAGTTACAGCAGCTAATTGGCCTGAAATCTGTGAGCTTGACTGCGCCCGGAACCTTTGGAACTAGCGTTATTACGGTTGAGTTTAGCTGCTTTAAGAGACGGTCTTTGAGGAAAAACTCTCTAACCGCTGAGATCAAGTCAACCCCACCACATCCCAAGCATCGACAAAAAACTCTTTTGTGTAGCCATCTGGACCCGGAGCCTTATTATTTGGCATAGACCATATAACTCTCTTGATTTCTTCTGCAGAGGGAATGCCCGAGAGGACATCTTTCTGTGCCTGATTGCAACGAAATCTGATTATGGATTGGATGGAGGTAATTGACGGAGCCCGAAAAGAAGTAGGGGGTGACCCCATTATATTCTTGAAAAATTCATGAGCAAGTTGTTTCTTCTCCTCAGGTAGTGAAACTCTAGAACCATCCTCCTTTTCAAAGAAGTGGATTGCATTCCTAGATGTTCTAGTCGAGACCATCCTATAGAAAAAGGAGGAGTTACGATCACCTACTCTGAGCCAACGAACCCTAGATTTCTGCTTCAAGAACTTCTCTTCCGCAACTATCAAGGAATTCCATTCTTCCCTAGCCCTGTGTTCAATCCTTACATTTTCAGGATTGGGGTCAGAGAACAACCTGGACTGCAGTGCTTCAACAAGGGAGCCTGCCTGCTTAACCCTCTCAGAGATTCCACTATAAAACTCCCTGTTCAGTGACCGCAACAAGAACTTAAGGCCTTTTAATTTGCAACAGAGCTGAAATTGCTTAAATCCGAGGACCTGTGAAGAAGCCCAACCATCCGAGACTACCTGCAGGAAACTAGGGTGGGAAGCCGTATGGTTGAAGAATTTGAACGACATCCTAGGGGACATCCGTCGTAAAGGGAAGGTAATGAGGCATGGAGAATGATCCGAGGGCCCGGGCGGGAGAAAATCTGCGAAAGCCGAAGGAAACAAGGAGAGCCAGACCTCATTAATCAAGCAGTGATCAATCTTTGTCAGTTTGTGATCATTTACATTGTAATTGTGCCAGGAAAACTGAACACTACGAGATTCCATTTCGAATAACTTTGCGTCCTGAAGGCAATTAGCAAACTCCTCAATTCCAGCTCTAGGGGGGATGAAGGACGGAAAACGAGAGTGCTGGTATGGTGAAGAATTTGATTGAAATCCCCAGCCACAAGCCACGACCTATTGCTAAGGAGGGGATAAACAGCTAGCTGACGAATGTTTTCCCAGAGCGACCTCCTGTCAATAGGATCATTAAAACCATAAAAAAACGTGCATGTAAGAGAGTGATCCAAACCTTCCACAGAGACTCCGCAGGTAACAGCCTGTGCGGATTGATGGTATAAGATAACCTGGACCCGAGGATCCCATACAATCCATATACGACCCGAGAAGTGCTCACTGTCATTGCATCTGAACTTTCATCCCGCGAGAATAGCTGCAGAAATACGTCTCTCATTGGGCTGCTGAATGTGTGTCTCCAAAAGGGCGCCAAACTTCGCGCCACGTTTCAAAATCCATCTACGGACTGAGACCTTTTTACTAAAATTATTGAGGCCTCTAGTATTCCAAACAAAAATCATTGGGAGGTTGAATGTATCACTTGGCCTTGGACGAGGAAGCCTTACGACCTCCTTTAGATTTCGTCTTGGTAGTTTCCTTATGTGCAGACTGAGAACTTGGAAGCGGAGTTGGCTGCACCTTGTCACTAAGGTTCAGACAAGCCTGTTCCTCAGTGACCCTAAAAGGCGAATCAGTCTCGGTCATCACTGCTTCTACTTGGTCATTTGCCGCTTCATTCCTCTCCACAGCAGTCAGACACAGCGAATTTTCCTTTCTAGTCCCTAGGAATGTCACAGTGGCGACCTTGATCCTTTCCTCAGCAGACGGGGCTGGCTCGTGGACGTGAGGGGAGGCTCCTCTCTCCTCATGAGGAGGGGGCTCCTTTACAGAGAGTTCCTTTGTGGCTAGCTGAGAGATATGGGTATCCTGAGAAGCCTCATGATTTTTAGATCCCCCATTCTTCTTCTTCACTTGGATCCACTCTGAACTCGGTGGAGGAGCAGGCTATTGTTGGGGGGCACATAGGGGTGAGAAGCCGACGACCGAGAGGGGCAACGAGGTTTACCATGTCCCAGTAACCCGCAAGTCTCATATTTGGGAGGAAGCCATTCATAACTAATATCAACTTTGTGTTCGGACCCATCATCAAGCCCAACTATCAGCTGGTTGGGAGGTGTTGCCTGGAGGTCAACATCCACAAATATGCGAGCAACATCAAGCTCTTCTTTGTTCTCTGTTCGTGGATCCATGTAGAGAGGAGCCCCTATTCCTGATGCCAGCCTACTTAGGCTATCTCTGTTTAGCAATTTATGTGGGATGTTCCTAAAGACCACCCATGTCAATACTGAGGATAGTGATGGTTTCACCAGTTGAGAATCATGAGATCACCCCGAGGTAGACATCGCACTCCCAGCTATGAACCAGAGGCGTCTCAATAGCACTCTTTCTCTTGTTTGGGGATCAATGATCCTAAAAAGGAACGAACCTTCACCAATATCATGAAATCTAATCCGTGCAGAAGGAGATGTATCTTTCCCGTTTAACCTCCAGATGCTGTTCACAATCCCAATTATTCGGCTCATTGGAGGGGGTAACCCGAAGAACCTCCCGAGGATGAATTCTGACCATTCTGCTTTAGCGGAAATGATAGATTCGTTGGGGATATGTACGAAAGGCAACCCCGAGCTGTGGATCCTTGGAGTGCCTATCCGAGAAAGAGAGCTGATTGAACCTTGCAGGCGATTGCTCCAAGTAGAAGGGGCTGGCTTCACAGGACTTGAAGACGACCCTAGCCTGGGCAGAGAGCCTGATGGAGGGGGAGATGAAACAGGCTTGGACGGGGGACCCAGGACCGGAGGAGAAGGAACCAGAGACTGCTCGACGGATCGGAAATAGGGAGGAGCTCTTTGGCAGAGGTTTACCTGAGATTCCGGAAAAAGAATTTCAAAGTCGTGTTGGGGCTAGGGGGCCAGCATCGGACGGAGCTGGGCTCTCCAGGGTGGCATAGTGGGGGGAATTCCTGGAGAAATTCAGTGGAGGGGGATGGTGGTGCAGGAGGGTGAAGGTGAAGAAGGGGCGGAAGAAGGAGGGGGGGGGGAATAACCGATTTAGGGTTTTGGGTTGGGTAAGGGAGGAGAGCCAATGAGGAGGGGTAGGTGAAGAGGGGGCAGAGTAGGACCTGGTACGAGGCGGCATGGTTTTTGGGGGGAAGATCGGCCGGCAGGGGCGGACCGGCGGTGAAGCAGGTAGGGACAGGGTCGAGCAATCGCCCTTACTGTAGCTTGAAGAGAGAGAAAGGCCTTCGAAAGCGCCGCATGTCACCTTTATCTTCCTTTTTTTTAGTGCAAACGTGAAATAAAAAAATAGGATCGTGAATGAGATGTTCTTGTATGGCTATGTTTTGTTTCTCACCTCTCTCTCTATGTATTTATGTTTTGTGTGTTTTCGAATGATGTTTTCCAAATTGAGTGATACAGTTCATACCCTTTCTTTTAGCATATATCTTTAATGAAATACAAGAGAGATTGATATGACTAACAACCTTTGTCACATGTTCAATTCTATATCTACCAAAAATAGATAAAAATATAGTCCTTGACTTGAGTACTCTGCTGCAAGTGTTTGCCTAGAATCTTTACTTTTCCGTTATCTCCGTCTTCTTTTTTTCCGTGCATGTTTATATGTTGTTCGTGGGCTTGCTGTGAGACTGGGCTTCATAACGGGCTGCTGCTTCTTGGACTTCAACGTACTGGCTCGTGTGTTGCTTGTTTGGCCTGAACATCACTGGGCTTCAGCTGATAGACTCGGCCCACTCGCTGACAACTTGCTTCAGTCTTCTCGCGTACGACTTCAACATCTCCAGAATGTTCCTTCCGAACATCTTCTCTCCTTTTGTCGTTCTCACGCCGGGCAGCTCCATCAAGAAGAAACAATATATAAATATATATATATATATATATAAAAGGACTAACTTCGCCATCGATCTTAATTAGTGTTCAAAATGCAATAATCTCGGTGAAGTGCTCAACAGTGTTTTCATATATGTGTGTGTGTTGTCCTTTTAAAGGGTAAGAGACATAGTGACCGTTTTGAAGTAAATGCATTTGTAAATGCCAAAACCAAACTCTCTGATGCACCAAGAATTTCTACTCAACTAAAGTAACCGATATTCATTTCGTTTTATTTATGGAAGCCAATAATTAAATAAAAAGTAAATTACATATGGGCGTATTGCAAAACGACCAATATGGATTACTTGGAACATAAGCAAATCAGTAGTACGGATTGAAACACTATTTATTAACGACAAAATCAAAACGAATAAACACTGATTAAGTTGCTAATTAAAATCAATACAAAGGAACACATAAATACGTAAAACACATTAATTATGAAATAAACATAAGCTTTCACACGCAAGAGCCATTACACATTACTAATGTGAATATATAGAAACAGTACGTATGCAGTAGATACTACTACTACTACTACTGGTAACGCCGACAAATATATTTCTTAAGGGAGAACGCCAACGCCGCCGCAGTCACTACCGCTACCCCCGCC